>VYXH01010527.1:46107-223632 GCA_013397275.1 Burhinus bistriatus
TAAAAAGTCGTCATCCGTTTGATGGTGTTCTTTGCCTGAAGACCACACTGTAGATTACTCTGGGGTAGTTAACACAGTGAATCTCACGGCGTGGCTGTGAGAAGGGAATAAAAAAGAAACATTAACGTAATAACCAGCACTGTGCTTGCTGCGTACCCAGAAACCATAGCACTGCTTTGTGGGTTTCCGTGGCTTCCTGGGAAGAGGAGTTCACACAGCTACAGCCCTGTCCTTTCCTGTTGCCCAGCTTTCTTGGCTGAGCTACATCACCCATGGCCAAGCCCCCACCCCGAGGCTTGGTGTTAGTGTGTGAAAATCGTATTCCTTCAGATGTTTCTATGACAATAAGTCATAGTTTCTATGACTTTAATGATAAAGGTCCATGATAAAAAAGACCTTGAATTACAGGTAAAAGGGAAAAAAAAGGTACCCTGAAACACTGCAAATTTCCTATGTATAACAGCTAACGTGCAATTCTCCCCTCTTCTGCTCAACCTTATTCCAGAACAGGCCTGAAAATTTTACCTCTTTTGGGTAATTTCCATGGTGTCCTGCTTGAACTGATTTCAGTGGTGTGAATGAAGAAGCTGAGGGCTGTTGGAAATTCATTCATTTCCCAGGAAAGATTTCCCCATCATCTGGAATGTCTATTGAGCCAGCCTTGAGCCCAGCCTTTTATTTGTTTTTCGCAAGTCATGGAAGAACTATGGCCTTAGTCAGCCCTTGGCCTCCAAGAACAAAGCATCCCTGCTCGGGCAGCTCGTGGCCCATCTACCTGTGACAGTAATAGCACATGGGGAGCATCGTGTTTGCTGCAGGTGTGACCATAAGAAATTCTCTCCAGCCCTCCTACAGTATGTGGGCTTGAGGCAAGACATTCATATAAGGAGAATTTGAACTAATCCATTTGTGAGTGGGTTGTGGGATTTTTTCTGGCCTTACGAACAACGAACAAAGGAAAATTTCTAGATAGGGCTGAATGATGGAAGATCTTCCAGGGCAGGCTCTCCACACTCACTTGGGGAATCTTTGGACTCACCAGTGAGTACCACAGAAGGAAATACTGGAAGTCAACGTCTGGATAACCAGTTTAAAAATGGTTATCCAGACATGAATAACAGGCCAGACATCAGAAAAGTCCCTCAAGGCCCCGATCAAAAAATCTCAGAAGACCTCCTTGCTAGGATCTTATTTAAGGCCCTTCAGGTGTCCCACCCAGTGCTGAGGGGCAACCTGAGCCTGGCAGTAACCCCATGGTGTTGCCTGGAACAACGTCAACATATGTGTAAAGCCCAGCCCTTCGGGTACAGTTTTAATTACAACAGCTAATTAGGTTTCACCCAGGGGAAGAAGAGAAGGGAGATGCTTAAGAGCATCTTGATGAAGGTGAAAAGGGAGAAGAGAGGACAAGCTTATTCCGAGGTTATTGAATTCAGTGATAAAAATTAGCTGAAGCAGGTTGAAGGAGGCATATTTTATAAATTCTCCCATGTAACACGAAAGAACAGAATAACAAAACTGTATTAAAGAGGAAAATCCAGGAAAACAGGCAACTTCCAAAGGCAGTTTTAAGTATAAGTGCTAGGGTATCTTTCCTAAGATACAACTTTTTGATTGAGCAGTCCTTTTTACGATTAACAATTCCCATAAAAGTGAACCTCTTGTGCCCTGCATGTGACTGGCATTTTTTCTGCAGCAGGAGTTCCTGAAGAAGAGCCTTTGTAGATGGCCCACAGGCAGGTAACTTTCCCTCTGTACTGTGGGACAGTTCTGTCTTCATCAGGTTAGGCAATATTTTTTTTTGGTGGGACTTTGTTCGCATCTCACATTTGTTGAACTGATAGGTTCTGCTCAGAAGAGGTGTTGACATAAAAATAGAAGGATGCTTTGAATGAGATGCCTTTTCAAGGCCAGCCTTTGATGCTTCCTTGGAAGGAAGAAGCTATCCATAGCAGATATCTGCTTTGCTAGAAGATTCTCCTGCCTTGCATTTTGTAATTTTGCCCTGCTTTGGTTTGGATGACCCTGCAGAAAAGGGTGCAGAGTGATACTTTGCCATGGGTCAGCAGCTGGTCCCCATGCCTTTGCTTTTGGCACCTCTGGCCTGAGCCACAAGGTCAGTGTCTCTGTGGAGGTTGAATATGGTCCAGCAGTATAAGCCCCTGAGACAGTACTGGTGGCCTTCCCAGCAGCTGTGTCTCTATCCATAGGATTCAGTCTGTTACAGAAGTCTTTCACTCCTGCATGTGACTAAAGGTGAAGCTACAAGGCACTGAGGCAGATACTCTGCAAACTGTCTTCTCTCTGGGAAATACCTCTTGTGAGCACTTGTGCTGTAATACCAAGCTTAGAATAAATCTAAGTTCAATGGAATGGAAGCTTCTCGGTGTCCTCTACCACCAAGAGGTGCTCCAGTCATCTTGGCCATGGCCAGGGTGCAGCCCTGTGGTTTGGTTTGCACCCTATGGCACAATACAGCATGTGTCAATGGGTAGTTCTAGCCAAGGAAATAGAGAGCTTGATTTAAATTCTGTGTTTCGAGTTGCAAAATCTTGTCTTTAGCTCCACTGCCCTTGGGTATGGAGATTATTGACTTGACTGGTTGTCTTGAGCTGGCTGGAGTGAGGAACAAGTGGATCTACAGTGGATGTCAGCTCCATAATTCACATTTCCTTCTGCCACAAGCTGGTGAGGTCTCTGCAGTCAGCTGCATCCCACATCTTCAGGATCTCCTAGCTGTGGGGCAAGGAAAGCCATGGGCCCTTTGGATGTCATGCCCAGGTCTAGGCATCACAGTAACCGATCATTATCTGATCCAGGCAACAGTGAAGTATAAAACACTGAAATCCCTCCCATGGGAACTGCGTCTCAAGTTTAACCCTTAATCACTGCCTTTAAGAGGGGATTGGCAGGAAAGCTGAGACAGACGGAGCTGGCATAAAACTCTTGAGTGAAGGTCTCCATCTATCACACCTTCCTCTGACACTCAGCAGGAGCATTATACTGCCTATGAACCTGTTTGAAGTCCTTTCCTAAACCTCAGAGCTGCTCTCTGATGAGAAACTGGGTGTCTTTCAGCCATCTGACTTCTACAAGACCTTTGAGGAGATCTTACAGCCACTCCCTTGTCGAAAGGAAACAGCATGTTCCTCTTCAAAGCACTGCACCATCAGGTTGCCCTGCAAAGGTGAGATGGCTTCACTGATGTCCCTCAAGGAAAACCTTCTCAAAATGGCAAGGTTGACTTAACAACCTGCAACAGGTCAACCCTGCACCCTTCAGTCCTCATCCCCCTTTCCCCCCTAGCATTGACTCTGATGCTAGACTAGATCCTGGTGGGCAAACTGAGCTGGTAGAAATCCAACTCAGGAGAAGTGAGGGAGGAAGTTTCTGATAGTTTAGTGACTTCAGCTGGGTCAGATGAGTCCCAAACTGAAAGATGAAGCCCAATGAGCAGCTAAACATCTGGCTGAGACTCCAAAATGTGGGAGGCCACCAGGACCATCGAGCTTTCGCAGGTGGAATTTACCATAGAAATGACTTCTAGTGATTTTGGTTTCCCATCTCAGCTGATAGTGGGAGGCTTGTGAGAGGGTGGAGGCTGAAGCAGAAAATTTAAATGGGCACAGTCAGATTAAGTAATCACACAGTTTAAAACTGTATTCGTTAGCTGTACTGGGTGATGAATACAGGCTCATGCCTTGCCCTGGCAGTGAGCGCCAGGTAAGTATATCCTTGATCCCACAGGGAGCTTGGTGAAGCATGGAAGGTGTGAGCAGCCTTAGCCACACACTGTATGAGAAAGGAGCTGAAGCCTTCCACTCACCCTGCAGCCAAAGCAAGCAGTCAGCAGAGCCGTGTCCCATCGCCGGACGTGCACCCCCTCCAGGAGCTCGAGGCGGGTGGGTACCTTCCCAGGGTCACCATGTGGATTTGTTTTGAAGTAATGCAGCAGAGGGGTAACCTCCCTTTTTGCCTTCTGCTGCGATCTCAGAAGGTGCACACTGCTGAGACGAGGAGCACAGAGGGGAAAACTGCTTGTTTCCTCCTTTAAACAAACTCTCTTTCTCCACTTGTGCTGGCGAAGGGGAGGGAGGATGCCACTGGCTCAGTTAAAGAGTCTGTACTGGAAATTGTCATTCCTGTAGTGCATTTGGAACACACTGGAAGTACAGCTTAGTGCATAGTTGGTGTAGTCTGCAGGACAGGGTAGGGACACCTTGCTGAGCAGCTTTCCCTTGTGAATTAATGGGAAAACACCTCAAGTGCTACATTCTAAAGGAAAGGCTGATCAGAAAGACTTTCATGAACTCTGGGATCTCTGTGATGGGCTTGTTCCATCAATGTACCTAGGAGTTGTGAGAGTCTACCAGAGGCTAGAAAATCATCTTCCCTTTTCTTCCAGAGACCTCCCTTCAGCATATCCATGCTTTCATTTTATTATGACCCTAATAGCACATTATTTGCAATATGCGTTAACCAATTCAATAAGTCACTCTGATGCCTTTTTTTTAATTTTTTGTTTAGTTTTCAATGCTTGCTATAAAAATCTCCAAGACTTCATTTCAGCAGTGAGACCGTAACAGTTTAGACAAGATCTTAAATGGTGAATAACCCTCTCCCTGGAGATTTGATGGGAAATAAGAGGTATGCCTCTGTGACTTTATTATTAAAACAGAACGATCTCCCTCCAGCTCTGTTGGAGGGGGAGGAGGAGGGAGCACACATGGAGCAATTAAGAAAAATGTCTTTGACCTTCAGCAACTTAATCAGCTGCCAGTGTTCTTCCTAATAGTGTGCTAATGGTTAAGTTCTTCTGGATGCCATAAAAAGTGCTATAACTGGAGGCTACAATAAAGTGCTGATCAACCCATCAAGTGAGTCAATCCAAAAGTAATATCTGTCTTTGTAATGACTATAATAAAACCTATGCCAAAGCCAGGAGATGACGTGAATAAGAATGCTGCTTAATTATGCTGGGCTGCAATGCTGGGTGAATTCACCGCACTTCTGCTAACTTGCTCTTAGGTGACATTCCTGCTCCTGCCTAGGAAAGCCAGACTTTATATTTGTTTGGCCAGTGCTCCAAGGACAGTCCTAAGAGGTTTGGGCAGATGACATCTGCACTAAAGCCAGCTAGAGTTTTGGTGCAGAAAAGGCTGTTGAGTTTGGGATGGGACTGTTCATACTGGCAGTAACTGCAGTGACAAAAAGCAGGATGGAAGCATGACTGCAATTCCCTTTTTGACAGGTTGAGGACAGGAAGAGAAGAAAAGGTGCTTATAAACTTTATGTATCCCGGTGTTAAAGGTAGCCTAATATTTAATGTCATGGTATTAAAAGTGGGTGAAAGTTCACTGGAGCACCCAGTGCAGCACCAGGGGGTGAGGTGGTGGAGTGCTATGCTAAAAAAGCACAGATGTGATGAAGGAGAAAGCACCCCTGGCAGAGGGAAAAGGCCTGGATGAATCATAGAGACCCTTCCTAGTGCTGGGGATGGAGCCGAGGAGCTGACAGAGGTTGAACACCGTCCCTGAGCATTTACCATGAAGAAGGTGATGATCAAGTGCCCTTCAAAGGTACCTTGTGGGATAACAGGAGCAGAGGGACTGGAGGATCTTGCCATGCACGCTGCCTGTTCTTGATCTCCCTGAGAGCTGAGGGCACTCAGCACCCCCAGGGAACTGTTCACCTCTTGCAGGATGGAGCACAACCCACACTGGGCTTTCTCTCTCACATCTACACCCTTTACAAACCAGGTTTTGACTGTCTTGCCCTTTGCGAAGGCACAGGTGAATGATGGGGTCAGTGGGCAGTGAAGAAACCAACACTGGGATCTTAAATCTCCCTGCTTTGGGAATTGTCCATCTGTCCACAGGCAGCAGGGGAATTGCATGGAGCACAAAGGGACGGCGGGTGCAAGGAGCCGAGGCACCTGCTGCTATCGATGGAAGGATCGCAGCTCTTTTCCTACAAAACATAGCCAGCGTTTTGGGATCCCTTTGAGCACAAAGCTGCTCTCCAGGATGCTAACAAGCAGGAACCTAATTCACAAACCCAGCATGGAGCTGGTGGAAAACACTCTGCAGCCTTTCAAGGAATTGCCGAGCAGATTCCTCCCCCATCAGTAAAGAAAACAGGATGCAGGCCACATTCCTGCTCGCATAGACAGGCTCTCCACACCAGCACAAACACATTTTCTCAGTTGCAATTAAACCCTGGCTTTATATCACCTTGCTGCTGATAAGGGTCTGATTAATGGAAGAATTGTCTTTTTTTATTTTTTTTTAAATAAAGTCTCTGGTGCTAATTGTTTTTTCCCTCTTCCATTTCTTGTTTAAGAGGTGCTTTCGAGGAGGGCTGCTGATTGTGCTGGAAGTTGTATGGGAACACTTAGTCTCTTCCTGGTTTTGTTTTTGGGGCTAACTGCTGCCACTGAGACTAGCAGGTCCAATAGACAAATCACCTCTGCGGATAACCGGCAAAATCCTGCCCTTGTACCTCCCGATAAACAAGTGCAGATTCATATGTTTGTTCATGAAACAGAAAGAGCCAGAACAATGATTTGGTGAGTTTTTGCCAGTGTTGTTTCCTCTAGAGAGCCGACTTCCCTTGCGGAGCCTCAGGTCCATAGCAACAGCTCAGCAAAACAAAAGTCAACCACTGCAAGGCATTAGAAAAATATTATCCCGGTCCGAAGGGTGGGGCACACCTTCCCACTGGCACCCTGGTGCTGGGACCAGCCCCAAAGCCAAACCTTCCCGCAACGCAGCCGTGTGCATGCCAGGCTAATTAGCTAACCATTCTTCTCCCAGGTAAACTGCCGGAGCGGTACAAGAGGCGGCTTCTGCTCCAAGCCCAAGAGGGATGGAGTGATGATGTGCACGTGTGTCATGGTTCAAGTGAATGGCCAGAGTCTTAATTTAAAAATGTGGTTTCTTCAATCACCAAAGTGCCTTTGGTGTCTGCCCTCCACGGGGTAACGTTGGGTGGGAATGGCTCCATCACCATGTTTGTAGTCCAGCATCTGAGATGCAGCATCCTGAGCAGAGATGCGATCAGAGTACCACACTGTTGCTCGTGCCTCAGCCCTGGTGCAGAGGTCAGGCCCTACAGACCCTGGCTCCTACAGAGCTGACACCAAATCCTAGGAAGGACACATGGTACTCGGCCTCTGAAGTGTCCTTGAGCATCTCTCTTGCCTGTGCAGGAGCAGTTCAGCTCTGCATCGTTACTGCGTCCCTGGGGACGCTCGCTAGGAGACAGTGTTGAAATAACTGATAGAGCAGAAACGCCTGAGACCCCACGCTCCTCTCCTAGACATGTCAGCAGAGGGAAAGCACAGCCAAGGAGCTCAGAGGGACAGGATGTGAAGGAGACCAGCAAAATCAGTGACTGATAAAGCAAATGGAAATTGTGAACAAAGAATAGGCCAGTCCGGACCAGTGGGGCTGAAGGTGTCTGAGTTAACGGGGGAAATGCTCTGCTAAGAAGTCCGGTCTAGTGCATGGCAGACTGCTATCGTGCTCTCCAGGCTGGTCTCACCTGTAGGAAACATTCAGACCTCACTGTGCTGCTGTGCCCACCTGGGCACCTGCTGTTGGGTGAAGCATTAGCTGCGTGCTTGCTGTGTGCAGGGTGTGCGTGACCCAGTCCACACCATCACGTTTTCTGAAGTTGTGCGGTACTGCCCTGTTGATTGCTCCCAACGTTTGCTGATGGATGACTGCCTTTCCCCAGTCAGGCTGGCCTTTTCCTTCCTTCTTCTACTTCCACATTTCCCTGACTGAAGCTTTCCACACTTTCTCTGCACATCTTTCCCTGTCTCCATCCCACAGCTGTGGTCCACTGCTCTACTTTTCCTTCCTTCCTTCCTTCCTTCCTTCCTTCCTTCCTTCCTTCCTCTTTCTTTCTTTCTTTCTTTCTTTCTTTCTTTCTTTCTTTCTTTCTTTCTTTTTTCTTTCTTTCTGCCATTATGACTATGCCATGATTAATTCCATTTTTTTCTTTCACCTTTTCCTCTCCACTCTTCCTTGCTCTTCTATTTTGCTTTCCACAGTAGGTGAATTTTTAGATTTAAGTCAAAAAGAGGACATTGGGGCAAGAAAAGGGGTGGGTGAGAGATGTCAAGGAAAGAGACACAGAACAATGAAAGAAAGAGAAGCAGCACGAAAACTTAACGTCAGCTCACGCTTATGAGGTAAGCAATCAAATGAATTTGTGACAGCGCCTGCATCCGTATTGCTAAGGACACCCACCCCATAGGCAGATTCTCATCCACTGGCCCAGTGGGGATGAGCAACTCATGTCCCACTGCTTAGGGGGGTTCCTCCAGGGCTCAGTGCCTGGGTCCAAACAGCTCTCAGCGTGGCTCTCCTCTGAGCTTTTTAAAAATGTTATTGTTTTTGTAGTGGTTTCTCAGGTCACAATGATGGCTTTGTCACAGCATGATGTTTCTGTAGCACAATGCTGAGGACATGTGCTGTGTGTTTTAAAACCCAGCGGGAGGGCATGAGGGAGAGCTCGCAGGCACCCAGTCTACTGGGCGAGATTGGGATGGAGAACAGCCTGATCCATGCTGCGTGTGGGGAGCCGTTCCTGGACCATATTGTCCCCAGAACCACATCTGCTTTGCTTCAGAGAGGGTAATCTGATGTATCTGACAACACAGACATAGCTGGTATAAACCAGCTGAAGACGGCATTGGAGGGACGCTCTGAGGAACAACCATGTAAGAAGGAGTCCCCTGAGCACTAAGGGGAAGGTGACACCAAGTCTGCTAGCCGCCGTGCCCTGCTCTGGGTGGTGTGCTGTGCATGGGAGCCTGCCCACTGGAAAGGGACATCACGCCTCAGCTACAACATCTCTGGGCTGTGGGCAAGAGACTTGGAGACATGGGCTTCTCATGGAGGAGGCTTGACAAAAGTCTCCTTGCGGAAAAGATTTATGACAAGTGTTGGGTCCAGCATAGGGCACTGAAAGGAGCAGTGACAGGGAACAACGTGAATTCTCCAGCCTGGACTAGAAACGGTGTCAGACCAGGTGGTTCAAATGGGTCCTGCCGACCTCATAGTCTCTTAGGTGTCACTGCAAAGGCAGGTGAGAACGGAGGAGAAATTCTGGAGATGATGGAGTGAACTGGCAAACAACCACCCCTCTTGGCTCCCGAGAGAGAGGCACAAGTAAGAAGATGGCACACCAAGACTAGAGGGGTTTCGGGGTGATTTCAAAGAACAGCTGTAGAGCCAGGACTGTCACCGCAGAGTTTTACCCTAGTTTCTCTGGAAAACTGAGCAAAACACAGCCCTTGACAGCCTTAAAGCCTGAGGGTAGGTATGGGGTTTTCACTTTGCTGTTGTCATCATTTTCCTCACTGTGTCACAGGACAGGGACCTGCAGGCATTCTCCCCATGGACACTTCGGACAGGGTGCTGCTGCCTTACCGCGGGAACAGCTGATGCTTCACACTGCCTGAATGTTTTACTTTGAGAAGAGGTCTTCATTTTTCTTAGATGCTAGAGCAATAATTAGAAGACTTTTGTGAAAATGGTTATGAGTAGAGCTCTCAACTCACACCTGGAGCTGTTGCCAGGCCCGGTTCGGAAGCAGATGAGGCTGACTGCCCTCACCTCTCACTGCCAGGCAAGACACGGGAGACATTTTTCTGTGTGTCGTGTATACTTGGCATGTGTGGGGCATAGAAACATTTGCACACACACATGATCAAGGGGATGGGTGCAGAGATGCAAAAAGGTACAGGTCCAAGCTCTAAACGCAACTTCCCCCTCAACCAATGCACTCTGAGCATAGACCCGGAAAAATTGAATTGTAACAGCATCACTCTTCCTAGAGAAACTCAGTTTGTGCACAGTTGTTTCCAGTTCTAAATGCTCAGAAAGGCCTTAAAATGGGGCTTTGGGTCCAGCCAGAGCTCTCCTTTACTCCCTCTTTTATCATTAGCTAATAATACCAAGGGTGCAGGAGATGATGAAAAAGCAGCACAAGCAGCAAATCAGTTTGATGACTACCTACCCTTCACTGAGCATCTGCATGGAGTTGCACAAATTCCCTCGTGCAGAGGAACTGAGGCATCTGAAGGTGCACACAAGAAACATAGGAGGCAAAGAGCCAGGGAGTGGAGAGTGTCAGAGATGGAGCTGGGAACCTTGCACTGGCTGTGGAGCAAAGCAGGAGTCACCATGAATCCCTGCAATATGTAGACCTGGGGAAGGCTCCCACCGGACCTTAGAGGTGTTAGATTGCTGGGGATGTTCATCATGCTGGTACTGCAGTTTGTCTGTCCTTCCCTCTTTCTCCCTAAATGACCTCAAGATTGCATTGCTGTTGCTTTTCTGTAGTTGGATGCTGTTGTTAAGCCTATAAACAGAGATGGATATCCCAGCTGCTCTTCCTGCAGGATCACATCCAAATGCTGAACACTGGAAGAACATCATGTATGGATGATGCATGCATAGGCAGAGATGGATGTGACTTAGAAGTCCCTTGGACAGAGGGGTATGTGTTGTAAGTGAATGGCTGGACAGTCAGATTCTGCCCCGTGAGGACTTGTTCCCTCCCAGCTTGTTGTATGATGTGTAAAATTCTGAAATAAAAGGTGTTAAGCAAATACCGAGCACTCATACATCTCCAGAGGTGGAGAGGAAATATCCCTCTTTGCTGCTGTGGGACTGCGTCAACTTTTAGGCCAGAGACGGCAGTGCATGTGGGACTAAGCACTGCCTAAAGCGTATGGGAAGGTATGCTGCTTCACATGCACCTTGCTCTGGTGTGCTCTGACCCTGCCATTCCTTTGTAAAAAGAGAAGCCGAAGTGACTAAGGCTGTTACCCCTTTGCAGCATCTTCTTTTTGCCTTTCTATACCTTAAGTTGCTCCTGAAAACTCACATCATTTTGGCTTCTGAGAAATGAGCTGGAGGGCTGCGGTGGGGGCAATTGGAGAGTTTTTGGGGACATGAATCAATGGCACACAGGCATAGAGCTTGAGGAAAGGTATGGAAATTGGCGAAAAAAGTAAAGTGCAGTCTACTTAGGTTAAGGAGTTTTAGGTTCTAAGAAGTACACAGTTCAGCTACTATTTTATTGGTCATATCCCTAGAGGGGTTAGTAGAGTACTTTTTCACTAAGCTCAGAAATTTAAAGGATCATGAATCTGTATGAAAATGACTTTAGTATAACACTGACTTCAACATCTGGCTGTATAGAAGAATGTCAGTGTGGGTCTTTTTTAATTGCTTTTTTGATGTTGAGCCAGCAAATGTCGTGTTTGACGTGCGCTTTTCAACAGCGGAGCTAGGAGCATACTTTAATCTTTGTAAAAAGAACTGAGTCTCACAACACACCATGACTCTAGGAGTTGGGGATTTAAGGAAGATGTCAAATACAAGTTGTTGTAACACTGACTGCTACAACCTGGTCTTGGGGAGGGATCCCACTATCCGGTTAGAAACCTGGAGCCTTAGCCCAGCTGGGCAACTATTTGTATACATCTTGAAAAGGAACAGATTTTCATCCCTTGTGAAGACCTTCAGCCTTGGATGTGTGTTTTGATACACTGGATGCCCAGAGCCCCACTGCTGGAACTGTGACTGATCTGCTCTTTCAGATCAGGGGTAGCAGAGAGCAGGAGAGTGTGGACAAGTTGGAACAACACCTCCTCATCTGATGCTTTCTTCACGGGCTGCTCTCTCTGTGTCACCTTTGAATTTTAGCCAATTAGTCTCTAGAGTGTGATTTAAATATCATTGCTAATGATATTTAAAGTAGGGTGTGTATGTTTTGATATTTACAGCTTGCCTGCAGGCTGGGAATAACATTTGTCATCTAGAGAGGAGAAGGAGCAGCAGGGCCCAGAGACCTGTCAATGAAGGGTAAATGTTTGCGACCCATCAGAGATGTCCAGTCATAGAATCACAGAATGGTTTAGGTTGGAAGGGGCCTTAAAGATCATCTTGTTCCCACTCCCCCTGACATGGGCAGGGACACCTCCCACTAGACCAGGTTGCTCCAAGCCCTGTCCAACCTGGCCTTGAACACCTCCAGGGATGGGGCAGCCACAGCTTCTCTGGGCAACCTGGGCCAGGGTCTCACCACCCTTAGAGTCAAGAATGTCTTCCTGAGATCTAATCTAAATCTCCCCTCTTCCAGCTTGAACCCATTACCCCTTGCCCTATCACTACATGCCCTTGTAAAAAGTCCCTCTCCAGCTTTCTTGTAGGCCCCTTTCAGAAACTGGAAGGGTCTCGAAGGTCTCCCCGGAGCTTTCTCTTCTCCAGGCTGAACAACTCCAACTCTCTCAGACTGTCCTCACAGCAGAGCTGCTCCAGCCCTCGTATCATCTTCATGGCCTCCTCCAGACCTGCTTCAAGACGTTCATGTCCTTCTTATGTTGGGACCCCCAGAGCTGGACACAGTATTCCAGGTGGGGTCTCACAGGAGCGGAGCAGAGGGGCAGAATCCCCTCCCTCACCCTGCTGCCCACGCTGCTGGGGATGCAGCCCAGGATGTGGTTGGCCTTCTGGGCCGCAAGTGTGTGTTGCTGGCTCCTGTTGAGCTTCTCATCCACTAGCACCCCCAAGTCCCTGTCCTCAGGGCTGCTCTCCATCCATTCTCCTCCCAGCCTGGATTTGTGCCTGGGATTGCCCTGACCCATGTGCAGGACCTTGCACTTGGCATTGTTGAACTTCATGAGTTTCACATGGGCCCACCTCTCAAGTCTGTCCAGGTCCCTCTGGATGGCATCCCTTCCCTCCAGCGTGTCGACTGCACCACACAACCTGGTGTTGTCAGCAAACTTGCTGAGGGTGCACTCAGTCCCAACATCCATGTCACCAACAAAGACAGTCCTCCTTGATACCGTGCTTATAGCACTTAATCACATGAATTGATATCTCTGTAGCTCTCTTTCTGCAGAACACCTTGATAATGGGTGGCAGCACAGAACATCATCTCATACACTCTGGTATATGCTTCAAACCTGCCCCGAGGTAGCCTCTGCTAGGCAAAGAGACCATGACAGGCCCTGTTGGTCCTGGTGTCCTCTGCTGTCCTGGTCGTGGAAGAAGCCACGTGTGGCTGGCATCAGGAAGGTGATTTCTTTAGATCATTCCACACTGCACAGCTCTCAGTCAAAGGTTTAAATGAACCTCTATACCCAGCACATGGAAAAAGCCTTCCATAGCTTGAGTGGGTTGGGAAGGGGGGAGACGGTGGAGCCTGTAGCGTATGCAGGGTGAAATACCTTGTTTGTTTGTTGGTCTTGGCACTGGTCCAACAGAAGGCATTAGTTATCATAGGGTTGAGTGCTACACTGCCCAAACAGGGGTGGAAATCCTAAGCCCTGTTTGGCATCTTGGTCCATGACTCAGCGCAGTGGAGAGAGACACCTTCGACTGGTGACACTCAGCACCTGGGTGCAGAGCCTGGTCTGTAGGAGATGCCCAGGCGGGGACAGTGTGAGTGTTCTGCATGAGCCAGGTTCAGGGCTGCTCAGAAATGCCTCTCGGTGGTGGATTTGGACCCTGATATGACTGTCTGTGATTCTTTGCCTATCCTATGCCTTTCCCCGTTAAAGTGGGCTCCTCCTTGTGTCTTCTCCAGCAGCACAAGACCCTGGTTAGATCACTGACTGACTGGAAGAGCTGGGTGCCTTCTCTTCAGCCTCACAGGTAAGTCCATCAGCTGTTTTGTGCTCAACTTCCTCTTGGTTCCGTGCCTTCGGAGGCAGAAGAGGGATGCTGTTGCTGGCAGTACGGGGAAGCCAGGTGCTGCTGTGTTGGAGGCAATTCTGAAACTGATAGGACAGTTTGAAACTGTGTTTTGCTTATGGCTGTAATCAGCCAGGAATGAAGCGACATCAGCAGTATCCTTCTGTTGACCTACCTATGACACTGATTCAGAAAATTGTCTGGTATTTAAAGAAGTAATTCTGAAAGCAAGGGATGGTGTTTCAAGGAAATTTGTTATGGTTTATCATCAGTCAAGCATTGTAACTCTTGTCCTGCTTTGAGACTGTGAATGATTAACTTGGTTTGCCTTGCTGTATCATGAACGAGTTTTATGCATTTTTCTAACTAAATTTGTTACTTGAAAAGCTATGCACCTGCTTCTTAGAGTGTGGGCACCTGCTACTGCTAACAGCAAGCTGAACTGGACCTTTAACTCAACTACATAAGCCTTGGCTTCTCGGCTTTTGCATTTATTGCAGAAGATCTCAGTTTGAAGATCATTCACAAGCAGTAATGAACTAGTTGTGGTGGAAAGCAGAACTCTGACACCTTCGAGTCCTGGTCACTGACATCTGCAGCATGCAGACCAGGTTGAGCCAGTCCTTCTTCACAAATGAAAACTTTAATTTGACTTGAAAAGTTTCAAATTTGTTTAATGAGTCTTTCGGTTCCTTTGTTAAAACCTGTGCCATCACCAGGGAAGGAGCCATCAGAGACTGTTCCCTCTAATGCTCTTCGTGGCTTGACTTACTCTGAAGTAACATAAACACATCATGCATTTTTCTACATGGCTATTTTCTAAGTAATTTTTGGAGATCTAACTGTTCTGGGTCTAGTAACTTCACTCTAACTTTTACGCTGTCATAAAAACATACAACTAAAACATAGACTCCTGATATACGGATTATCCCAGTGCCATTTATTCTGTCCTGCTCACATAGTTTAAAGAAAAGTT
The DNA here is from genome assembly GCA_013397275.1 of Burhinus bistriatus. Lineage (NCBI taxonomy): Eukaryota > Metazoa > Chordata > Aves > Charadriiformes > Burhinidae > Burhinus > Burhinus bistriatus. Next base: position 60,808 of record VYXH01010527.1, read on the forward strand.
CACTGAAGAATTTTAAGGCAGTTTCAAGTGTAGACAAAAACTCTTTTTTTTGGTAATATACTGTTTGGGAAGAATGTTTGGCCATGTTAATATGTGTATGATGGTGACAGAGGAAGAAGGGAAAAGAGAAGAAAATGAGAGTTTAAACCTCTTTAAAAGGCTTTCTGCATAAATCAGAACATCATTATTTGACTGTCCTACATCTCAGCAGCATGTGCCTGAAATGAAGAGCAAGTGGTTCAGAAGCAGCAGTGTTTACATGAGATGTGTGCCTGAGATGCTTTGGGCTTCAACCCAACTCTCTACAGAGCCTCTTGCCATTCTGCCAGCCTATGAAATGGGTAGAAACGGAGTAACTTCTACAGGGAGCAGCTAAAGACTGGAGGACTCCTGAGGACTGGAGGAAAGCTAATGTCATGCCAGTCTTCAAAAAGGGCAAAAGGAGGACCCGGGAAACTACAGGCCAGTCAGCCTCACTTCTATCCCTGGAAAGGTGGTGGAACAGCTCATCCTGGATGTCATCTCTAAGCATGTAGAGAAAGAGAAGGTTATTGGGAGTGGTCAACATGGATTCACTAAGGGGAAATCATGCTTGACCAATCTGATAGCCTTCTATGACGGCATCACTGGCTGAGTGGATGAGGGGAGAGCAGTGGACATCGTCTACCTCAACTGCAGCAACGCTTTTGACATTGTCTCCCATAACATCCTCATAGGTAAGCTTAGGAAGTGTGGGTTAGATGAGTGGACAGTGAGGTGGATTGAGAACTGGTTGAGTGGCAGAACTCAGAGGGTTGCGATCAGTGGCACAGAGTCTAGTTGGAGCCCTGTAACTAGTGGTGTTCCCCAGGGGTCAGTACTGGGTTCACTCTTGTTTAACATATTCATCAATGNTCAGGGGACTGGAGTGTCTCTCTCATGAGGAAAAGCTGAGAGACCTGGGTCTGTTTAGCCCGGAGAAGAGAAGACTGAGAGGGGATCTCACCAATGCTTATAAACATCTAAAGGGCACATGTCAAGAGGACGGGGCCAGACTCTTTTTAGTGCTATCCAGAGACAGGACAAGGGGCAACAGGCACAAACTGGAACACGAGAAATTCCATCTCAACACAAAGAAAAGCTTTGCTTTGAGGGTGGCAGAGCACTGGAACAGGCTGCCCAGAGAGGTGGTGGAGTCTCCTCTGGAGATATTCAAATCATGCCTGGACGCAATCCTATGCAACCTGCTCTAGGTGACCCTGCTTTGGCAGGGGAGTTGGACTAGATGGTTGCCGAAGGTCCCTTCCAACCCCCACCAGTCTGTGATTCTCTAATCAGAGGCATCTACTTGCAGGACAAAGAAAACATTCCTGATGATCCCTAGTTCTGTTCTTGGTATCACATGAAATCATGCTCTTACACCAAGAATACCAGATCTTCCTTGGAAGACAGAGGGAGGGTGGTGGAGGGGGGACGTTGCAAGGACATAAGAAATGCATTCCCAGTACACAGGTTTGTGGGATACTGAGCTTTAATCCTTTCCCAGAGTCAGGATGGAAATGCATCAGTCATGGAATTAAGAGCAAAATGCCAAGATTCTGGCTAATCCATTTGGAGAAGAGGAGGGATCCGAAGAGACCACTTTAGTAATATATTACTTTAACTAGGAAACTACCTGAAACCTGCTGAAGTCTGAGATCTATGGAGCAGTCCATACAGTGCTGAGGTTGCTGCCTGAGGCCAGCAAGATGGTTTGAGGTTAAAAAAAAAGAAGTACAGCTGTAATTTTGGAGCAGACCCACTTGAGTTTGTCTGTAGGAAGGAAATGAGCCTAGCTTTGGAAAAAGGACTTTTCTCTTTGATAATCCGAGAAATGAAGAGTTGACTTGGTGCCATGAGTAGGTCCTTGAACACAAGGAGATGTTTTACAAGAACAGCTTTTCACCCTTGTTGACAAAACATACTGGCATTCTGTCTTTGGTTTGCGTGTTTTAAGACAGGGTGGAGATATGCAACTCCTCCTGGAGGAAATGGATTTTCTTGCTTTGTGTCTAGTAAAACAGTGGTTCTGATCTAATCTCATGCTTCAGGGCTGATCTGTAACTTGACTTTTGCTTGTGGGTTATGAATTCTGTTTTATCTGCTCTGAAGCATCCCAGACGAGATAGGATTTTGTACGAAGATGGGACAGAGACCCCCCAGCACCTCCTTACATGCACAGGGCCCCACGTTATCATCAGGTTTGGGGTAAGGAAGCTTTTCTAAGATTAAATTGGCAGGTTCACAGCTTTCCGCTGCTTATTCTGAAACACAAGGAGACACATCAGTTTCTAGGATCATCTCTCCCCCAAGCAATGTCCTACTGTCAGAGAGGCATCAGATTCTGGCCCTTAGTCTTCCTAGTCTTTCTGGGTCAGAGAGTCAGACGTGCTCAGCACAGATATCTACCTAGCCGGAGTCTTTCGGTTTGCTAGGTTTTCTTATTTAGGAAATGTTGATTTAACCCTCTCAGGAATTAACATTACCCAGGGCAGTGCTGCTTTGAAGTGGTTACCAGAGTAGTTAGAAGTAAGTGCTGGGTGTGGTATGTATCTGCAAGGCAATAGTGTCATTGTGTTTCCTGGGGACTGAACCTTTAATAAGTGGAGTTTCCCTTGTTGCAAGGGGCAGGTGTGAGGCAGCTGCTGTTTTGGGTAGCCAGGTGAGATGCCGAGTTTGGAGAACATGGTAAAATGCTGCCTTCTGCTCAGGTCACTTCACACTTATTCACTGGCGCAAAGCTAGAGGGACCCCTGCAACTCAGTAGGAGACAACATGGTTGAGTGATTTGAGCGGAGGTTTCCTGTTACTATTTAGTACTGCGAAACCATCTCTGGTTCCTGTTTGTAAGTGCTCTGCAATGATGCTCACCTGGGTCTCTAGGGTCTACAAGGGTCCCGTGATGTTAGGTAAACACGTTACATGCAATGCTGAAAAGTGCACCGATGGGTTGTGCATAGAGATACGCATAACTCCACGGATCAGGGTTTGCACTGGGAACACAGAAATATTCCTGATTTCTTTTTTCAACCTTGCCTCACCAGTACTGTATTTGGTAAAACAGCTGCCACCAGAGGTAGAGCTCCAGCTCATCCCTGTTGCAAAATACCATGCCGGTAATGTCTAAGAGATGCTCTCAGTCTGTTCTGGAGGGGGTGCTTACTCATTTTCTTGAGTGCAAAGTTGGTCCCTGGGCATTTGTGTTGGCAGCAATGCTGCAACACCTTGCCTTTTGGCATGGGTTATGTAAGGATCTAAATATGCCGGAGTGACTCACCTCGCTGTCTGAACAGAGCTGTTCGAACAAGAATAACGCAGTGCGTTACCCCAGCGGTGGCTACGGAGGAATCTCAGGAGACGCTTCTCCCAGCAGCACCCCTTGGTGGCTTCTTCTCTTGAAGACCCATCGGACTCATCTTTCCTCTTCTTCCCCACTGCTATTTGTCAAATGATGTCAGACCTCCTCCAAAGCTTATCAGTCACGCTACTGAATCCTCTAGTAGTCAGGCTGGGTCTTTACTAGGGGACATCCCAAACCCTCTGTTCTCTCTAGGAAACCTGCATCCCATCTCTCTTGTTTTATTTGTTCCCTTTCCATTTTCCTGCTCTCTTTCTAAGGAAAGCTTCAATCCAGAAGCCTCTGTGGTTAAAGGAGGTAGGATGCAGGTTATTTTCATTCATTGCTGTGTGTACAATCTCTTACTATAGCCACTTGTGGACACCATGGTGCCTAACTCTTTCGTCCTTCTCCACTCAACCTACTCCTTGCCTGATCTGCGTTAGAGCGGCTTGTGCCCCTCTATGGAGGAGACTCCGTAAGTACCTCACATCTTCTTTCATGAACTATTTTTTCTGATTTTTGCCCAGATCTTAGTACTCCCTCAGATCCAAGATAGACCTCTACCAAAGAGGCAAATTTGTACTTCCTGTAACTCTTGTGGACAATAGCTATTTCTCATTATGCCACTACATAAGCTTTGTACCACTGTCTCAAAAAGAGTGTAATTTTCTCATAAACGATGAAGACTCATAATAATAGCAATGCTGTATTTGCCCTAAAGTTTTCACCCAATTGTATTTCACAAACCTGAACTCCAGAGCTGCCATCTTCACAAACAGAGATAAGTTAGGGAGCAGGATTGGTTCCTGCTCCTGCTCCTTTCCTTCTGAGTGCACTTTGTTGCTGGGTGCATAGATGCCCATTCCAACAAAATGGATGGGGAGAGACCTCACTTCACACACCATGGAGCCAGGAGGTGGAAAAGCTTCCATGCTTCAGCTGGCTTGAAATGAGTGTGACACTGCAGATGAGAATCCTCAGCTCCAGAGGGAGCTCCGAACTACTGCTGGTTTGATAGAGGCAAATATCCATAATCCTTCTCAGCTTCTGCACACTGGGGAGGAGACAGCCAGTTGTCCACTCTCTGTGTTGTTCCATCTTGGCTGCTATCGCAACACTAGGAGGTCCCAGTCCCTAGCTGTTCTCCTCCAGTGAGTCTGTGACAAGGGTGCCCAATGCAGTACAGGGCTTTCCACTCCTGGGGGCAACACCTGCTTCTCAGCTACTGATCTCCAACCTCTTCTGTGTGTGCAAGGGCTACAGAACTGGTCCTGAGGGACCCCAATGGAGATTTTAGTTTACTGATTCCAAGCTTGATTTTCTTAGTGACCCTTAGAAGTCATCAGTCAAACCTAGAGTAAAACCCATGTTAAGAATGCAGGCATGGAGCACAAGGAGTCACTCACCATTTCTGGACACAGAAATTGCATCTAGGATGCAGGTGGTTTATGCAACAGCTCAAATATCCCTAACTTGTAGTGGTTTCAATAGATGAGTGCCTACGTAGCACAACACAAGCTTCAGCTTTCACAATGCTGAACTGAGCGATGTCCAAATACCTTGAAATTTGGGCCGTAGGACTGGGAATTAGTTTTACCTTGTCAGGAAGAAAGCAGAAGCACTGTCTACACTGTAGGGGCATGGATTACTCTCAAGGAAAACATAAAAACCCAATCCACCCACCCTACTGAAGTGCTGGTTACAGATTAAAGGGAGAAGGAAGTATCTTAGAGGAAAGGTCAGGCACTGTGGATTAAAAAAAAAAAAAAGAAAGAAAAACACAAAGCAAAACATCTAAGACAAAAACTTGGAAAATTTCCTGAGAGTGGAGACACTTGAATTACCTCAGAACAAAGGCTGTTGACTTTCCTTATAAGGAGGGAAAGTCTTGTTTCTAAAAACCTAAAAGCTTGCTAAATAGTTGTTTTCTTCTTTATTGATTGGTTGGAAGTTTAAAAAAGATAAAATAGACACATTGGAGTGAAGCAAACATTTACTTCAGGTAAAATAAATGGATAAAAATTCCAGTTACTTTAACCATTTTAAAGTATTTTGATTCTGTAATTTATGCACTAGTCTGCACTACAAAAAAAGTTTGAAACTGGAGTATTGAAAGACTTTTTTATTCATGTTTTGAGACCTCTTTCTTCCCATTTCTGTGTAAACAATTTTTGAGGTAAGGATGAAATCACAATTGCCTCTCAGAGAGCCAGGTCAGTGGGCTTATGGCCACCTGATGATGTAATGGGAAGTCTTGACACAGAAGTCATTGGGTAAAGTCTGCCTGCTCTTGTGCAGGACAGGAGAGGAGTGCGTCAAAACACTCCCTCTGGATTTTAAAACTCTGGCTCCATTAGTAAATGTCACAAATTTAAACATGGCATGCAAATAAAGGAGAGGTATGAATAACTGTTCAAGCCATGAATAACAGCTTGTAACTACTGTCTGATGCTCAGGTCACTCAGAGTCTTTAGAAGGGTGATCTTTTAAGGAGACTGTTGAAGGTAATTCAGAATGTAGTTCACAAGCTTGGTCCTGTGAACACTTTTGGGCAAGGCTGATGCACCAGGAGGGGGGAGAAGCAACTGGACCTGGAGAAGGGATGTGATGGAGACTTCTATTAGCAGGGGAGTAGGCATGACTGGGAAGGTAGAGCAGGATTTCATTTGGGCAGATCCTGAAAAAGCACATGGATATTGCATCTTACGGAGCGGACAAAGGATGGCAGAAAAGAGGCTAATCCTATTGCCATGTAGATACACATCTAATGTAGAGAGAAGGTTTCTGAACGCTCTGGGTGAGGAGAAGCTTTGAGTTAAGGACAAACGTACAAAGGAGGGGCAGGTTTTGTTGAAGGTAAAAGTAGCAACTGGTCAATGGGCTCTGGTCTTTGCTTAAATAATTCAAGGAGGCACGTATATAGCTCCCTCTAAATCACTATGCACTAACACAAACCCAGGTCCCTTTCATGTCCTCAAAGTGTAAGATAAAAAAAAAGAAAAAAGCCAGGTAGGAATCAGGGGCTTTCACTCCCTTCCACCACTTACTTTTTCCTTTCTTTTGATTGCATGCCTATTATATCCACAAGAAAATGCACTCCTGCATCCAGAGTATCTGCACATCACTTGTCCCACCAAAATCATAATAAATGTGAACCCAAACTTAGGACCTGTTCCACTGATTCATTAGCAGCCTAAAGCCAGGTTAATAAATCACTGGAGACAGAGACCAAAACTTTTTTCCTAGAACGACTGTAGAACCACCGCACAAGCAATACTAGAGCAGCTCTCTGCAAATGCCATCTGTCTAACCTCGTACGTGTGGGATGGAAAGCAGGGCCCATGGTACAGTTATCCAATGATTAAAATGAGCAGAGGCAATCAGAGATGCCTTCTGCATGCAAAGGCATGCCTGCAAGGAATTAATAGCAGCAGGAGGGGGATGAGAAGGGGATCTCTCCCATATCAGGAACACAGTAACTCTCAGTGTACTCAATACTTCGACTTTATGCAGAACTTCTTGGTTCAAAGGACCTCACAGCTTTTTATCCCGGGCTCTTGATGGTTTTCAGGAGGGAGTGTGCTCACAGCTCTGTGCTCTGTAGCTCACTTGTACAGGGAGGAAAGTCTATGCCCAGCTGAAGCTGCAGGAGGTTTGAGGAGATAGTGAGTGATTAGTAGGTGGAACTGGCCCAGATGCACAGTTAATGCACAGGCATCTGCAGAAGGGCTCTTTAATGACTGCCTTGAATCAAGTTTGCTTCGCACCCAGAAATTTGTCTACTGTTGTGACTTGCACAGTGCTGCCAGCTCCACTTCTTCAGCAAGTGCTCACAAGCTCTTTGGGTCAGGATCCTGGTACCTTTTCCTGTATTAAGCCAAAGGTTTCTGTTCTGGCTCCCATTTCCAATTCCCCTATCCCTTACTATATCTCAGGAAAGGGGGTGGGTCTGAAGACAGGAAAAAAAAGGAAAGAATATAGCTAGGAAAGGAGCCTCCTCATTACCTGCCCAGAAACAATCCCACAGGATGCTTTGCACAAAGTTAGCTACTGCTGCTTGCTCTTGGGCAGTCCTGCCAAAGTAGTCTCTATCTAGTCTTAGCTTACCATGTGTATGTCCTTGGTCCTCTCCTGGACTCTCTTCCTCTCCATTTCTCTTGTGATTTACTTCTTTTGAGGCTTCAGATGGAGCGGCCACCAAGGTCAAGCAGGAAGTGTCGTTTGATGACTTCCTTGTGGGCAGGGGCCAGCAGCACCAGTCGTATTGGCTTGAGCACTCCCCACCAGCAGCCGGCACATTTCTGCAGACTCAGGTCTGACTGACCATTGATGTTGAGCTCAAAGCCCAGCTACCTTCACAAACAGCAATGAAAATCATCCTTGGCCAAGCAGCAGGGTTGGAATTGGAGCACCTGCGCATGCCCAGGAGCTGCTGAGTGGATATCACAGCCTTCCTCTTGCTCCCTGGAGGTCCTGGGAACTCAGTGAGCACACGTACCCCTCGCACCATGATCTGCTTCCTTCAGGGTGGATCAACAAGACTGTTGTGTTGGTCAGTCTGTCTCCATCCCACCCTGCCTGTCCACTTGTGCTGTGCTCAGGGCTGTCGTTGCCCTGGAACCTGCCCTGTGCACCTGGAGACAGTTCTTTTGGGTTTCATCTGCCCCTTTCCAGAAACTCTGAAGGAGTTGTCGTTATGTGTCTTACAGCTGAGTCTGTCTCAAATTTGGGAAATTTGGTATCTCCAAAGTTCTGTGTGGATGCACGTTTTAAAGTTTGCAATGTTAATATTTTTCTTTCCCTTTTCTACAATTTCTGTAATATAATATCTCCTTGTTTCATTTTGTTGGCATTAACATAAAAATGTCCTATTGACTGATCTGAATTATTCTGCCAGGTCTGTACACAACCTCTCTTCTCACTTCCAGCGCACCCAAATTTGTGCCACCATTCCCAGTGGGTCAGCTGGGAGACCAAGGGCACGATACCTTGAAACCCCAAATTGCCATTCTGAGAAAGAAAACTTACTTTCATGGTTAAGAGTGGTGGGAGGGACAGTAAACAGCAGCGTGAGCGTGAACCAGGACTCAGCAGCATACTGCTTTATGATCACAATACACAATATATTTGCACGCTTAAGCAAGCTGTAAAATTTTGGAGCCTTTACAAGCTCCGCAGAAACCTGCCAGGCTTGTGAACTGCTCCAGAGAACTGACAGGAGAACAGGAGCTCCCGATGGCGGGGAAAATGGCTCAAGGACATGATAGCAAGGACATCCCTCCACGAAATGTGCTGACTCTGCCCTTCCATCGCACAATGTCACCTCCATCTTGGTCTACACAGCTCCATTAAAGTAGTGTTAATGCAACTCTTTTATATGCTGATATTCTTCCACGTTCAGGGAATAAAGTAAACCATTAACCAAAAGACCCCTAAATAATTGATAAAATAAAGGATGACTGTTATATTATTCAAACACATGCTTTTATTTTTAAACTTCCTATGTTGGCTCTATATGTGGACATAATTTACGTTTTGGGTGAATGCCATTTTGCATTTAACTCATGAGTCTGACACCGTCCTAGGCGGCATTGTGTATGATCTTGAAAAGAAAGTGAACAATGAAAGATTTGCAGATCACACAGAATTATTTAGGTCAGTCAAGACCTCAGAAGAATGGGATAAACTCCAAGTGGACCTGCCAAAGGCAGGTGAATGAGTAGATTGGTGTCAGATGAAATGTAAGATGGATAACCACCAGATTAGGAGGAGTAACTTGAGCTTTTTATGTATGTGGCTGGGCAAGAAAAAGCCGCATGTGGTCACTTACAAGACATCTCCACTGAAAGCTTGGTGGTAGCAGAAAAGAGTGAATGAATGTGATGATGGGCTGTATAAAGAATGAGACAGAAAAATGATACTGAAAATATGCTAATATTATCGGATAAATCAATGCTGCTCTCTCACTGGCAATATGCGGTGCAGTTTGTCACCTTATTTAAGGAGGAAAAAAAAAGTCATGGTTTCAGAGACAAGCAATGAAGATAAGTGACCTGAAGAAATTTCTGCAAGAGGAAATGTTGAAAAGCCCCTTCCCTACCTCTCTCTGATACGTGCCACAGTCTCCATTCATCTTTTTCCTTTGCCTGCAAGTCATTTTGTTCTCCTTCTGCTTTCCATTATTTTGATTAAGCACTTTTGGGGGCTCTGATGTATGAAAGCCTATATGTGAAGTGCACTGGACCAGTATTGCCCCTTCAGTTCCTGCTTTGCCTTGATTGTACTCTTATAGCCCTTTGTTTGGGTATCCACTTATTTCATTTATCAGGATGTTGGAAAGCAGCCTTTTCTTTGAAATTTTTTTCAGCTAATTTTAGTTTGTTTTATTACATGCACATTGTCCAAGAAAGTGATTAATAATACTGCATTGCCTTCATGGCTTGCTGAAAAGCTTTGGCTGAAACTTTTTTTTGACAAAATAATGAGTCTTTGAGTTTATGAAACCTTTCCCAGAAGTAGTAGCTTTCTTCAAAAGTTTGATATATTATTTTTTAAAAAAAAAAATTCAAACCCAAAGTGTCTGAAAGCTGCAAGTTTTCTTTTAATTTGGAAATACTGTTATTTTGATACCTTAAATAAATTGTAACTTGGTGTCATCGGTGGCCTTTTCATGTCTCTGGTGTCTTCTGTGCAAGATTCCACAGACAGGTTTTTGCATCCCATAAAACTAAAACTCTTCACTGACTGTTTAATCCCAGCCATTTGCAGCTACCTCCAGCTGATGCAGCCATGCATTGACAGGTCTTTAGCAACTGCTGCATCCTCTGTCACTGTGAATGGATTTCACAAGCTGCAAGTGCTGTAGTAACCATCCTCTTCCATCATCTCCACAATGAATTCTCCTTACCTCCAGGGTAGTTTCCAAGTGGCTCTAATGAAATCTTTTAGAGCACTCCAGCACTGCTTGATTCCTCGTTTAGGTTTATTATTTAAAGGATATGAAGAACTTTAAGGATTCACTATGTTTTAAGTCCAAGAAGATAAAAATCATCTAGAGCCCAGCATAATGGACCGCAGGACCTCATCCTGTAACCCCTGCATCAAGAGCCATGGTCTGTGGCTGAATGACTGTAGGGTCTCTATTCAGTTGTCCATCTGAGATGTCTTAGGGCAGGTGAACACCTGCACAGTGATGGAATAGGTCAGAGCTCTGCCTGGCTGGAGCCAGATGCGACAGTGCCGTGTATCTCAAGTGGTACAGGACATTGTGTGTGGTGACTGAAATGGGCTTTGAAGTGGGATCCAGGTTGCACATTAAAATACAAGTGCCTCTGTATGAGCTGGGCATCTCTGCTCCCACCACAGCCAGTGGAGAGCAGACCAGTACAGATGGTGGAAGCTGGAGAGCAATCGTGCTCATGTCATGTAGGGATCTACTGAGGGTGTGCTGAGCCCCTTTCTAGGTTTCTACTGGTTGATCAGATATTCAGTGACTGGAATAGGAACCAAGATACCCACATACAGACACCAACGTGCACCTTTCTTAATCTGTACCTGAAACTCATAAGTGAAGTAGAACTTACCATATATCTGGGGCATTTGGTCAGGTACCTGTTAGATCTAGTGCAGGTTTTCTCCTACATTGCATTGCATATGTCCCATTTTCTTTCTTTGGTTGTTTGTATATTTAGCTGGAGGGTAACATTGTCTTCTCTGTGGTGAATAACATACATGATAGTGGGAGAAAAATGTCCAGCTCCAACTTGGTTTGCAAACTTCCTACTCAAAAGTGTTCTACATTTGCTCCTGATGAATTCATTTTCCACTGCAATGATCAGTCTTCTCACTGTTTCCCATCACTGAGCGGCCAAGGTCATGCAGGGTCAGCAGTGGAAACAGCAGTCTTGATGTATGCATGAATTCATACCTTTTCCCATTAAATCTCAGAGGCTCTGGAAACAGGTTATAAGATTTGGGATCAAACAAAAAAGCAGTTACTTGTGTTGTTACTTCCCTGGTGAGAACCAAGGTAAAAGAATGGGGAATGAGGCTGGTATGCGGCGGGCAGAGCAGGGATCCATATTTATTTACACGGCGCCTAGTCTCAGAGGTCAGATCACTCCCTGCCAGTGTTTCAGTTTGCCTTTCTACATAAATGCAAAGGATGGTGATAGTGAGAAAAACAATTGCATCATAAATGCTAACCTAGAGTCGGGCACAGTAAAAACAGGAGCGAAGTTCATTTATTATTTCCCCTAAGGGCAATTTTGATCTTCAGTGGTGTTCATTGCCTAGGATCTTAAAATGACCTCTCCTGGGCCTGGTTTCAGTGCTGCCTACCCTCAGCTTTTGATCTGGCCTTAACTGTTGCTGTGGAAAGGCTACAGACCCCACGTGAACATTGACTGAGACTTGCCTGTTGCCTATGGGATATGTTGCAGCTGGTTGCTGGCTCAGGGAATGCAAAGTATGTCTGATGCTGTGCCCCGAACTCAACCTGCCCTGGGGTTTTTTTTTCCTTCCCACTTGCCTCAGCAGTCGCCTTTTCAGTTCTTTAACAGAGAGGCATGGAGGGGATGGAGCGGGCAGATCTGCACACAACTTTTGTAGGCAAGAGGAAAGCAACTCAGGAAAAAAGTACTGAAAAATGCAGAGGTCCTTCAGAAGGCATCAACTCCACAAACCCGTGCTGGCTCCAGCTGCTCTCCCTCATACTGTAACAAGAGCATACTGAGATCCATGCAACCCAGAACATCATCTCTGGCAGCAGCCAGCATCAGACTTCCAAGAAAGGCCCAACAACCGCTCAGAAGAGGATGATCTGCTCCCCTTGTCCCCATATCCATATGAGTGGTCCAAACCTTTGAACCTGCCCACAGGTTTTGGCCTTGCATGAGCTAGTAGAAGTTCCTTCAGCAGCAGCCCCTATCCCAAAAGGAGGAATCTGCAGTCAATCCAAAAATATTTTTTGCCAGCGCCTTTTGTCCTCTGCCGGCAGGTGAGAAGTCTCTGCGACCCTGGCTCCATAGGCTCTGTACAAGTCTTGGTCAAGCTTTGTTGGGAAGGTGACCTGCATGTCCCTTCTGATGGAGGGAGGCTGTAACGCCACCCCAGCACGAATATCTGTCACACTCTGGGGTTTGCCTGCCTTGCAAAGTGTCTTCCTACTGACTCCATCAAACCTGGAACGTGACAAATCCAACCCTGGCCACAGCACAGTCCACAGCTTCAGGTGGCTCCAAACTGGTGGCAGGTCCTGAGTGTCCCAGGACACACACTGCTTTGTTTGGATGCACTGTCTCAGAAAAGGTAATGCTGATCCAGATTTCATAGCTTCACCTAGACTTGCCTTTAATACCAGACATGCTTAAGGGTGAAAACAAGTTTATTCTGGCAAAACAAGAGTTTGAATTCCTAATTACGAAGTTTGAAAGAATATTACAACAGAAAAATTCTAGATCATACCAAACAACAGGATTTCTTCTCACCTCTGGTATCTCTCACCTGAAATCTCTTGGGCGTCTTGCAGCTGTAAGTGTGCACGTGGCAGAGTGGCTTTGGCGTCCGATGGGGATTGGGAGAGATGGGGGTCTAGATCTGAGGCTGGCTGACAGCAAAAGCTACAGGGGTTGTTTTAAAAAAATGGTAGTTTGTCTGACAGGCTGGCACGCTAATGGGAAATTTCAGCAGGAGCACTCGAGAGGCCAGAGGGGGTATAATAAGTGAAACTGGTGAAATCCAAGTTTGTACAGAGGTGCTGGGAGGAAGGAGGGTAAACAAGAGGAACTTGAAGTCACAGCCAACACAGTGACTGATTTGACATCAAAGGCAGTGAGAGCCCACAAGTCTGGAGCGGAGGCAGGGAGAAAAACGGCTTGTTTGAGACGGGCAGACGAGGGGGACAGAAGCACTCTTTGGAAGAGTAATAGCCCATAGACTTGTTCAAAACCCAACAAAAGTTAAAGTCAGGTCAGTATAATGTGTTTCGATGGAAATAAGAGACAAGTAACAAATGTATGGTCATAGGAGCCAGTTTGCAGGAGCACAAGTTAATGAGAAACTCCTTAAGCACAAGTTAATGAGGACAGATCAGAACGGGAAAGCAGAACTGCCTTAGAGACAAAGGGCAAAAATCCTGGTGCAGAATAAAGACAGAAGCAACAAGATTATCGTTATGGAGTCCTTTAAAGAAATATGAAAGTAAAAAAACATTAAGAGAGACAAATCATTAACAAGGAGTGAGTGTAAAGCATATGGTGATAATGTCAGAAACCCTTAGACCAAGGTGCGATATGGTTAGCAAGAGGCAAGTGGTCTTCTTTCTTGTTTAGAGAAAAGAAAATTTTGGTGGACTTCAGTATCCAATGCCTTCTTTGCTTCTGCATTCATGAAAATCCTGCTAACATAATTAATTGTCAGAGCAGTCAGATGGCAGATCAGAACGGGAAAGCAGAAGCTTGAGAATATGCCCGAAAATGGATGACTCAGGACACCGAGACTTTGTGAGGTTTAGCACAGACTGCAGCAGGAACAAGTTCATGGTGATCTCTGAAACCAATTCTCTTCAAGCAGTGATGTGGAGGATGCTTAAGGTCCTTAAAGTCCAAGAGGACTGAAAAATGGCAAACACAGAAGTACTACCTTTAAAAGCAGGAAAGGAGGACCTTGAGATCTGCACATGAGAGTAATCTAACTTGTGCAGCAGAAGGATACAAGAACAAATTATTAAATAATCATTTTAAATGTGCCAAAAGGATAATAAGGTGATAAAGAAAAACGGACATGGATTTATGAAGAATAAATCTTGTCTAACTACTTTTATGTATTTCTTCCATTTAGTGGATATGGGAAAAGCAATAAGTAAAATAAATCTTTGGCAAAGCCTTTGAGAGTTTTCTTTGACAGGAAAAGCAGTTTGATAACCATTGTCCAGCTCATAGATCTTGTTATGAAGAAGGCAGTGATGAACTGTTTTTCATCTCTCCTTGGGAAAGAAAAATACAAATCTGATTAATTTGCAATAAAGAGGATTTAGGTTAGATGTTAAGATAAAACATGTAGCCAAAAATGATGTGGAGTACCGGGAGAAGCCGCACAGGGAAGCTGTGGGACCTCCATCCTTAGAAGAGTCAACGAGTATCGAATGGGGCTGGTCTTGGAACTCCTCAGGCAGCATCTTTGTGGGGAGCGGTCTGTGGAACTCCTTGGCATCTCTTCCCGTCTTCTCCTTTTCATCCAAAGGCAAATGGCGTTGTGCCACGTGGTAAGGCCTTGCAGGTGGTATTTCAGGTGTCACTTTTGACCTCCACTGATCTGGCAGTGGCTCTGCTGTAGCTAGGGCATACAGCTTGTGTATGCTCTGCAGCTTGTTTGAAGAGCGTACAGACACTTCTCATTCTGGTTACAAATGTTTATTTCCTTCTTAGGGTCTTTAGTGGGCTGCTACTCTGGTTCCTGAAAGCCTGTCTCCTCGGTGTGTTCTCCTGACCTTAGTTCTGAGTATTTGATCTAGGTGAACTTTTAAGAGGTATTAGGAGGTGACTGTTGAGGCTTGTGAGTGGGACAACAGACTGGAGATGATCTCTCACATATATCTCATAATGGACATGGAAAGGGTAGAAAGGCTGGAACATGGCAGGGACAACCTCATTTTGGCAATCACACAAGAGCCATCTCTGCCAAGGTCAGTGTTAATGATGTAGGCAGCCCTCGGAGCAGCAGCTAATACAGATACATCCTCCAGTGTCACATATGAATTCATGAGCTCCACTTTTGTTCAGAATACCTAAAAGATGGTTACAACAGTTGCTTGGCCAATATGAAAATATCTATTGATGCTATATCTGTTCCTGCTAGCGTTGTTCCAAGAAGGACCCTGGCCTCCCTGGGCTGAGCTGTAGAGAAACAGAGAACAAAAAGATGTACCCCAGAAGCTCTGGAGTGGCCTTGTGGCTTGGCTGTGCTCCTCTCTCCAGTGGGAGATCAAATGTGGAGATGCCGGACCACACTGGATGAGCATATTGCTGTGGAGGTCTGTGTAGGCGGGAACAGACAGGGAAACCAAGGGTCAGGCTCCTCTTGCCTTTTTTCCCATGTTTTCACACAAGTGCAACGCGCTCCCATAGTCTTTGCACAGTAGTTTGCATGAGCATAGCTGGCAAACCACAGTCTAAGTCTGTGGGAAATTAACCTCCTGTGACCGAGTAGTCTCCCAGCGATGGAGTTACTTTTGTGTGGATGTACGTGTTCAGGAGCAACAGCTAATCAGAGCGACTGAGGGGACCTATTGTCTCAGCTGTTAGGAGCTTGTTCTGAGTTATCCCTAAGGGGAGCCTGACCCTTTGGAAGGACTCCCCGTGGAGGCTGTTCGGGTCCCAGAGAGTCTAGCACTGTGTGCTGAGATCATTCCACTGCCATCCATCACCCAGCTGTGTAAATGAGGCCGAAGTCTCCTTTCTGAGCAAAAGGGGAGGGCAGACAGGAGACTTCATGTGCAGGCAGTTTGCAGGCGTAGACGTGGTGCAGCTGGCAGAGGAGTTACCATCCGTGCCACTGCGTGCAGCCTCCCCAGCCATTATAAACCCTCCCATGGGGACTGCCAGACACAGGCTGGGTGCTTGACCACAGCAGACTTCACTGGGCATAAATATTGCCACTTGCCTCCACATTTAATTTTCCCTAGAGCAGAGAACGGGCCATTTAAGCAGTTTGTATTTTTAAATGTGAAATGGATGGTATCAAGCTGAGCTGTTTGTATAATAATTCTTGTAAGACCCATATGAAAATATTGTGACTGACTCAGCTGTCACCGGCTGGGAGTTTGCAGGTACTCAATATGATTGTCATATATTGCAAGACCAGCTCTCACCACCATGTATTGAACTGTCTAGCAAAAGAGATTCATTCTCTGTGCGCTGCGTATTTAAATACCTAATGGCAGTAATATCGTTGGAGAGCAGCCATGTCAAGCTAATCCCAGTGAGGTTTGTTGTAGAGGACATGCACCCAGTGCACTCTCTCCCTGGGAGACTTCATTGTCTTGCATGTTTGTTCCTTTTGTTTGAAGCAAAGCTTGAAGGTTGCAGGTTCTGCTTCAGTCCTGAAAGGCACGTGTGGTGTGTCGGTATTTTCCCACTCTACCAGCCTGGCCTGGTGAAAGACTGGACCTCCCTCCACCACTTTTTTTATTAGACAAAGAGAGAGGCTGTCTTTCTTCCACAAATACCAACCTTTGTACGTGCCTCAGCGCAGCCCTCACTATTGGACTCACATTTAAAGGTCCCCTGGTCATATCTTTATTAAAAAGCTTTGCAGACATCTGAACACGGCCAAAGAAGACGTAAGTCAGGCACTTGCCCATTGACAAAAGCGCTTTGTTGAATACAACCGCTGTGGCTGTATGTCTGTGCTGATCAGTGTCCAGCCCAGTCCCAGCAAGAAATGGGTCACTGCTTGCTCTGAGAGATAGTGATTTTTCACGATTGTTTTTACAAAATCTTGGTCCTGGCTGTGAAAGAAGAGGCAAGTACAGGAGAAGCATGGACTACGGAGCTGGAAGTGTCTTCCCCATCCTGGAAATAAAGCCAAGCTTTTCTTCTAAAAGACTCTAAGAAGATCCCACTTACCTCCTGTTTTATCCATGCCTTGTCTTCCTCTAGTTATCTTCTTTTATCTTATTTCAGCAAGGCTGTGAGGCTTAATTATTTTAGGTGCTATTGAAATTTTTACTGGGACGCCAAAGAAAGAGTAGGAGAAGATTTCACTTGGTTTTTTTTGTGTTGGAATATTCTTGTTCCATGTCTTTCCAGTATGCCAATAACAGGAATTTCTAGCATCTTCCTGAATAAGTCTGGAAGCCCTAGACAATTATACAATATTTTGCATGAATGTTTTATAAAAGACTGCTTAATCACCATCTTGCACTCACGACACAGGAGATGTGGCCATCGGCTGAAATTCCACCAGCAGAGACTGAGCTGACCACTCTGGACTCAAGCTTTGTGTTGAAATGTGGTCTTTCAGCAACCAACTGCAGGCCTGGGGGCACAATTAGCTTCATCCCTGCTCCAGCTCAGCCCTACTCTGGAAAGTGCAAACCAGCATCTCCAGGGGAAGATGCTCCGTCTGCCAATGCGTGTTTCTAGTCTGAGGGCAGGAGGGATCTCTAAAGAGGCAGGAGCCTCCTAAAGGAATCTACTTCTTTGACCCAAAACTCTTTCAGGCACATCTCAGTCGCCGCTTGCTTGCGATGGACTTCCCTTGCCACCGGGACGGAGGTGGGGAAAGGGGCAGGGCTGGAGGTGCACAGCTGCGCTGCCCGGTCCTGGACACCCCGCTGGACGCAGGTGTCCTCTTCTCTTTCCTACGTGACACTCGGTCTGCACTTTTTCATCAGATCCTCTGTGTCTACATACGACATCCTTAAAAAACGTTAAGTGTACAAGCTGTTTCCGTGGTTGGCAGCAAGCACAAAGAATTGTTCGCTATATCTATTGGCTACTTAAAAACAGGAAATGTTCTTTCCTTAGCGCTGCTTTCTAGTAGGGGTGATTTGTACCGAGCGCTGTGCCTGTTCTCCTTGCTAAGGCAAATTTTTGTCACGGCACATGCTGTCTCATTTGCATGAAGTATACAGCATGTCTGGAGGTAACTGATGTAAACAGAACGGGTAAGTACAGTATGGAGATCAGTGGGGTGTTTTATCTCAGCTGCTGGAAACAACCGAGATCAGTCACCGCAAAGCACAAGCAGTGAGTTGGGTATAATTTTTTTAAGTTCCAGTGCCAGAAAGCATTCCCCAGTTTGGAGCTTTATCTTCGGTGAAAAGGCAGAAGAAACACTCTCTGGGGTCTCCTAACTTTCTTTTGCTGCTGGCTTTTGCCTTCCACCTTTAGACGCGTCTGCACATATGGATTAGTATTTTCTCTTTGATCGCATGCAGCTGTGTGTGTGTGTCTGACTCTTGTAATGCAGAAGATTTGAGAAAGAGCACTTGTGGGGACAGTGCTCGTTTGGAAGTCAGTCAAGGGGGGCATTTCATCCACAGGCAATAGCTTTTCTGGAAGCAGTAGGAGAGGAATCAATGCATAAAGTTTCTTGTTTTCTTAATCATGCTCCTATTCTATCTTTCCTGGGAGATTTATGAGCCTGCGAATGTTGGACAAACACCAGTAAGAGTTACATATTTTTAGCATCTGAATGCTTTGCTTTGCCTGGCTTCATATGGAAAGACAAGTCCAGACAAGGTGGTCCTCCAGAAAATGGTTTATTGGGACAGCATTCTGGCCTGCAGCCATGGCACCTTGGGCAGTGATCTTATCAGACCTCCTAAACAGAGCAGGGTTGGGCCTGTTTGTTACTTCAGTGGAAGACCTCCGAGGAGAACCTGGGTGTTGCAAGAAGTGGTATCAATTGTTCTCTGGGCGATGCTTTCCCTGGAGAGGAATGAACCCGAACTGCAGGCTACCGTGCTGCTGAAATGGCACCAATTCAGGGGGATGCAAAGCTCAGCTGAACTGAGGATGAAAAGCAGAAGAAATAAACCAAATCAGATCTATATTCTCAATGGTATTCAAGGAAGTTAGGGAGGAACTGGCCATTGATTTCCAAGGAGGTGTGGGGAGCTAAATACTGCAGGTTCCTTTGGGATTCCCAGTCCAACTGTGTGTCTTTGAAGTGTACAGTTCATTTGGCAGAGATATCAGCAAGGCTTTGCTTGTTTCTTATTTTAGCCAGCTTTGATATGTGGGCTGAACTTTACCTTAACTTACAGTCTTCTGGAAGTGCTCTCATTCCATTTTCTATTGAGTACTGACTTGCCTGGCAGGTTTGATGTGATTTCAGATAACCTTCTGCTGAAAACAACCACATCCATAATGATGACACTTTTGGCCTTGACATGACTGTACCTTTGGACTTGATTAAGGTGCCTAAATATAGACTTCTAGTGACCTATGAGACACCTTAGGGTATCTGAGACATCTGCATAGGGTGGCAGATGTGACGGGTCTACAGAAGTCTTCTTAGCTGACAGCTGGTGGACGAGTGGGCTGCCCCTACCCTCTTGAGCAGGGCTAGAGTCCTGCGTGTAGGTTACTGGACTGAACTGCCCATGTCCATAGTTTTTAGGTCCAGAGTGTCTTCAGGATGAGATTCAATTCTTAGTTAAGGCAACTAAATGTAGGTGTCCGCATCTAAGATGTTACAGCTCAACTAGAGGTCTAAGGTCTGATTGCAGCCAATGGAGAGCTAGTAAGTAAGTCAGTTGAGTCCAGAGTGATGCAGACACCAAGTGATCAGCTGGATTGCTCTTTAAGCTCCACTGACCAAGGGCTCAACTCATTCACTCACATGTAAGTGGCTAGTGACATTTCAAATTGCCTGTTTATCCCATCGAGCCTCCAGCTCTCACTGCAGAGTTACCCAAGGTTTCCTTATGGATGTTTGGGATACCTTAAGATGTCTCAAGTTACAGCTGATCTCTATGTAGAGGAAAGTGAAGAGCATCCCACATGTCCATTAACTTTAATGTACGTCTAGAGCTGTAGTGCACATGGATTCACTGGATTTTAGGTGTCCTAATTGCAGACTGCATCCCGCCCAATTCTCACCTTCTGAATAATCCAGAACAGACACTTTTTCTCGTGAATACTGCATTAGATTTTATAACTTTTGGAGTAAGAACAGGTCTTTTATAATTTTGGTGTTATTCACAACAGACTGTTCTATTGCTACAACAAAAACTATTGCTGTTAATACTTCTGTATAGACCATCTCTCGGATGAAATGATAGACAAAGAAACTAGAAGGAAATGAAGTTTGTTAGAATGATGTCTGATGTAAATGGTCCTATAAGACAGAGATTCTGTGACAGTTTTTTCTTACTCTTTTTTTCCTATTTTGAATGCAAAGATTTGGGGGTAAGGGCTTTTCTTACCATGTGCATGCACAGATTTCATTAGCTTGATATGGCCTCAATTGTTATGTTGTACAACTAACAAATACTAATCTTTGCTATGTGTTTTCCAGTTCACTACATAAAAGACTCAATTGTTGGTTCTTTCTGCCTTTTCCCTTAGGAGACTATTGCATATTCTGTTTGCTCTCATTTGATGTATAATTCTGGCTGATTATTCTTGATGGTGTTGCGTGACTAATTACCAGTATCATAACTTGTTTTCTAGTATCATAACATTTTTTCTATTTGTGTCTTTGCATCTGATAACAAGCCATTATCACCCTAAGAAATGATACTATCATTAGAGTATGATGTAGTGGGACAGAGAAGAAGTTTGTGCTAGCTGGCGGTAACAGTAGATTTTTTTTTCTTTTCTTATGAAGCACTCAGTCTAAAGCCCATTGTTGTTAACTGGCATCTTTCCTTCAGCTTCAGTGAGCTTTGCACTGGACACAAATCCAAGACCATCAAAATATTTAGGGATGTAAGTCACAGAATCACAGAATCACAGTATGGCAGGGGTTGGAAGGGACCTTCGGAGATCATCTAGTCCAACCCCCCTGCCAAAGCAGGGTCACCCAGAGAAGGTTGCACAGGATCATGTCCAGGTGGGTTTTGAATACCTCCAGAGAAGGAGACTCCACAACCTCTCTGGGCAGCCTGTCCTCTTGATTTTGGTGGAACTTATTTACAGACCCGGCCCTAGCACAAGTTACGGGGAAAAAAACAGCACACAGAAAAATATGGAAAATTCTAAGACTTTTCTTCAGTGTCCTGTTACTGGACTCCTTCATCTTCGTTCCCTACTTGGGAATTATCTATTTGGGGCTTCTTCCTATGTTTCTTGCAGCATCCTCATGAAAACTGGGATAGTTAGGAATAAAGGTGGAACTGACTCTTAGAGTAGCATCTGTCATACAGAAAACATGTTTTTTTTCAGCCTGTTATCTTTAGCCTGAACACCTTGTGTTTTGTATGCTTCTGCAGATGATAGGGTTTCATTCCATAGAAATCAGAAATCAGTGCTCATAAGCATGTGGTGAGATTAACCAGATTGCGGTAAAGAAATTTTCTTGAAGGTGAATTGCTCAAAGTGTATTTGCAGTGGATCTGAAATAATTTTTACATTCAGAATGCTTTCAACTAATAAGTTCGACAAAATAATGACAAAGCATTGGAAAAAATTTAATAGACTAACAAATGGATTGTGGTACTAAGCTAATCAGTAACAATGTTTTGCTGGTGCCAGCCATCTCAAGTCACTGGTGCTCAACCTTATCCACATTTTGGGGGTGGGTTAGTGAGACTTAGAGTCTAAAGTGAGTTTTTCTGGATCACCGAATAGAAAAAATGTACCTAGAAACTCACCCCAATCTCGTTGTACTGAGTCTTTCCAGCTTGCGTTGTTCACCTCTTTCCAGAGCCTGCTCCATGTTCATGTGTCTGTTGTGAGAAGAAATTGGTAACGTGTACCAAAGCCTATCGTTGGGGCAATGCTGTTTATTTGCAAGGAAGAGGAACACAACTTTTTTTCTAGAAGACATTTGGAAGAAATGCTGCCTATGCCTGCCTTTCCCGTGAATTTGAGGTGTCAGAGAGTTCCCTTGCTCCTACTTTTATTCAAGGCCAACTTTCAGAATACATCTCTTTTCTGTTTACATTTCTGTTGTTTTTGAGGTTTTTATTTGCATATAGTTGACTAGACAAATAATTTCCTAGCCCCTGCGTTTGCCAACATCTTGCACAAATGCTTAATGCTGCTCAGATCCCACCATGCAGTCAGTTTGGATGACTTTCTCTCCATCTCCTTGGACTGACCCCCACGACAAGAGGGGTTGATGAAGTCACTGAATTAACTTGATCATTGATCAACGATAACAGAGTCATCTTCTGGCATAATAGGGTGTAAATATGAAAATAAGTGAGTTAATTTTCTGTAGAGTTTAAGCTATGATCACTATTGCTCAAGCCTCTTCCATTAGGACTCCTGCTTAGAGTCATTGAGGTAATGCTAGACCTTAAAGACAGGTAAGAAATATCCTCTAGAAGCTCAGAAGGAGTGACAGAAAGATACTCTAGGCTAGGAGGGTATTCTTTATGTCTTTATGTCAAGACAGATATAAGCATCTTTTGTGTTGTCCTTAAAATAACTCTTTATCATGAAGATGTAGCTAGAATAATCATCATGAAAAATGGGGCTAGCCTGGATGGAAATGTGCATTGTATCCTGCATATTTTGAAGGGATATTTATCTGCTTTATTGCAGGGTCAGAGGAAAGTTTAGAACATTTTTCTTATAAAGCAGAAAGCCTTGTTGAAAGCAATTTGATGATCTCCATTTAAGTCCGCTGTCTGACTTTTGTGGCCATTCTCCTTTCTTACAAACACTTCAGCCCTTTCTTCGTCCAAAGTGTTCTGGCTGGGTTTGGAGAGTTGTATAAAACCATTTCAAGACTGTGTCCTGAACACTTGGTCATCCGGCTATAAACTCTTGGGAAGTTCTGGTCACCAAAGAATGATGTGGAGGCACCACATGCCTTTTGTCATCTCTATGGTCTTTCATTGCAGATCTCATACTTTGCTGATGCCCACAGCTATCCTCTCCAACCTTGTTCAGATGTTCCATGAAGAATTAGATTTTAATAAGACTCCCAATAAACAGAAGAATATGGCCTGTGAATGAGACAACCTTTTTTTTTTTTTTTTTTCCCAAACATATCTTAACAATTTGGCGTTTTCCAGAGATGAGAACACTATTTACACAGAGTCCTTTGAGCCATGTTCTTTGATTCATTCTTGGCTGGTTTTCGCACTGGACGAGAAGTCCCCCACTGTTGTCCCAAGAGCTGTCGAATCCTTTTAGACAGAGCAGACACAGAGAGAGCTACAGGGCAGCAATGAAGATGCTGACTGTGAACATAGAATGAAGAGCTGATGGAGACCAAGCTGTGACAATGCCATTGGCGTGGACACCGTGTCAGAAAAAGGTGTATCAGAAATGTCCAGGGATGTCTTATTTGGGACCCTTTGATAAAGTCATAGATTCTTTTGGTAGTGAGGCAGAGGGAGGTGATGCAGTAAGTGTCCAAAGAGTATTGTTTAAGTGAAAAGGAAAGTTTCCTATCTTATCTGGGATTAGACTAAGGAATTTATGTATCCCCAGGCTAAGGAGTGCACTCCCATCCTGTACCTTGCTCTGCTAGTGGTGTTATAAATAGGGACTCGAGTTTCATTTTGCTGGCATTCAGAAATGGAGAGCTTTCTGTGGGAACACAAGGCATAAGAGACAGATATTTTGCAGCAGTGGTTTGAGAGTGCTGGTCTAGCTTGTTCTGAGTGCAGTCTAAAATCCACAGAGCCTGACTGAGAGGGGTGGGAGTTAGGTTTGCACATGACCAGAAAGATCCTCAGCAGAAGGTCTGGTAGGGAAGGGTTGAGCCAGATTCTGGAGCCAGGCTCCATGGGGTCCCCAGCCTTCCTGCAGTTCCTGTCCTTCCCAAGCGTCTGACTGCTCCAGACACTAGGTGACGTCTCTGCTGGGTGTCACTGGGGTTAAGGATGGAGGGGGCAGGTGCACACTGTGAATGGAGCAGCCCTCCACTTTTTAGGTAGTGTCCCACTGTCACAGCTGAGTGGTCGGTGTCGGCATTCAGTTCTCCTTCTCCTTGGTTCTCCCGCCCCTTTTCACCTGGAGGAGGCAGATAATAAAATAGGGATCTCTCCCACCAGATAGGAAATTTTAGGAGGTTTACCACAGCTGGGGCATGGAGCAGGGAGCTCAGTATCAGGGATGACCTGGAATCTTACCCCTTTTATTTCCTTTCTTGAGTGACAGTCAACATATAAAAAGTAAAAATGCTGCCAGGCTTGGGATAGTTTCTTTTTTGGGCTTCCTTCTACTAAGGCTTTGAACTAGCTAGCTAGGGAAGAAGCGTGTGGGTAAAGAGGTGATAATTAGCGGAGGCAGGCAGGCAGCGACAAAGCTGAATGGATGGATGCATTTACAGGATGCAGAAGGCAAACAAAACATTAGGGAATTGCAGCTTCACAAGATCAAAAATATGCTGATAGGAAAGTTGGTTAGCACTTCTAAAAAGCCATGGTTAGGAAATTAATGAATTACTGAAGGTTTAACTGGGTCAGTGGGGGGAAGTAGGCCAGATAAGGAACTCCTCACACAGGAGTGTTTTGATGTTTGGATACATCTGTTTATTTTCATCAGCAATATAGATAAGATAACTTCAGGCTGTATTGTAAAGCAGGTTAAAACAGTTTAGTAAACATAGTTATTTATATGCATGAACACACTTGCATAGAAACATACATATGGTAACACAAATATTAGCATATACTTCAATTCAGGAGATTTTTCAGTCATGATTACAGTCTTTCTCATTAGAGAGGTCTTTTATCACTGAAAGCCAAATTTTCCAGACAAATCACTGTAATTACACCTGTGAGATAAAATAGCATTTTCTGGCCAAAGCAGGTCCCTCGACCTCTGTCTCACTACTTTGAGGGAGTCCAGCCAACACACTGAGGCAGCCAGAAGGCTAAAAAGGAATTGGATAGGAAACCAAATTACTCATCTGTGAGGGCTGGACAGACCCCATTCAGGTAGAAAATCCCAGGATCAGCACAGATGGAGCTCTGTGCTGCAGCCTTGTGTAGGAGGGAGAAGCGAGCCAAAGCTGCAGTGAGGATGCCCCATCCAGGGACAGCAAGTGGAGCGGGGAGAAGATCCCCCATCTCACCCAAGCACACACCGCCACCACCTGTGGTTGTATCTAGGCAGAGTGTGAATATGGGACAGAGACTGAATATGGAGAAACAGGAATGGGTGCTCATGTGGGCAAGTCCCTCCAATCCATAGGGAGAACGAGAGAGGGAAAGCTCTTCTGTGTGGGAACCACCCACAGTGACACCATGACAGAGCTACGTGGACAGGGGAGACTAAATCCCATAGACTAGGAACAGTTGTGTGTTGCAAGCAGCAATTTCTCCCATCACTAGCACCGCTAAACCCTGTTCAGACACCATGTACATGTTGGGTGTTCCCACCTCCCCACCATGCAAGGGTCCTGCTGGACCTTCCAGCTAGGTTAGTCCTGGTGCCCACCACCACCATCAGCACTTCTTGTCTCCTCTAGGATCAGTTTTTGCAGGCAGCCAAGTGCTCTAGCATGTCCCTAATCTTTCAGCCTTGGCAGAGCATTAGGCGGAGAAGGGCTGGGAGTTTTCCAGATGACAGCAGTGCCCACTGGTATAAATCCACATCCAGATCAGGGAAATCTTACAGACATGAAGTTTAGGAAGAAGGCAAGGAGAAGTCCACACAGATCAAAACAGAGGATCAGGTCCTCAACTGCACTGTAGAGAGGGTTCAGGGTGCAGATTTGACTGGAGAATACATCCTCAATCTGGCCTGGAGAAGGAGGGTGTGTGTTCCCATGGTGGCAGACTAACTTCCCAGAGAAAGGCAAAGGGCTACAATAGCTAAATGAACAAATTTATTATCTGTGAGACTCTCACGCATGGAAAAATCCCTCTTTGCTTATTGGTATCCAACAGCCAAGTGAAAAGGTCAGTGTGCTGTGCCAAGGAGCACTCCAGCACTTCGTTGCTGATTGTCTGGAGCTCTGTGGCTGCAGAAGGAACAATACACCTGAGCTTGGGATTTTTATCCAGCTGTCTCCTACCAATGGTACCTCCACCCTCTTCCACACTGCACCAGCCAGTGCACACATCCTACCCTGGATCCCCTTCCCAGCCCACAGGCACAGCAAGGTGTCCCATCCAGGGGATGCTTCACTGCCCACTTAAGCTCTCCTCCCACCTTGCCTGGTCCTCCTTTGGGCTGAGCCACTGTTGAGCCACCTCCACTGTTGAAGCCCTGTCAGGAGGAGCTGGGCTGGTCCCCCCAGAAGACGATATTACAGTGTCAACTGTCATGGTCCCAGTCTTTTCCCATGCACCTGCATTGGGGGTCCTCTGGGAGAGCCCTGGGTCCATTACCTTCACCCTTCTACTTGTTGACCAGATCTGCTCTTCCTGTTATTGCAGCGCTGCTCGTCGCTGTAGCTGGCACCCAGTTATGCCAGTACATGGGCAGCTATATGATGGACCTGGCTGCTTTCATGGAAGAAAGGATGTCTCTGGGTGAGCAGGGGAGGGTGGAGGGAGACATCTGCTGCATAGTGGGGCTGGGTTTCCCATTGACAGCCTCCCAGCAAGGTGTGTTACATGGATGAGGTGAAAGGAGGTCAGACTTCTGGATCTCGATGTGGACAGCATTTGGGAACAGAGAAGTGGAGCTTCCTTCTGGCCTGAGCTCCAGGTCAGTGGTCAAGCTGTGGAGCTGATGCTGAGCTCCTGCTGTCCTTGTCTGGTTTTTCAGAAGGAACTGTATCAACAGGTGGGTTGATAACCTGGTGGGTTTGGATATCTGTGTTCACCTTCTGCCTTTCTCTGGATTAGTTGTTGGATGAAATCATACATATGATACCTATGCTGCTTATTCCTTTTCTTCACTTTCTTTATTTTTCCCGATGGAGGGAAATTTCCAGTTCAGGTGAACTGTATCAATTTTTTCTTTCTTTTTTTTCTGGACGGAGCCTAGATGAAAAATAGCAGTATAAATAAGAGCTCAAATGAATGGTAAAAACCAGACTGAATGGGCAGTTTTTCTCCAGCTCCCTTTCAGCATTTCTTAATGGGGTCAGCCCTAACTAGAGAAGGAGAAAATGGGAAGCAGAATCCTCATGGGGAGGCAATGCTTTTAGCTAGCTCTCCCAACAAGCCCCTTCACCCTCTACTCTGTGGGTGTGAGGGCATTGGTAGACTTCAATGACCCTAACCAATCTCCACTGGGGCCTCCATCCAGCCCCTTCCCATGTGTCTAGGGTCTCATCTGAGCTCAGCCCTGGGCCTTCAGACCATGCCTGAGTTACATCGGAGGAGTGTTGATCTCCAAGTAAGCCACAGCCATGCCCCTGCCTTGTCATAGACCCTGTGGATCTCAATCCTGTCCTGCAGGCTGACTTCCCAGCTTGACCTGGGACGACCCTCATCACCAGGGTCTTGCCTGCTGATCTGGACTCTTGGTTGAACCTGGCCATGATATCTGCTTCTACCTTGCTTACCGTACTCGGGGCTGTGGGACAGGTGCTGCCTCACCATCCCTGAGGCAGCAGGCAACTCTTGCTGCTCCTTGTCAGTGAGGAACCTCAGGCACATATTAGCCTTGATTTTCATTTTCAAAAATTCAGGAGAACGGTGCATGTCAACACGTAATTCCAATTTTCATCCTCCCCAAAAGTTTTGTACAATGCATCTATCAAAAACGAGCCAATTCATTGCTGATGTCAAGATATACTCTTTGGTCCAGAGGAACTCGACAGAGTAAGCAAAAAGAGAGGGCAAGCAATCATTGCTTTGAGGTAAGATTCATTCCTCTGTAGAGAACCAAAACAAAACTCAGTAAAGGCAGCAAAATGAGAGTCAATTTAGCCCTGAGGTCCTGACTTTCTGAGAAAAATTAAAAACTAAAACCTTAGCTCCCATGGCCTTTCTCAGAAAGCCAGGATGCACTCTCCCAAACTGTAGCCTTACTTACTGGTTTCCATTCCACAATTGCCCTCTTTCTGGACAGAGTTGCTGTTCAGGACATTGACAGAAGATATGCAGAGCACTTCTGTTTCCCTCAGAGTTTTTTGTAGAGGTGAGGGGAAAAGAGCACAACATCTGTCTTTCCCCTTTCTCTGTCGTGCACCATGGGTCAGTCTTATCTTCTTGCTTGGTCTGTAGCCCTGCAACATCATACCAAGAGAGAAGGTGGAGGAAAAACTTCCAATAGCATCTCCTGGCAGAAGCAAAAAAGGCTGGGGAGCAATATCATTAATTGCTGGGCAGATGTGGGGTAATGATTTAAATACCTAGACTCTTGGAGCCTGCAGGACAGTTGTATGGCCTGGAGAAAGCCACAGAGCTTCAGCAGAAGAGACAGGCCCACTTTATAAGTAGAGATGGGATGGAGGAGATGGCTGTCTCTGAGGCTGGGGAGAGGAAAGGAACGCAAGGAAAGAGTCAGGAATTCAGATCCGACCATGCTGAAGGCACAGTGTCTGCAGAGCCAACCTCTGCTGCTCTGCACATCCACGAATTCCCCAGAGGAATGTGTTTGCTTGGTGCCTGTTAGAGCAGAAGAAAAGGGCAGATTTATCTGTGAACCAAGCAAAACCAGAAGCTGCAGTTCCCTGTACCACCAGTCATGGGGAGATAGCTGGGCGAGTCCGGGGATATTCATAGCGTCAAAGCCAAACTCCACCTCTGCCCCATGCCACTGCATTAGCTGAACTAGGGGAGATTCCAGACTCTGTAAAGACAACCGTTAGTATGTACAAACGTGGGCATTTCCCCTAGTTTTTCTGCAGGTTGAAGACTTGTCAAGCTCTGGAATCTTTCTGACTACACTTCTCAGGATACACCTGGTCCTCTTGTTTTCCTGTGTTAGATAACCAAGAATAAATCACTTGTGGTTTTTGAACAGTTGTGCCTGAAAACTAGGGTGAGTTTGGAATTGAAATCCACAGCAAAATGAGGAAGAGGTGAATCTACATTAACAGAAGTTGTGGGCACAATCTTGAATGTGTCATTTCTAATTTAGGTGGAGGACTGGTGAGCTTCCACCTGCTTTCCAAGGCTGTTGCATTGCTGGCTGTAAGCTTATCTGAAGTTCTGCATATTTATATCTTTACTTATTAATTGACTTCAGCACTTACGGTCTAATCTCAACCCTTTTTTTTTTTCCTTTATACATTTCACTGACACCTTCTCTTGGAAAGTTTTTCCATCTAATTTTCTCTGAAAGAAAGAGAATCAGTTAGCACAGAGCCCTTGATCTTGCAGGCACTCTTGAGGGTAAGAGAGATAGGTACTTGCTAGTAGACCCCAACCTGACAGTAGGTCATAAACTAGGGAGTATTAAAAGAAGAGCACATAACATTTGCCCTCAGCCTTGCATGTTAAGCTGTCAGCACTCTGTCTCCAGCATAAATGGGAAGGGAGCTGTAGGTATAGGTCTTCATGTACAGGTGGAAAGCCCAAAGTCACTCCAAGCATGGAAGAGTGCACGTGATGGGGGCGTAGATTGGGAACAGGACACATAAGCGTCTGCTCGCACCAACAGGCAACATACGTCTTCTGGGTCATGCCGGTGTTTACGGAGGTGGGGACCGATGGCCGCACTGCCCTGCACTCCCTGACCCTCTGCGTTTTCCTGCTGGCTTGCAGCAGCCAGGTACGTTACATGTGTTTGGGTGAGTTTTCTAGATCAATGCTTCGCAGGCCACGCTTCGCTGCAGGCATTGTAGGTCTGTTTGCACGTTGCTTTAATAGCTTCTTCCCAAGGTCTGGGCTGGGGTGTGGGAGAACTGCCCTGTGCTCACTTACCAGTGTGTCTCATGGGTTGCTGAGTACATTTCAAGGTGTACTGGGCTGGGTTTTTTTCCAGTTTGCTTTCCTTGCAAAGCAAACTTCATCTTTGAGCACCATTAGCCTCATGCCTTAGAGCAAAAGGAAAATGACAGCTATCACCAAAAGACACAGCATGCTCCTTGGCAGAGCGTGAAGGCCAACAACACCGTCAGTGCCAGGAAGTTTAAGGAACACGCGTATTTCCCTGGACATAGCATTCAGGTACTGGGGGGGAAAGAGGGAGTGTGTTCCAGCCCCTTCCACACCAGCAGAACATCTTGTTCCTCCTTCTCCATTTTACACAAAAGTACCTTGAGGACTGAGAAGTTTGGCCCAGTGTCACCCCTCTGCTGCAGTAGAGATGGGCTAAGGATCTTTCTTTCTCGAGCCTCGTGCCCTGGACTCTAATAGTTAATGCTCTGCAGTGCTTTCAAAGGTTTCCTTTATTTCCTGCCTGACAGACAGGGGGGAGGAACTTGGTCTGCCACTGAAGGAGAAAGATGTTTTCCTACAGTGCTCACATCCAGCTCCATCCACACCCTCTGCTCAGAAGGACCATTGTTTCCAAGAGCAGTACAAAAACACACCATTCACATGAAAATAAGGAAAATAAGGAAAATCGTTGTCCCGTTTCTCTCCACCAGCAGAAGTCAGTGAAGAAACTGCTGTGTTGCATCCCAGAAGAGAAGCCTGCAGCGAGGCTTGGGACTGGGAGAGATTTCCACTGGAGGGGTCATTCTTTAGCATCACTGCACAGTGTGTCGGTCACCACAACATGCCCATTGCCACAGTGCTGAGCTCAGGCGAGCTCTTCCTTGAGGCAGGCGAAAGGAGGACTTAATTGTCCCTAGCTTTCACCCAGCACGTCAGGAAGAAGGTTGGAGTAGACGGGTCTCCCGTCTGTGTGCCTGTCACCTTCAGCTGCCCCAGAGCTGAGACAACAGGAGGTCGTGTACCCACAGTCACAGCGCTCAGCCGAAACGAGCATGCAGCCCACCTTTCTCCTGCTACTTTCGAACCGCAGACTCTGAAGCAGGTGCCACATTTCTTGTCCTGATCTTGCCAACCTGTTATGATTTTCCTCATAGCAGAGGGCAGCCTGTTGTCCACTAACAGCCTGTCCCAAGGCTTTCGCTCGCATCTGTCCTGCAATTCCTAGGAAGTGATAAGAGCTGAAAGTATTTTGTGGACAAAATACTAGAAGGAGACACAGCTCTAAAGGGTGCTGGTCCTTAGGAGTCCCAGCCCGCAACAGAGAATCATGAGTTGTAAAGATTCAGATGCTAACCAGTTTTCCCCAGGTAACTGTTTTCCTTCCAGTGCTCGTTGCCCTCTCTGCTAACTAACACTTGCTGTCTTTAAGAGCTCACCCAGACTCCTCCATTGGTCGTCACCTAGGAACACAGCCAAGTGTGAGCATCGTGTCGGAGTCAAGGCTGGCTCACCTGCCACCACCTCATCCAAGCTGAGAGTCATGGAGAGGCTGCAGTGCTGCCCTCCTCCAGTAAGAGCTTTGCCACCATGATGATGCCTCCTGAAACACATCTCCAGGGGTTTGCAGTACTCAACCTAGCTGCCTCTGAGCCTCGCAAGCAGCTAGCACTGATCCGACCCCACTACAGCCAGCTCTGTTCAAGCCCTTCTGCAGTGGTCAGCCCCTGTGGTGTGTGAAGACAGTCAGAAGGATGTGTAGGCAACGTATGCATCAGCATGTTCCATGGGATGGCCAGTGGGAAAGGAAGGCTCCAGGGACTTTCCAATTTTGCAAGCTTGGGTGGAATCTGCCTCTTAAACTTCGTGAATTCAGATGTGTGATAATGCCTGGGGGCAGACACTGCAAATTCCTGGGATCAGGGCCTTGGGAAGCAGCAGTGTAACGCAACCAGATGCTGCATGCCACGGGCCTTCTGGCCAGCTGCCTCGGACACTGCGGCAAGCAACATGTCCATCCCTGCCAGAGAACGTAAGCTCTGTGTGCTCGCGCTTTGTACACGTGACCCAGGAGCAACATTCACACTGCCAGACTATCAATCAGGAGCCTTTTTTTATAAAAGAAAAATAAAACAATAGCCTTGTGTTTTCTTTGGAGTTTCTAACCACCCAGTACAGTTAGCACCACAAGCTGTGGCTGGCAGCAAGTGCTGCCTGCTCACCGTCCTTCTCCCTCCCCAGCAACAGCCTGAGTCATGGCTGTGGTCACAGACAGTGACACAATGCCATTGTCATCCAAAGAATGCAGTGTTTTCCTGCGCTGCAAAAATATTTTGTACAGTGCATTTTCCACGCTCTCCAGAGGAGACACTGTGCAGATTCTTGCTGTAAGTGCCCCCGGGATCCCTGCTGACTAATACTCCCATTTCTCTCCTCGTGTTCCCCCAAGGTCCCAGACTTATTTACACTCGGCACAAAGAACTCCGAGTCAAGGCTGGTGAAGTGGATTTCCTCAAAACAGCACATGCACTGAAGTGTGGGGAAATTGTGAATTTAATCTCCCGAGGTACGATTCATTGAGCTCACGTCGCTGGAGCCAGTTCATGGTCAAGGGTCTGGCGTGGAGGAGTTGGCTTGGACATATATGGACAATAGTATAGCAGGTAGACAATTTGGCCCCCCTACTCCAGAGCTGGCCATAGGATGACTCATCCTCTGGAGATTCCTCTCTTGCTGATGCCTCCTGAAATAATGAGACACACAGCTCAGACAAGAGCCAGGCTGCAGGCACACGAACCCCTCCAAAAACCTCCGTTAATCGTCAGCCGTGTTCCTGCCCTCCGTGCACACCTCGGGGGACTGCAGTCTTGTAACCTCTGCAGACCTGTCTGCTCTACTTAGCTTGGAAGTAAAATTAGAATTACTTCCCAATACTGCAGCCCTTCTGCCTTTCTCATGTTGCACAGCAAACAGCGAAGGACAGGGCTAGCATTTTCTATTTCTGCCAGGTAGCTATCAGGGTGATTTAAAATCAAATTTCTTGGTAATATATAGGATAAATAAATTCAAATGCAAATCTTGGGATGTGGAAAAGGCCCCGTTCCCCAAAATGTCTTTGTTTTACATATCTGAAGGACAGATGAGGAGGCTGCAACAAGGCTGCTCACTGTGGTGAGCACTTCAACTCCTTAATTAACACTGAGGGCTGGTGCGGTGCTGGTGCGTGAGTAACCCTACACATTCCATAGGTGAAAAGCATGTCTTCAACGTGACAGCACACAAGGCTTTGCTGGAGCAGGGTTGTGTGATGGGATGTAGCTTAGCCATGGTGCTTCAGCGCATTGTGGGATGCAGCGCAGTTTCGGAGGTATGAATGAACAGAGTGGGACCTGTCAGACAGGCGCTGAAACATGGGCATTTCGTCTCTATTTCTGTACATGTAGGACAGGTGGCTGTGGCCATGACATAGTGGTTATGGTGGTTGCCCCCCACTAAGTAGACCTAAACTTACTCTATGTCTTTGTGGGAGATGTGTTTGTGAGAGAAATTGATTTGAAAAATGAAATGATTGATTTTGCAGCAATGTGTTGGCTAGATTTCGGGTTCCCTCAACCATGCTTTAACCAGGATAAAAGGAAAAGTTGACATTATTCATATCACAACAGCCTACATAAAGTATATTCCCTCCCCAAATGGAACATTCGTATGTATCACTGGCAGGGTAAGCCAGGCTGGATCTGACCAGCCAGCCTGGTAAAAGCAATCAGTGGATGCTGCTGAACTTGAGCCTTCAGTGGACGGTGAAAATCCTGCACGTTGCAAATAGCCGGTTGTGAAATAGCGGATGTTTTGGAGCAGATAGGTGATGCAAAAGACTTCCTTCCTCAACTCAGAAGGCAAATAATTTGTATCCTGATTACAAATTATGAGGTTTTGTAGATTGCAGGGTCAGAAGGGACCACTATAATTATGTCATCTGACCTTCCAGAGTAGTGCAGTCTTGGAGTGACACTTGGTGATTCCCACACTGAGCCCAACAGTCCGTGTCTGACCTACAGTGGGTCTTTTCTTAAAGACTCAGACACAGTTACCTGTCACTGACCTGTGGCCTGTGAGGTTGTTCCAATACATAATTTTTTTTTTCTGCTCAAAATACGCAGCTCATTTCCAGCTTGTTCTTTGCCTGCAAGAGCTTTGTCTAGAGAGATCGTGTCAGATTTATAATCACCTGCTCCATCTATGAAGTAAGCAACAGTGGGGTTGTGCCACATCCCCCTGTTTCCACAACACCTCTTCCCCCTCCTTACTAACAACCTGGCATGAAGAAAATAGGAGACTGCTTAGGAAACCCAGGAAGATTTGTGGACCTGGGGTATCACACTCCCACCAGTACCGTGCAGGTGTCACACAAGAAGATCATTTATGAGCCAAAAACTGAGACTTTGACCTCTGCAGGATGTAAACATGCTTGAAACTCGTATCCAAATTTCTTCCCTGTTTAAATACTGAAACTCTCTGGAGGCTGCAGACCACAGAGATCTGTATCAGTGCAGAGTACGCCAACCCCTAATATAACTGCGAAGCATCCTGCTCTGTGATTGCACCCGTCTGGCTTTAGCAGCCACATTTCCTGGTTAATACAAATAACACGGAACAGTTTTTACAAACATTGATAAAGCCACTCACCACCCCAGGAGACAAGCGTGTATCATTATTAATTAGGCTGTTTATTGTGGTAGGACCCAGAAGACCCTGGTCAGGGATGTGGGTCTTGTTGCGCAGTAACTCGCAGCTGAAATGCAACCGCTACCCAAGGCCCCTGCGGTCCAAGAAGAGCAGAGACACCAGCCGCGTGCAGAGACCAAAGAGGTGCCTTGCAGGGAAACAGCAGGACAAATTCTCATCGATTTACTCTTCTGGACACTGAAGCACATAGGTGGCAAGTCTGTGGCCAGATATTGTTGCAGGATGCAGCCCCGAGACCCTGCCCTTCAATGTCCCTCGTAGACAACTGCGGTGGCTCTTCAGCCTTGTCTCAGAGTCTTTGCTGCTTTGTACTAGAGGACTGGAGACGTGGTTTCCATTCCCAGTTTAAGACTTTTAAGGCCGTTATCTGTGCCTGTAAAGCAGGAAGCTAATGAAGTTTCCTGTCTCACAGGTGTACAGCATGTTTTACCCCACACAGTGGGACTTGCAAGTCAGGAATTTGATTGGAAGGGGCTGGAGATCTTCCAAACACTGTTATTACACTAATATGTCACATTCATAGAGCAGCCTATCTCCCATCCCGTGAGGTGTTCAGCATACCTGGCTGAGCGTGGGGCTAAAGGGCTCTTCCAGACGCACACAGCAGACCCGTGGCAGGGCCAGGAACACCCCAAAGGCAGCCCTTGAAGAGGACTCACACCTACCATGGTTCAGGCTGCAGCACGAGTGTGGGGCTTTGCTGCAACCGATGCACAGGCAGTGCAGGGAAAACTCTACCGAGTCAGGATTTACGGCACATCCAGAGATCTCGACTCAGGCTTTGCCTTACCTTAGGAGGATGCAGGTTGCCCTGTTTTAACCAGGGAGGGCAGAGCACAGTGTCAGCCCCTTCCCCACCGCTGTGACTGCGCCAGGTCCCATGTGCGTTGCAGCTTGCGGTGCTTTTGCAGGCTTGCATGCAGCCTGGGGATGCTGCCTGTGATCTGCGTGACCTGGTGTATGCAGCGTCTCAGCCCTGCACAAGCTGGCAGCCTTAGCCCTGCTGACTCGGGCAATATTTTAACATAAGGACAGCCCTGGGTGGAGAGAAGAAAACAAAGCAAACCCACCGTTTCCCCAGGGCTCAGATAGAAAAGAGCGACCAGGAGACAGCGATAGGACAAGGGCAAGTGAGTCAGGCTGCACGGGGATCTGCTCCCTCCCTCCTGCAGGGCTCCAGGTTCACCGTGATGGTGACAGCCCCCTTACACCAGTTTGGCCCTGTGGTCACCGGGCTACTCGGGTGCGTCCAACCCAGGACGCGCCATTACGTTTGCAAGCATCCTCCTCTTCCCCACGCAGAGGGGCTGCCTCGTAGGCTCAGCTCAACAGGTCCTTCCCAGGCTGGTGTGGCCAGCGGGGACACGGGCTGGCGAGCAGCACCTCTGGCACCTCTTCAATGCGGGACACAATGAGGATTAATCACAGCCTGTCAGGGGCCGCTGTATTTTTCCTTCATTCTTATTTGCGTGCTAGCGCCTGGAAAACAGGATGGCGATGTCTTCCTGCCATGCATTCACCGAGACTAAACAAAGGAGGTTGCATTTCCAGCCCCCCCCCCCCTGTTTTCTGATAACTGCAGAGCTTTCAGGAATCGCTTGGGGAGAGCAATAGTGAGGGGGTTTCAGAGATCTGTCTCTTCAACTGGCTGCATAGGAAAGGGTGGCCACAGATCTGAGCAGAAAGCCTCCGACACCTCTGATGAGGGTGAAGGTTTTCCATCTCACTTTTGGGGAAAAACGCATGGCCCAGAGAAAGGTCTTGTGTGCACAGCCTGCCTGGCTTGCAACGGCCGTGCTGGTTTGCTGTCATTGAGATTTATTACTCATAGTTTGTTAAGGTCTCAGTAGTTTTATGTCCGACCATGCTAGGTGCTTTGCAGTGTAGTACAAAAGAGAAACCAGGCTGTTACAGTCTAAAGAAGGGGGAAATGTTTATTTCTAATAGCATAGCCATCAGCATCACCCAGGTATGAGTTGGATGCTGGGCTTTTATGCCAATATCTAAAATGGGAGCTGAGCCCAGTTGGGAATGAAACCCTGCCCTCACATGCTATGAAAGCCCAGGCCCTTCCTCTACCTGTTACAATGCCTTCTCCTCGTCACAGTTTCAACAGGATGCACTGGGTTTCTACTTTTTACCTGATGCTTCATGGGTTTAAATAGCTGCTTTCCCCAGTCTCAGATGAACTTTGCAGAGTAAGCAATGATTGGTGCTTTTGCAGCTTGTGTGGAACTTTTGAGAGGTCTTAAAATGTTCCCTAAAATGGGAAAATGAATGGTGGAAATCCTAGTTCTGAACTGATTTTGGGAGCTTAACCCTACACTTACAATTTCTGCATGAGCAGTGGCTCCATGTGTAGATTTGGTGAGTCTATTCCCATCACCAGGAGCAAAAAAAAACAGCCAGAGGCAGTTTCTGGGAGAACAGGGACCAGGGACAAAGAGCTGAAGAGAGAAAAGCCATGTTAGATGCCTTGGAGAGAGGCTCCGAGTAGCTGTGGGGTCTTCACACTGGAAATATCTCAATTTCAACTCAAACTTCATAAGGAAACATTTTCCACCTATAGATCACCCTTCTTACCTGCTCCCATAAATGGGGAAGAGTTTTGTTGCCAGGCAGTTTTGCTGATTTGGAGGACAAAGGCTCAACCCTCTTCCTGGCATTAAATTGGGAATACCACCTGGATTTGTCTAATTCCAGGGGAGCGATCACAGTGTGGGGCTGATTCCTGTTTTTCAGCTATGCGTTCTCTGGTCCAAAATCCCATCCCCAGAGCTGAGATGTAGGCTGTTGGTGCAAAGGTTTCAGCCAGCTAACATACGGAAATTTCTCTCTTTTTTACAAAAAATCTTCCTGTGAAAGCTCTGTTTTCTCAAGTAGAATTGTAATGTATACATTTGTAAAACCACTGCTTGGGGAAAAAGTTGAGAAAGAGCATTGCAGGTCTGACTTTTGACACCCTCCAACGTGTGATATGGGGACTGGGCTCGCTCCTCCAGGAGCGTGTGTCGGAGCAGAGCCAGGACGAAGAACGGCGCTCGACTCCAGCTGGGCTGCGGGTTGTGGGAGGCCAGGCTAACCACAAGCAAGTGGATTCAGCCTGCTCTGCACTACGGTTCAGTTTTCATCACTTCATTATATCTCTGGGTTTGGCCCTGGATGTTCTGTCCCTGGGGTACTAAAATGCTGAAGAAATCTCTTCCCCCCCGCAACATAATCTCACTGGATTAAGGCCTGAAACCTTATTATAGTTTACAAGATAAGAGCTTATTAAACAGCATGAAAGTAACCTTGAAAAAGGGGATTTCAAAATCTGCAGTGCAAGGTCCTGAGATTTGAACGCTGAGAAGTCTGGTTGGGTTATTTCATATTCCTTGATGATGCTTATCTCTGTTATCCCCAGTAATTGTCATATGGGAACCTCACTGCATCAGGGACCTGATGTTACTGGGAAAAATGGGAAGGGCTGAGAGGAAATTGTTTGCATATATCTCTTTCTGTGTGGATGACTCAAGCAAGGAATAAATGGTACTATCTATGAAAATATCTGTAAGATCTCGAGGCAGGGATGGTATCTCAGGAGCGCTCTTCATGTCCAAAAAAACCTCCAAAACCCATGCAACCTACTGAACACTGGCACACCACAAACCACAGGTTTAGCCAGCAGCAAAGCCGCAGAGCACCTGTGCTGCAACCAAGGAGAAGCATCCCAGAAAGTTAGAAGGGAGTTGGAGAGGGAGAAATCTCACCTGGAAACAGCAAAACCAAAAAAAATCCCAAACTTTCTCCCTCTTTTCGCTCCCCCACCCCCCTCTTTTCTCAACAAAACTTGTAAGTTACAGATTTTAAATATATTACGAATGAATAAAAACTTGCAATACTGCCTGAGGTATGGCAAGAAAGCACGTGCTGCCATGATTAGAGCACTCGGATAGCGTGCTAATTACATAACACCCCAGGAATTTGGCAGTGCTGATCTCGAAATAGGGCAAATAATCATGTTTCCCCCCACACCTCCTTCCCCAATTCTCTCTGCCTCACTTCTCCTTGATTGAAAATTTAGTTTTCAAACCCTTCCAGACAGCTCTGTAAGCTGGCAGAAGTGAGAAACAACTTTTACAAAAGCTTTGTCATACCTCGAGCAACTCCTTTTTTAAAAAGAAAAATCTGCACTAAACATTCAGTAGTATTTTGCTTTAGTGTTTAAGAAGTGCTTCCAAACCGTGGCATAGACTGGTATTAGGGTTGCTTGGCCCCACTTTGCCTCTAGGCAAAGACTTGGCCCAGAATAATTTAACATTCCTATCATTGTAATAATTCAGCACTGCATAAACACGAGGACATTTGTTCTGTGTTTAGCAGGGAACCAATTTTCCTAGTTGAGGGAGGAAAAATGGAGACAGAAGCACCGCCAGTGCTTTCCAAGCTGGTGTAACCAGATGTCAAGTCCTTCAGTCCACTTCCATACAAAAAGCCTCAA
The DNA here is from genome assembly GCA_013397275.1 of Burhinus bistriatus. Classification (NCBI taxonomy): domain Eukaryota; kingdom Metazoa; phylum Chordata; class Aves; order Charadriiformes; family Burhinidae; genus Burhinus; species Burhinus bistriatus. The sequence continues at coordinate 99,757 of VYXH01010527.1, forward strand.
CAGCTCTCTGCTTTTGCATTCCCAGGTCTGGACAAAGGAAAAATGAATGGCCTTCAAACACTGCCAATGCAGAGCAGTGGTGGGAGTGGGACCAACGCCACCAGAGCTCTCTGAATGTAGGTGGTCATCTGGTCACCAGCTTCCGCCTTTCCTCTTGGGGTGGTAGCACGGCTTCTCTGACGTCCATCACTGAGTGCATGTCGGGGAGCATCTTTCTCGAGCTCTGTGAACTGAAGAATCATTATTAGTCTAGATCCAACTATTGCAGAAAGTAGAATATTGCAGTTAGAGTACTTACAGAAAAAATCACTCTAATAATAAGAAAGGAATTAAAATTGCAACACACAAATTTCTTAGTTTCTGTCCTTTCTCTTGGAGTCATACACCCCCTTCCATTGCTCCCCCAGGTCTTAAAGTCAGTAGCCTTAGAGGCTGGAGAGGGCAACACCACAGTCTTTAGCCTCCAGAGTCCTCTTTTGGGAGGAATTTGATGTTCATGTGGCTGCTTTCTTCTTTTTCTCTCCAGGATCCACTTGGAGACATTTTGCTATGTTCATTAACATGCTAATAGCTAATATTTATGTGTTAGCTACTAAGGTAACATGTAACACTTGTTTACACCCAAATTCAGTGTATATGATATCCTTCACATACGTTAGATGCTACCTCCTTGTTCTCTTTGTTATCCTTAAAACCAGCTTTCTCCAACTGCAGATCTGCATTTTTTTAACTGACCATTGGTGACTTGCTGATAGCTGTGGGGTCTCCCATGACAGCCTGTGCCCCATCTCTTGTCACCCCATGTCTTATCATCCCAAGCCTTAGCACCCCACCTCTATGCATCATCCCATGTCTCCACTTCTTAGGACCTCTGCTGTCGTACCTGGCTTGTATTTCTCGACTTTAACTCTTTGTCTGAGAGCCATAAACATCTCGTTATGCCTAGAATAAGCACTTGTTAATGCAGTCTATAAAAGAACTCTGATTGTAGCACACAAAGGCAACAAAAATAAAAAAACAGTAGCCATAGACACCCAGTCAATTAGCTAAACCAACGTCACAGCAAAACCTGGTGAAATAAAGGTCCAAAAGAGTCAGAAAAAGTTCAGATGGAGCAATCCCGACCAACCTCAGCTCTGAGGTCTTGCAGACCCAGTACCAAGCTTATGTCCCATTGCTCGCCATGGCAATGCCGTGTTACAGGGCTACCCTGTTACGATGGGCAGCGTCTCGGCACAGGAGTATTCAGCAGAGGCAAAGAGGTTACAACAACTCAGCATTTGTGCCTGACGCTTTGTTTCTGCTGATGGTAGTTCAAGGAGACTGAGAGCATCCCAGCAATGGCTCAGACAAGAGCCTCCCCCACGGTGACCGGATAGACAGGAGGGTCTTTGTGGGTATCACCCAAGAGGTGTGATGTCTTTGAATATGAACAGCAGAATGCTGTACCAGATGCCTTCAACTGCCAGTGAAGGTGGAGTGAAAGTGGAGGGTGAGACCGTAGTTTCACATGAGCAAGAAGGGACGGACTGCACACCAGGAGGGAAACCGTTTATTGGGATGGCTTGCAAAAGGTGTGGATTTCTGGCTTCTCCATCACTGGCATTTTTTAAATCAAAATGACTTCTTTTTTTTTCCAACATACTCTCTGCCTCACTCAGGAATTCATTCTCAACAATCTTGAGGTCTTTATTACCCAGAAAGACAGATAAATGCCACATCAACTCCTTCTTTACAATCTATGAATCTCTAGACAGAATCCAATGCTTCAAATAAGTGTCAAGGGTGCTGCAGAGAGGAAATTGGCAGCTTCTTAGGTGCTCAGCCAGCCCTTGGTCCTGCTTATTGGCACGTCACATATACTTCCTCCCAAGGCAGCAAAAACATCTCTTGCAGTGGTCATGACAAGCCATGGGCTGGGATTTGTGGAGGGAAAGGGGATGCTCAGAGGGCAGACTGGCACTCAGTGTAAGGTCAAATAAGCCACTGCAGTGAGCTGTCAAAATTGCGGGAACTCCCCAGTCACTGTCCCACCCACCCAACAGAGAACTGGTTCACCATGCAACCTGGACAGCTGGTGCTGTGGGGCTCCATAGTCCTTATCTTGATTCATTGAATCTCTGGGTAAACTGAGTTCCGCAATTGTTAATTAAATCTCAACAGTAGATGCACGCAGACCTTTAGATAAGTGGGCTTCCCTGTGGTGAAGCATTCCTGGAGCACTCTGTGTCAGCTTGGTAGGATTTGTCTAGAAGGAAGGCCAAACCTTGATACCAAAATATTTTAGAAAACAAAACAAAACCAACATTTTGGGGGGGGAAATATGTTTTTTTTATTGTGAAAATGTCAGATTTCTTTCTCACAATCTCCCTAGTTAAAAGAAATAAAAGAAGAAAAGAAATTTTAGTCCAGTGGGTCCTGGCTTCACTTCTGGCTTCACCAGAAATCTGCGGCAATTTATACTGGTTATTGCTAGGAGCTCAGGTGTCACTCTTGCTCTTGGTGGAGCTTCCATTACAATTGTTATTCCTGTGTAAGTGCATAGGCTTAGAGCAGGCATCCTGAAAGGCGATTCAAATTTCCTGTGAAACAGGGCTCTGCACCTCAGAGAGGTTGCTGTCTGCATCTGAGTGGCATCAAGCACAGGTAGCAAATAGGCTGAGGATGCTGCCTTGCACCGAAATTCAGACATAAGGATTGCTCACCCTATGCCAGCTTCATGACCACTACAGATGTCTTAGTGTCACCTGAACCTCGGTCTGTTCCCAGGGTGGGAGACGTGTTCAAACACAGGCAACTACTCTGTGTATCTCCAAGGCAGGTATGATGAAGCCACCCCTCATGTTTGGTCAGATTTGCATCCGTGGATGTTTTTCTCTGGTAGCAGAGTCCACAATATTTTTGAAGTATGCAGGAATGCTCCTCCAGACTGCCCGAGTGAGGAGTCCGTCTCATAGCACAGGAAGATTTGGAAAGCTTTTCTCCAAAGCAGACAGCACAGGGCATGTGGAGAGCATGGAGGCCCCTGGAATTACTGGTAATTAAAGGAATGCCTTCTCCGGCACAACCTCTTCTTCAGTGGGCTTTGGTTCAACCTTCTCCATCGTCTTTCCATCATCTCTGAATAAGAGCCAAGGAAAGCAAACAAGGCCCATGTTGCTTTTTGCAGAAGTCAGTCACATAGCTGGCAGCTGGCGATAGCACGGTTTGTACCTACATGAGAAGTTTAACCTGCCCTCAGACTCAAAAAAAAAGCACCTTGACATGCTTGGCACCCGTGTGTGAAAATATCTAGTGTTCTAAAGTTTGGGTTCAGACTGGCCCCTCGGAGCACTGAGCTCATGACAAGACTTCTGGCATCCTCACTCAGGCCGTGCAGGGAGTCAGTAGCCAGGAGTCAAGTCTTGGACAAGAGCATTGCTCAGCCACACTGTGTTCATGCCAGTCCCAGAAACAAGCGTATGCAGATAAGCTATATCCCTAAATCTAGTTACTTAACACATGTATTAACTTCACTGTATTCCCAAGTGATTTTCATCTGGCTTCTGTTTCTCTCCTGTCTGCCCATCGCTAACATCACATCTACAGGCGACTACCACACCTGCCTGCTCGGTGAGGAACTGCAAAGGGTAAAAATATCATCGCACAGACTGACAGAGAGCAGCTCATCTTCCACTCACCTTGCTGTGGGGGTTTGTCAGGGAGGACAGACCCATACTTTTCTGTGGCTCTAGAGGACTGACCGTTAGCTTTGCTAGCCTGCATGCAAAATGAAGGTCTCGGACCAATGTCACAGCATCCTGGCTGTGTCCAGGGTTATTGCTGGAGTGACCAAGCTGTTTGCTGCAGTTCTGAGTTCACTGCCCTTCATTGCAGTTTGGCTCAGTCAATATTCAGCTGCATCCAGGAAAAGTTGCTTTCCAAACACTAGGTCACTGGGTTCAGAGGTGTTCTTCCCAGCCACTGCACCCACACGCTGCCTGCCCCCTCGTACCTGCTTGGTACAGTAGTCAACATGTAATCCTCCTCTCTCCTCCATCACCCAGCTGTTTCCACCCATCCATTGTAAACTGGATGTCGATATTTAACAAAACCTGTAATAATCCGGGATTTTTTCTTGGCATCTGCAGGCCCAGCCTGTGCAGCAGGGGAGCGGAGCTGCTCTGCTGGGAAGGAGACGTAGAGCGCAGCAGCCTGGTTAAGGGCTGGCTTTGCAGCTCCCTTTCCCTGCAGGTGATCCCATTTCCCACCCATATTTGCAGACTCAAAAATAACCACAGGGACTTACCCTGCACTGATGGGGCCAAACACAGCTCCAGCAGAGCAGGTAAGTGATGGCAGGGAGTGCCTAGCGCTGTTATAAGGAAATGCTTTGTCACCTTCATCTAGTCTCATGAACACTGCCCCTTATCACAGCAAATCCTTTATAGAGCATTTTAACTAAACACAGTGCCTTAAAACCCAACTAGAAATATGACCCTGCCCTGAAGAACCAACAGTCTAGTCAGCCACTTTATTAGTTAGTGCATTAATGTAAAACCAGCTGGTGAGCGGTTGCTGAGACGTGCTAACAGCAAACACATCTCAGGGACTTCCAGGTAGGACCTGGCCAACACTGGCTGGGGACCCTGGAAAAGCGTATGCTGGTGCTTGGCGATGCGGGGTCCAAGTCCCTCATGCATCAACCATCAGTGAAGGAGACGAAGGGCAGAAGGCTCCAGGTCCCTTTGCCAGCAGCATCCAAGGGACCTCCTGTCTGGAGTGGGATGGAAAGGACCGAGGAGCAGAGGGACTGGGGTGACTTGGGTTGATGGAAGTTCCTGCAGAAAGAACTGGAGCTCAGCAAGGAGAGAGGACGCTAGCTGTGCTGAACACTGAGTGCCCGATCTCTTTCCTGTGTGGACCAGGAGAATTGTGGAGCTGATCTGTGCTATGGCAAAATATGGGACTCTTTACTGCTCAAAAGCACTCTGTCTGCTTGGGAAGGTCAGACGTTTCACCACTCACCTTCAAGTATCCAACTGACAAGGCACCTAGACAGACATTGGCCAGCGATTTAATTCTCTGACACCGAGGGCTAGGAACACCCCTGTGGGTTCAGAAAAGAGTATTGCAAAGAACAAGGAGTTTGTGTATACAGAGGTGGAGAAACTGAGGTACAGAAAACCTGCAACAGCTGTCAGCAGTACCTGCACAGAGAAACAAACCGTAGTGCACACCCCAAAAATCCTCTCTGCCACTTGCAACTTTGCTTCTGCCGGCTGTGTCTGGTGGGGAGGAAGGCTGAGCTCGTTCTGCAGCCCAAGCCCTTTGCACTACTTCCCCAAACAGCAAGCTGAGAGAGAGCAAAACTTGCAGCATTCATCAAAACTGCCCGTTTAAATACATGGGAGAGGTTGCGATTGCTATCTGGGCACGCTCGTCAGGTGAAGGCATCTCAAGACAGATACCACAGGAGACTTCCTGCTAAATTGCAGCATCGCAGAGGAGTCTGCAGCTACTTGCACCCAGCCATCATCGGAGCAAAGAACACTCCGATTCCTGGCTGGTACCTGAGCTGATAATTGCTCAGAAAAATTAAGGGTTGGGTAATTCCTCCTGAAATTAATTACCTTGCTAAGATGCCCCAGGGCAGTTACCACAAGAGAGTTTGAAGCAGATGATATAACCGTTTCCCTCTACAGGATTAAAATCAGGAAACAGGTCACAAAAGTCCACCTTTGTCACAAAAGGTTTTTAGCTGTCTGGATTTCTCTTAGCTGGAAAATTTTGGGGCTTTTCAGATGTTCCTGAAACAGATATGAGGGTCCTGAGGAGTTGCAAGCATTTATGGGCACTCCTATTGTCTTCCTCATCTGACATTGACAATTCAGTTCTCTTCAGCAGCTTGATTTGCTCATTTTAACACTTTTTATTAAGCAGCCACTACTCCTTGCAAAATGTTTATAAACAGAGGCAGTAAATTAGAAGAGGTTCAGAATATTCACAGTGATCTTCCGTCTTCAATTAATTTAAAGGCAGTCCTTCGTTTTCTTCACACGGTCTGCTTTCACTTACCTCCTCTGTCTCACACCGTGCAGCTGCCTTTGGGCAAAATCTTTTTTTACCCCTGCCTCTGCCTTGCCTTTTGTAAAAATTTCTCATCCTTCCTTTTGGTGTCTTGGCTCCCTAGAGAGAGAGTTCTCTGAGGCAATGGATGGCTTTGCCTGCGCATGAAGGCTACCCCCTTCCTTCACCTCCGTTACATAAATAATATCCCTTTCCAGTAAAAGAAACCATAAAACCATTGATTCACAAAGGAACGGAGTTGGCACTCCCTGCCCAAAGCAGATAAATTATATTCATGTCTCTGTCAGTCTTAAATATCCCCAACAAAGAAGTTCTCACCACCCTCCCAGGCAAAATATGCCAATATGTCACTTTTTCACCCATGGAAATTTTCCCTTAGTTTTCTCTTTATTACCAGCCCCGTTTATATAGCCTTTCCACACAGTTCATGTCTTCCAAACATCTCCCTACTTCTGTTGATCTCCAAGTGGTCCACAGCTCTCCTAAAGTGTCATGGCCTCATGGGTACAGGACCCCTCCTGAGACCTTGCCAGGGCCCTGCCCATCCTTCCAACCCTATTTCCATTTACGTCAGTACCAGTAGCTACTGTACCACACTTGCCTTTACCATAGCTGTCTGACACTGGTACCTCACACTAAGTTTGTGATCTGTTGCAGCCTCCAGAGCCTTTGCAATGTTACCGAAGCTGTTTACTCCAGGAGATGAGTAGGATTTCCACCTAGATATCCACTTGTGAGGCGTAACTCTGAGTCAGTCACTCTTTGGGTCCCTCCAGTTACCTAGGAGATAAAGGCATCTCTAGATGACAGTTAATCTCATCCAGGAGAGGTGTCTAAAGGCAAATGTCCCTCTGGAGGTGCTCTGCCCTGTAGAACAGCATCCAGGGCAGTTTTCATTGCTGTTGGTTGGTTGGTTTGGGTTTTTTTCCCCAAACTGTTTCTTGACCATTCTGAATTTTGATTTTATCTTCCAACACATTTTCAACTCCCTCCCAACTTTATGTCATCTTCAGGTTTGCATGTTCTCTTCCGTTACTGAGGACACTGAAAATGCTGAACCACTGCTTGGTAAATCCTATCATTTTGATAGTCAGCCTTTGGTACGTAATGACAGCAAAATGGTCTGCTAGAGCAAATCTACATCATGTTTCTCTGGCTTGCTTATAAGGATGTGCTGTAAGACAGTGTTAAATCCTCACTAAAGACAGGACATCACATCTTATAACCATCTGACAGGCAACCTCACCTCAAACCCTCTAGCCAGCACGTGGTTCTGGATTCCCCCGTGCTCAGGAGTGGAGAAAATCCACAGAAAAAGTTTCAAATCATCTGTAACCTCCCTAGGGAATATCACAGTAGGAAACAACCTCTTTACACAAACTTTCTTTAAGGAAGCTCCCCATGACATTCCCTATTCCTCCTCTCTCTCCCTTCAGTCACACAGAGCGGAGGATGTATCTGAAAGCAGACAGCTCCAGGACTCCAAGGAAAAGCCTGTACAGCCAGCAAAGGAGTGGGCAACGTTGTTTTGACTGATGTTTGGATGTTTCCTATAGAGTCTGGAATTGGGGTCCATGTGGACCCCAGTTGGACCTTTGTGGGGAATCTCAAGGATCGCATGCTTCAGAGAGCAGGTGAGACACATGGAGAACATCAGAGTAATCTCTGTCACCTGCCTGTCTGTGTACGCATGTGTCAGCACCTCCTCTTCCTCAGCGCTTTTGAATTAGGAGTCTCCTTTGTATTTCAGGAAAAATCAGGAATTTGTAAGTCTAAGAAAATAGTGCTTGTGGTCAAATGCTGAGCTCACTAAGAACAGACGCCAGCTCTAATTGCTGTGATTCACTGCAGGTACTTGGTCCTTTCTTCAGCAAACCAGTTCCTTCTGGTCCTCTAGCGTCCTGACTTACAGATGCACTTCAGAGAGCACAGGAAATCCAACACCACCAAATAAACACAGCGGAGGGATGGACACCAGCTCTTCTCCTGGGCTGCCCTTGTTTTTCTTACTCCTGTTTTTGGCTTAACCCAGGGTTAATCACCAACAGTTCCGAATTCCACCCATGAAGAGAGGAAAGGGAAATGAGCAGGAGGGCTTTGATTCAGCACGAGGGCACTGCATGCTGCCTTGAACCCCTTGCTGCTTCGTTAGTTGCTTTTCCATGTTGGGAGAGGGAGGCTGCATGAGAGACACGAGCGCTGCCAAGGCCAAAAACCAGTGTCCTTATTCAGAGCACACAAATGCACTTTGCATTGTTCTCATTTCCCCTCATATGAATAATAAAAGCTGTTTGACAGCATGATGACTGAAACTATTTTCTGCCATAGCTAAATCTACATAATTTGTCCCATTTTAACGCTTAAATCCCTTTAACCCTTCGTCCATCTAACTATAAGGAGCATACAGGTAGACCAGAGGTGATGGATATGGCAGCAGCTACAGAGATATACCTACAGAGCGTAGACGGCTCAGAGAACATTGCAGGCATCTGTGGTGTTGCATGCTGTCTGGAAAACAGAAAAGGACAGTCAGGTGGCTGAGCAGAGTCCCAGGGATGCAGATTAGTTTTTTCACGATTCTACTCTGGATTTATTTTTGAAACTAGAAGAGGTTTCCTTGAAGAATGATCTGTTTATATAAGAAAGTTTTTAACCTCTCCATTACAAAAAGGTCCACATCAATGTAGAAACAAAAGTACTAGCACCAAAGTGGAGTGTTTGCCATGTGTCTGCTCAACATTAAGTGGAGGAGAAAAGCGGAGAATGTGTGAGCAAACACTGTTCCTAATAATGCACAATCCTTTAAGGAATCTTGGAAATGGAAATGTAACACTTTCAAAGGTGAATGAGTGATAAAGGCACCAGAATCTACTTTTCTACAATGATTCAGGATCTATGGTCCAGATTCTCAGAAGAGGATCGGTGTCCAGCTCCTGTGGATTTAGGGGCTCAGCCAGTTTGAAGTACCTACACCAAGAAACTCCGTCTTGCTGAATGTCCACAAGACTTTGGCTTAGCACCTTAGTGAATTTTTTAATTGGAGTTAACTTCCTAAGTCACTAGTGCTGTTCAGAAGACTGTTCATATGGTCTTCCTGTTGTGGACATAGCTTTTTAAAAAAATCTTTGGGTTCTTTACAGACACTCGCTGTACCAAATCACTGCAAAGATGTTTTCAAATTAAACATCAAACCACCCTCGTTAAGAATACTACAGAACTCATTTTTTTAATATCAAAAAGCAAGCTCTCTTGGGAGAGGACGACAGGTGGGTAACAACATTTAGGAAAAGGAAATAGCATTGTTATGGGAACAACTGATGGTTGTAGCTACGGAATGAACTGTCTGGAGTAGAGTCTGCTGCCTCTGCTGTTGGGAAACGCAACACCTTTAGTGAACATATGTGAATCATGGTGGTCTGTTGGTTTCACAGCGATCTGGATAAGAGCATCTCTGCACTGTGTCTCCTGGAAATAAGCCTCATCTGTTGGGTCTGATGGTACAACAGAGTTGCAAAGGTGCAGCTGTGGCTCAGAGGCCCACACATGCTCACATGAAGTGCAGTTTCCTCAGCCTGAAACAGCACAGGTTTAGATTTTAGGGTCAGTCAACCTCGTCTGTTACCTCAGAGATACTGGGAAGGAAAAAAGAGATGAAGATCAAGAAGATGGAGATACAGAGCAAAACCAGTGCAGACTGGAGGCAATTCAAACTGAAGAACAGGCATTTTCTACAGTGGAGAGGGCATGACCTCTTCAACAGAAGGGCCAAAGGGCCAGGTTTTGAGTGGATTTAGGTGCCTGAGCTGCCGTTAAAATTGTCGGTCAACACTATCGGCGAACTGTAGGAGTCATATGCCTAAGTACCTTTTTGACTTGATTGCACAGTAGGTCACATTTTCATGTGTGAATTAGAAAGGGATTGGGTTTCAAGAAAAAAGAATCCTGTTAAAAACATGCTGGATGGTGATTTGTGAACAGCTTCACTGTGCCATTCCTTCAGCCCAGGATGCTGCTCATTAATCCGTATGTCCTGCTGAGCAGTCCCGAGGCCATGCAGGAGCATGTTGTGGCTATTCTACAACCCCGATATTTCCATGAAACTTGTACTTCAAAGCTCTTGGCTGCCTGAGCTGAAATCAATAGAACTGCCTAGGGTATTCAGATACGTAGCTCCAACTAATCCAATGGGACTTGGACATCTAATTGGTTTTAAATATCAACTTTTGCATATTGAGGAATCTTTTTACCCGTCACAGAAAATGGAGCACATCTTGCTAGGTCTTAAGACAGCAACAGCAAGGATGCTGCATCCTGTGAATAAGCCGGAAGATTCAGGGAAGAAATCTGCAGTTTCTCAGACTTCTTCAGGCGTACAAAGACTAACTGCTGTCAACAGAAACTGGAGTCCATCAAGAGAACCTGGTTGTCCATTTTTTTCCAGAGAAGCAGCTCTGCTGTCAGGATGGGGTCTTTGGTACTGCACTGTGGCTCAGGCCGGGTGTTGTCTTGCAGGGAGATCATCAATATTTGAAGCCTGAGCCAACCTTCTTGCAGAACAAGGCCTGGTTGTTTTCTCTGAGCATCCTGAGCCTCTTGCTTGGCCCCAGTCTGCTGATTCTTGGAGGACCAAAGCAGGATGAACCCTAGCTGCTATGGGTGCTCTCTCTCATGCTGGCTCTCCAACAGCACACACAACCTGGCACCTACAAAGTTTCTGCCCTGGGTTCAGCGTGGGGCTGCACGGAGAGGTTTGATGGTACGGGGCAGAGATTTTGCCATGCTCCCAAGCTCACCTTCTTTGCTCTAACGTCTCTGGCTGCAGCAGACTTGGCTTTGCATGTGGTGAAGACTAGAAGGGACAAATTAGTTTTGCTGGTGTAATGCGGACCATTCAACCAGAACAGAAAGGAGATTTTCATTTTCAGAGTGCTGGGTTGCCTTCTTTGGTACGGAGTCACCGAGCCTGTCCCTGCTGTCCTGATGGTGTTGCCATGCACCTCCTTTCATCAACATGGGATGAGAGAGAAAATACCCCAGGTGCTGGAACTTCCTCTGCAACCTCTCCAGGATTCCTCCCTGGCATCCCTCCCAGCGACACAGCCTTACCTGTGCCATCCAGTGAGTCTGTCCTAAAGCTGGGCTCAAAGAGCAAACCTAACGCCCTGCATCTTCCTACAGCTCTTCTCTCCCTTCCCTGCTCTTCTGGTGCCCCAAGCTCTGTGAAGAGGGCAGGCATGCCCCAGTGGCTGCTCAGGCTGTACCAGCCAGTGGCAGTGACACGAGCACAGCTGGGTCCCATGACAGATGACCCCATCTTTGAGCTGTTTCAAATAATTTTAGGGTGCAATAATCCTTCTCTAATGGGAAAAGATCCCAGAAATCAGAGGTTTTTTGCCTCAGAGAGTCAAGTGTTTCTCTTCTTCTACCACCTTTATGACTTCAAGTAACTCAATTCTGATCACTGCAGGGTGATTTTGATCTAAGATTCAGGATTTTGATCTATAATTAGGTGCCTAATGCCTAAGAGATGGGAGCCTTTGGGTATGAGCAGCAAGTCAGGATTAACAAAGAGGTGCATTGTGGTGCATTCATTGAAAAAAAGGGGAGTTGCTGAGATGCAAGAGGTGACAAGACCATATTAAATCCTTATGTACACAGTATTCGCAAGGGAAATACAGACTCTTGGTCAGTGAAGTGCCATATCTCCCTCTTCAGGCTCCTGTTCTTACCTCGGAAAAGTCACAGTCTATCAGACAAATGTCCTTCACCCTGAGCAATAATGTGTTCAGGAAGGAGAGAAACATTATTTTTGATAAAAAGCATTAACTAGGTTAAGTTGCTCTGGGACTTTGGAAGTCTGCCCTGGAGAAGCTTGCAGGACAAAGTGCAGGAAAAAAATGGGAGATAAATGCATTTTATCACCTAGGAATTATGTAATAAATAGATGTATTGCCACCTTTGCCTCCTTTGCACCCTGCCCTTCTGTCTCTTTCTATAGGATTTACACCTTCCCACAACTTTAACAACAAACAGCTGCAAAACAGCTCGAACGCCGTGTATTTCCCTATCTTTCTACAGGATTTCCTTAGAACATTCAGATCAATATCGCGGGTAGGCAGGCGTGCAGTATGATCCATTGATCTAGACAGCAAGGCTGAATGTTTTGCTATGTGGAGTCCAGGAGCTGTGCAATTACCTAGTATGCCATGCGGTCAGTGTGTCTCCTCTCTCTCTTTTGTGCTTTTGAGATATGTTTCTTTCGTACGGAAGGTAGGTAACCTTGGGCTGGGGTAACCCCTGAGAGCTGTGACAGCTCAGTGAATCACCCTGTAGGAGGTACTACACCTCGCTGTGGTAATTGCATTTGTGCAAGAACTATCGCAACCTTGAAGAACAGAAGGATATTTAAAGCCAACGGCAATAACCTGCTTCATGCCTCGCAACATGCCCTGTTGTTATATATGAATACATAAACCTGGAACGTTGTGAGATGACACACAGAAAAGATGAGAGTGGTTGGAAAAAGAGGTGGGTGGAATTCCCTGCCTGAATGCACGCTCCGCTGAGAAATGCTGGTGCCCAGATGTTCCCAAGCCACCAGTGGAGATGGTGCCTGCAGAGAGCTACACTGGGGGCAGATGATGTCTGATGAAGAGAGCTTTTGCTCGCTTCTCTTTTTTTTACCCCAAAACATCAGTTTGAAAGAGGGAAATTGCATAAGACCATCAGAGATGGTGATTCGTGCCAGGATCATGGTGGACACAAGAGGTCTGACCCAGGTGAAGTCTTGCTAAGTTCATGCAAGCTGCAGTTCTATGAGGGAGGCTCTACAGTCCTAAAGGAGAGTCGCACAGGGCAGCCCACAGACATGAATGGGAGAGGTTTTGCTGCTATGTCAGCTCCCACAAGCTAGCCAGGACTACGTGGGAGACCACCAAGGGAAGCTGTGATGCTGCAGGGCGAGATGCTGCGTTCTGGCATGTTGGCCTGTGAGTCAGAACTAAGTCAATGTATTTTTGGATCTGGAAAGACTGTGACAGGTTACGGTCTCTGAAGACCCCCGGCTATATTTTTCATATTAGAGTACTGAACTAATGTTATCATGAGTTCCAGCAGAGGTTACTATATCTGTCTGACAACTCTGCCCCAAGGCTCCACTGGGAGCCAGGGCCAGGCTGCACTTTTGAAACGACAGCATGAAGTAGTGGAGCGGGAAAAGATGTTCTGCCTTTTGATATCAGTGGGGGATCTGGCTCCAAACTTACTGGTCTTTTCCTGAACTACATAGGTTATCTGTGCCCTGTTCAGTAGCAGCTGTATTCTGGCCCAGAAGCCATCTCAATCCGGAATGAGATAAATCAGTGACTTATGCATCAGAAATCTTGAAAATTATTCTAGAAACATTTTATTGTCATTATTGGCTAATTGTGGGAATGATTTGGGCTCCCTCATCGTCTTTGCTAGATGTCATGTTGGTTTTTTTGTGATCGTTCAGGGGAACATCCTGTCACAAAGGTTGAAACTGCATCTTCTGAGTTAGTTGAGATACAGGTACCTGCGTAACTTGGGTAGGGTTTGCAGCCAGTGCTACTCCCGCTCCAGCTGTATGCAGCCTTGCTAATACACCTGTGTGACCTCCTGTAGCCACAGTGCCACCAGGTCTCACTCACAGCTTTCGATGTTAGCCAACTGGAGGAGGCAGTTCAAGTAATATCTTGGATGAGCAAGGACTTGAGGTCTAAAGGGGCTGAAGAAATTGACAAAGATACTGCAGAAGAGATCAGCTACTGGAAGAAATCGAAGGATCCCCCCTGTGATATTGACGCTTTTCCTCATTTATCTTGTTCAGGGCACTGGGAGTTGCGTCTAGGCCCTTTTTTTTCCTGGAAGCTCTATGTCTCATGGCAGTTTGGAAAAGCAGCAAATTAACTGTGATCATACATTGCATGCCAAAGGGGAGTGAACTGCACTCAGTAGAGAAATGGCTTAATTAAGGTGCCCTTGGCAGAGGCAGGACTCAATTCTGGGTATATTCTGAAAATTACAATTAACAGTTGACTTTCAAGGGTGGGACAATTGGAGGGTCAGTCTAGGACTTGAGTTCACCGTACGCAAGAGAGTAAAGAGACTTGATATAGCATAAGGAAAAAATTGACAGAGGCAGGTGCTTTCGTGTCTGGGAACCGGGCAGATGGGGAAGGAAACCTTGGGTTCCTCTTCAGCAGCATGGGAAATGAAAAGGCAAAGCATCCTTTTGGAAAAGGTTGTGCTTCTTCCCAGTCTGAGCAAGAGCTCAGCTGTGTGACAGCCAGCACAGGGCACCCTGGACCTGGCCTGCAGATGGAGCGTAACTGCTGATTTCTCAGCGTTGCAGTAGATACGAGGACATGACACATTAACAAACCCTCTGATGGGTTGTCCTCCAAACCACCAAGGAGCAGCACTTGCCTTACTGTGACTTGCTGGGAAACTTATTTGAAACCTTTCCCCAGCCTGCTCCAGCTGTATCTATGTATGCTGGGAAGACAACTTCCAAAAAAGGACTATTATCCGGAAAATCCTAACAGAAAAAAACTTAGGCAAAAGAAATGTAAGAAAAGGCTCACAGAAGTTTTTATTAAAAGAATTCAGCCTGAGATCTGGTGGAAAAACCCCCGTATGTGACAATATAAGAAAGACATGATCATGATACCACTGCCCAGGGACTCAGCTGTGGTTGTGCACAAACCCACAAGCTTTCTCGAATGTTTTGAGTCTGCAGCCTTCATTTTCCTCTAATTTGCTTTGACAGCCTGGAAGACCTGTCTCAGGAGCATGTTAACTCTCCATCCAGCATTGCAAGGCTGAGGTCTCGGATCTGCTCCTCGAAAGGATTTGGCAGTCCCTATTTTGGAAGTTAAGGGTGGGAAAACTATGAAATGTGATTAAAGGTTGAATTGGTGGCAACAATACCATGCTCAAGGCATAATTTGGAAAACGCCAGCACTGTTGTCCAAAGAAGGGTATTCAGATTTGTTTATCACACTGGCATGAAAATAGGGTGAAGGGAGAGATAAACAGGGGAGGAAGACAGACACAGACAAAAAGTAAGACTGCAGAACGGTTAATGATTTTGATAGCATGAGAGTGGAATTAACTAGAGGTTACTTAGAGGATTAGAGAGAAAATAAAGTTTTGTTGTGAAGTGTGATGAAACATTAAATATTTAATTCTGTAAAGCTTCTGTTGCACTGGAGATGGATTAATGTGTTGACCTCTGCCATTATGACTTCTTGAAGTTCAACAAGGCCAGGTGCAAAGTCCTGCACATGGGTTAGGGTAATCACAAGCACAAATCCAGGCTGGGTGGAGAATGGATGGAGCCCTGAGGAGAAGGACTTGGGGGTGTTGGTAGATGAGAAGCTCAACATGAGCCGGTAATGCACAGTCACAGACCAGAAAGCCACCCGCATCCTGGACTGCATCACCAGCAGTGTGGTGAGCAGGGCGAGGGAGGGGATTCTGCCCCTCTGCTCTGCTCTCGTGAGATCCCCCTGCAGTGCTGCCTCCAGCTCTTGGGGGTCCCAGCAGAAGAAGGACATGGACCTGTTAGAGCGGGTCCAGAGGAGGTCACAAAGATGCTCCGAGGGCTGGAGCAGCTCTGCTGTGAGGACAGGCTGAGAGAGTTGGGGTTGTTCAGCCTGGAGGAGAGAAGGCGCTGGGGAGACCTTACAGCCCCTTCCAGTACTTAAAGGTGCTCCAGGAAAGCTGGGGAGGGACTCTTGATCAGGGAGTGGAGCAATAGGATGAGGGGGAACAGTTTTAAACTGCAAGAGGGGAGATTTAGATTAGAAATTAGGAAGAAATTTTTTACTGTGTGGGTGGTGCAACACTGGTCCAAGTTGCCCAGGGAAGCTGTGGCTGCCCCATCCCTGGAGGTGTTCAAGGCCAGATTGGATGGGGCTTTGAGCAACCAGGTCTAGTGGGAGGTGTCCCTGACCATGGCCCATGGCAGGGAGGTGGGAACAAGATGATCTTTAAGGCCCCTTCCAACCCAAACCATTCTAGGATTCTATGATTAAATTCCACAGCCTCTGTGAGATGGGTACCAGCATAGCAGACCATGCACTGAGGCATAGTCATGTACTGATGTTTATGGACCTTACACTGGCAGAGGCACTGAAGTCATTATCAAGAGCGTGGAGAATGCTCAGAGGCAGAAGTGAGGAGGAGCAGTGGGATTGCTGTCAGACATTTAATGAAAGCAGTCCAACAGGAAGAAGAGAGAGAGGAGACAGATGGGAGAGTTTTAGAGAAAGATGACATGTTAGAGAGCAGCAGCCAGGAGGGAGAACGTCTGGTCCTGTGTAGTGTGAGATCAATTCCTTCAGCAGCAGTTCACTGAATCACTGACCGTGGCCCATTTCAAAGGGTTGGACAACTGCAGAGCTGTGAATTATCTGCAGACAGAAGAGCTGAGATAATGGCGAAGGTGACTGCTCGAGGGTATGTCAGCTTCTGCTCTGGGGAAGAGCTTGTCAGTGCAGAATTAGGACAGAAAGATCCCTTTCCATGGCACCACTGACCACTGCCCATTAAGTTTGTGTCCTCTTGTTGTGGTCCTGGCCAGTGCCAGAAAGAAGGTGCTGGACCAGGCAGATTAATAAGCAATCTTTAGCTCAAAAATGCGGCCTGAAGTACGGCACCCGAAGCAAAACGGGCAGCTTGCCTCCGAGACAGACACACACAGACAGTGCTTTAATGAGCAGTTGTTAGAAATCCACCTGAGGTACCTTGTGAGGATGCACTGTCAGCTTGCAAGGCTGGAGCAGTTTAAACGGAGCTATAAAACGAGGTCAGGCTTGATAGACACCGCTGCCAGGCAAAGTCATGTGGAAGGGGAGAACAAGAAGAAGACCTCCTGCTTTCTTGTTCCAACCTGCGGGGACCTAAATATAGACAGCTCTGCCAAGCCTGCCACCACTCCCCGCTCTCAAGCTGTACTTCGTAATCCCCACGCACCCTCCCAGCTCTCAAGGAGGGCAACTTGCAGGGCAGGTGCTGAGAATTGTGTTAATTTTTTACCATTTGGAGCTAAACATCCTGGGCCTACCTTTGGTCCTCAGTGCAATTTCTCAGCAGCAGGATTAGTGTGATGCTGCAGTGGGAGGCAGGGATACCCCTGAAACAGGGATAATAGCTCTTTGAAGGGGACGGTGGGGCAGTACTCCCGCATTTCAGGAACAGATCTTAAAGACGTAGTGCAGGGAACAGAAAGATCTTCAGCAAAGACCCAAAGGAAATAACTTCTTGCCTTGACTGATTCTTCAAATGAATCTGGTGTTACTGCATGGCCAAAATCAGTCAATCCACAGGATACAGGGGAAGCTGAGTGACCTACTGTTCCCATGAAAAGAGAAACTCTGCTTGAATCCGACTTGCACTTCCAACAGGAGAAACCGCTGTAACGTTGCTGTTGACTGGAGAGGTTGAAAAGATCTGTGAATTTCAGCATAACACTGTGTAGAGCTCTTCCTACACCGGCCAAAATGCTTTTTATACATCTCTCTCTGTTCTAGCAGTGTGGCCCTTGGCTCTTGGCTCAGCAGCAAATTTTCTGCAAAATGTTGCACGCATTTTCTGCAACGTCTGCAGGAGCCTACGAGTCATTATATCCTTCAGTGTTGCAGTGCTCTAATGCACGCAGTGCTGGAAGGCACACAGATTAAAGTGCACTTTGGGAAGACAATGTTATCCTTTATACGCTATCTGCAGCGTAAACCCTGAATCCTTATGAGGCACGAATCTCTCTTTCCAGCCGTGTTTTTTTCCATGGTTTGTAGAAGCAAATAAAATCATGATGTCTGCAGATAGCAAGTTGTGTGTAAGTAGACCCTGTGATGTCCACAGTGCATGAATGCACATTTAGCCCATCTGCAGACCTGTAGCAGGCTTCACAGCTAACACTATGAATATTAAGTGTGTTATGAACCAACTTGGTCTGTGATAATGCATTTTAAAGGTTGGGAACCCCTGAGAACCACTGGGTGTTTCTTGGCTCGGTGGCATGACAAATGTTGGTCACAGTTGTCTCTCCTACTCTTCTTCATAGAATCATAGAATCGTTTAGGTTGGAAAAGACCTTTAAGATCATCCAGTCCAACCATTGACCCTACTCTACCACGGCTGCCACTAAACCATGTCTCCAAGCACCACATCTACACGACTTTTAAACACTTCTAGGGATGGTGACTCAACCACCTCCCTGGGCAGCCTGGTCCAATGTTTGGTAACTCTTTCAGTGAAAAATTTTTTCCTGATGTCCAGCCTAAACCTCCCCTGGTGCAACTTGAACCCATTTCCTCTTGTCCTATCGCTGGTTACTTGGGAGAAGGGACCAGCGCCCATCTCACTACAACCTCCTTTCATATGCAGTCTGTGAGGAGTGAGCCTCATCCCGGTGCTGTTCTTGGGGTGAAGAGGCAAGGCAAAGCAGCTGTTTGCTTGAGATGATGAGTCTGGAAGTTTACTAGGTACATTTGCTATTTTAGCTTCTCTGGCTGTGTCAGCCATTTGTAGTAAGAGAGTCCCTGATTCTCATGTAGCTTTAATAGGAACTTAGATGCCAAGCAGAGAAGAATATACTATTCTGCTCCTGACCAATTGTTCAAGTGTAAGCTGAATGGTGAAGGAGCAGCTCTGCAAAGCTGGAGCGTGTCTCCCCTGACTTTAGATGTCCACACTGTAGACATCTGTGTCTGCATCAGTCATTGCTCTCAGAGCACAGAAATTTGGTCTTTCAAGCCTTAATCCACCTGACTTATTTTAGATCTCTGCTGAAGGATACGTCATGACCTCAGTGCTCCTCTTTCTCTCCATTGACAGTATAAGGACTTGAGACGTAATTCGACTGAATCTCATGCTATAGCACAGGTATTGTCAAGTCTCCATGATGTTATTCTACAATTCCATTTGGAAATACCCGGATGATATAGGTGACTTGTCCCAGCCATCTTTGAGAAGATTATTCAAGCCTCATTTCACTGCTTCCTGGTACACCAGAGGAATGTAAGGTAGAGGCTGCCCGACAAGAACATCCCCTAGGTAAGGAGAATCTAATGTATCTGATTATATCTCTTAAAATCATTACCCTTGGGGAGCACAATTGCATGCTGCAAAGGCAGCTGTTCTCATAGCTTCCTTTCTTTGCATTCAGTGGATGCTTCCGTCAAATTGTCAAATTAACCCCTACTTCTTTTACAGCTAGAGCTGCTCCATAGCTCTTGAACTCTGCCCCTGAAGAAGGCTTTCAGTCATTCAACTCCATCACACCTAGCCTCCACCAGCTGATTTTTTCAATAACTGTACCTTCTGGCCAGTTGCATTATTTAGTCTTATCTGAAACTCACCATTTGTCTGAAATGGAATCAAACTTCTGCTCTGCTTTAGCTCTGCTTGAATATCTGCAGCTCTGCACAGTCCAGGTGGTTCCTCTGAAAGCTGCTTGCCCGCAAAGACATGACAGCATGGAGACCTGCTTTTGCCCTTGCTTATTGTCAGCCACCACAAGGACTGATTCTCTTCAGCTACCACATAGGCAACCTAGAGACACCACCAAAGATCCCCAAATCATCGCTTAGGGTGGACACGTGTGGCTTGAAGCTTTGGTCAACCACTTCAGCTGGCCCGCAGGAGGGTATCAAATCTAGATCTAGTTCCCCTTCATTACCACAACTCCGAGTCCCTGGCTCAGCTGACTCTAACCTTTCTGAACTTTCCACATTTCCTGGTGAGTTTGGGGTTAAAATTTACCTCCCCCCAGTCACCTACGTACCTAAGCTTTACCTTCAGAAGTGACATCAATACTTAGGAAGCCAGGACGATCAAAACCAGTAGGAATTATTGCGGTTCTAGCCTCTGAACAAATTACAGCACGCCAAGGGATGATAGTAGCTGTCTGTGGATATGCTCCTAGTCCGTGGCAAATGCAAGGAATGCACCTTCTTTCATGGTGGGTTAAGCTAAGTCACATTGCCTCAGATTTGCTTATGGGCTAAGAGCATACATGAACACTTTTCACAGCTCGGTGCATGCACTGCGTCTTGTTAAGCCGCGGTAACTTGATCACACTTGCGCAATCCCCAGGCACCATGAAAATCACTCTTTTCATGCAGCACAGATGCTGTCTGCCTGCTGTGGGCTGGATGGTTCTGTGCATTAACCACAGATAAATCAGTTCGTCTCGTGCTCAATAGGGAAGGAAGAGGAATGAAATGTGTTTTGTATAGTGAACCCAGGTTTTGGAATGTAACAAATGGAATCCCAGAGCGAGATTAATGTGGAAGAGTAAAGTCATTTCTGCATCTGTGCAGAAACTGATTATGTTAGGATTCCTGCTGAAGACGAGGTATGCTGTGTCTGGAGGAAGAAGGTGGTTGAGAACAGCAGCACTCTTAGTCCAGGGGATGCATTCTTCCAATCACCGAATTTTCCACCATGTGCCCACAAGAGTGCCGCTGGCAGTGCTGTGGATGGCCCCTCCTGATTCAGCTGCTTCTGCCGAGCGGGGACCTTCCCACTGCTGCTCTGATGCCTTGTGTAGTGCAGGAGCCAGGCAGACAGCCCTCCCTTATTGCATCCCTGAAGGCACCAGGAAGACAGCAGCTATCCCATCGCTGGAATAAGATGGCCTCAGCCCTAGGCCAAATTCTGAGCTTCCTATTAATATTTCACTTGTCCTTAGTGGAGCAAGAACTGGCTACCTCCACACAAAAAATGGAGAAAACCACCCCTGTCATACCGCTATCCCAGCACAGCCAACCTGAAGGTCCCACACATCAGAGACTGCCTTGACAATAAATCATAAAGGGTTAAACATAGAGGACTTTGTGGGGTTTTTTGAGCCTTTGTGTGACACTTCAGCTCTTCCCTGAACTGCTGTATGTTCAAGACATTACAAGAGGTCCAACAGGGATTTGGAAAGACTGTCGCCCAAACCCTTAGACCTTCCTTAGACAGAGAACAACAGAAAGAAGGTTCAGCATGAGAAGTCCCCTGAGATATTTTCCCTTCCACGCCCTGGGCAGGCTCTTCTTGGGGGCAAATTCATATTCAAACACGCAATGGTCTGCAGGTAAGGTCCCAGGTGTGCCCAGAAAGGACCCATGTGCCTGGAAATGTAGTGTGGCTTAACGCATGGTCAGGGGCCTGGCCAGCAGGTTGGTGGCTGTTCGTTCAAAGATGTGGCAGAGAAGGAAGCACAGCCAACGTAAGGCTGCTCTTTCAGAAAATGTTACTACATTTCCTCTCCCAGGGTGGATGTTGGTTAAAATGTTCTTCAGGTCAAATCTAAGTTGAATTAACACACTGACTTACCTCATGGATGCTCACAGACCAACGTAGGAGATGCTGCTGTTCAAACTAAGTTCTGCGGCTGTAAAATTTGTATTATCCCTGGAACCAATACAGCAGGATAGAATAACTAAAGCTGCACTGAGATATCATTGACAGGGCTTGAACCATGAGGCAGTGTTGCCAGCTTTCCTGACTGTCCTTAACGTCATTTGACTAGTGTTTTACATCTTGTCCTGATGGTATTAAATGTCTGTTTTTAGAAATCCTGGCCCTGAATTTTTCTTCACAGAGCTATTGCCCTGTCCTGATATCTCTGAAATATGCAGTTTGCTGTGGAGGCCTCCCGATGTACAGAGATACAGGCTGACCAGGACTGATACTGGACTATGGCTCCACGAGAGGACATCTTTTCATTGACATCTTTTGAGAAAATAGCTAAACAAATCAGATCTCACTGGTTTGCCTGTTAGGGATGTTTCATCTAATTCAGTTAAGAATTAATTTCAGGGGAAATGAGACAATCTCCTCAATTTCTTGAGTAGAAATGCCACATAAACATAAAGAAAATGTTCATGGATACAGAGACACCCTATATAGCTGGAGGAAAATATCTGGGGAGTGGAGCCTTAGCAGGGCTCACAACAAAAGGCTGCTGTTTTGGTTTTATGAAGCAAATTCCTGGTTTTCTAAACTTTGATCTGGGCTAAACATACTACTCCTTCTTCTCCAGGAGGCCTTGTCATCTTGATGGGGATGGGGGAAGGACAGTGGACAGACTTAATGGGTACATACAGATATTGCTGGTTAATCCTTTTCTTTTCCCATGAGTCTACTCAGTGTCCCTTCTCCCCTGTCCTTCTCCCTGCCCTGAAGTGTCCTTGTTTGAACAATGGACTTGGTGGGGGATAGTGTCTCCTGCCAAGTGCACCCAGTGGACATCTAGCTTTCATAGGTCTCTGAGGGGAGGCTCAAGATGGCATTGTTCTGCTCTGAAGAAGAAACCTCATGAAGTGAATTGAGCTTTGGGCTGTCAGCAACCCCTAAGAGAAGTGTCTGAAGTCAGAAGATTTCATCTTTCATCCAGATACTGTCCTACAACTGCTTCCAGCAATTGGTGGCACATCTGTACACCCAACCCTCTTCACATTTAGGATGCCTATTGCAGTCCCGTTCTTTAAGCACCAGATGTGAGGCAAGTAAAGGAAAAAACATCAGAGCTGAGCTCCTGGTTGTGTAAGGGTTATGGGAGGCCTTGCTGAAGCTGGCTTAGCTGTCTCAAGGCACGATTTCTACTGTTTGGTAACACAAAAGTTAAGTTAAGCAAAGCCTCTGTAGATTTTGTAAATCTTTCTGTCCTGACAATGTGGCTACTTGAACAGGCCCCTTGTCCATGATCTGCATCTCTTTCTGGCTTGCTGACACGGGCAAGTGTTGGCCCAAGTATTTTTGCTGACTTCTCTCAAAAGTTTTCAATGATAGGGTTGGGGCTGTCCTGTTAG
Organism: Burhinus bistriatus; assembly: GCA_013397275.1. Lineage (NCBI taxonomy): Eukaryota > Metazoa > Chordata > Aves > Charadriiformes > Burhinidae > Burhinus > Burhinus bistriatus. Next base: position 122,658 of record VYXH01010527.1, read on the forward strand.
GGTTGGGCAAAATGGATCCTTCCAAGATCTTCATTTTAGGAATCAGATTTTTCCTCTTTACACTGTTTTCCAGCAGGAGATGGAAGGCAAAGGTATCAAGGGAGGGGGGGAAGGCACAGTCCTGGGGCTCTCCTCAGCTGCAAGGCAGTGTATTTAGCCTGGCTGCTTTTTAGGATGGAGTCTTAGTGCTGGTCTAGTCACAAAATTAGTCTTAAGTAAGTACTCTATAGGATCCCAATCCATTTCTCCAGCTCAAGGGGTCTCTTCTTTAGAATGCTTTTCTTATAAATCCCTGCTCTGCATCCAAATTCTGCCACCGCTCTTCGCTTTCCTCACACCTTTTCAACCCTGTCACAGCCCACAAGGAGCTAAGTAACTCGGGGCTAAGTGCCATGTTCACTTTATGGGGTGTCAGTGTAACTGATCTTCAAAAGATGATTCCCAAGGGTGAATTGCTACTGGCAAAACCAAAGGCATGAAAATAGCTACTTCCTGTTCCGCTCCTATAACTACGTGAGTTGCCCCTCAGAAGCATAAGTCCCACTTCTTTCCAGTTATATATCAACCGTTTGGGTGTTGCAAGGAGCTAAAAGCTTCTCTTAGCACCCTTTCCTGTTTGGGGCACAGGCAGAGATGATGTCCCAGATGACAGGGCATACAGAAGCAAGCCTCAGCAGGCAGCATCATGGTGTTTCTCACCCCAAAGTTTCTCAGGCTAGTTTACTTGTTGGCAAGTTTTGCCCCAGTAAGACTTTTCTGTGTCCTTGAAGGAAATTTATGTGACTAAACCCAGTGCAAGACCTCAGTGAAAAGGAAAGTGGTATTTATTTTAAGCAAAACATGATTTCGTTTGCTCCCACTCTCAACCCCACTCACCAGCACCAAGACACCTGTCCAAGGAGTCTGGTCAGTGTCACCTGCATGTGGCATGAAGGATGAGGGCTATTGACTGTCAAGTCTTCAGTGTCTCTTTGGTTCTTCTTGATTGATGACAACAAACTGGCTTTTGGTCACATCTTTTATACTGTTTAGGAGCCAACAGTTCTTACTATATAATCTTTGTCTCCAAACCTTGTGTACTTCACCCTCCTTAAATACAAGGTGGGCTTGCTGCCTTTTGTTTGCATTTCCTTGTTTCGGGTATGTTCATGGCTAATGAGTGTCTTCTGTTGGGGTAACAGGCAGAGGAATGTCACATGTAATATGCTGCACATTGTTGCCATCCTCCAGTTATCAACCTGATACCATCCTTCCATCCTTCACCTGGTGACTCAGCAGCGCTGTGATCCTTATGCAAATGACACATTCCTGATTGTTTACCAGTCTGATTGCTGTTGACCATGCCCTTGTCTATCAACAAATGCTGTTCTGCTAACCCTTGCTCTGATGTTTCTTCCGGTGCTTCATCACGTAAATTTTCATCTATGCTCTGTTCAGAACAGTTGAAACTCTTCTGTTACAAATTGTGACATAATCATGAAATCTTGTGGGATTTTTGCTACAAATGCAAAATGACAGACCCTAGTTTGTTGTCTAGTCCCAGCAGCGGGTGAATGATTTATTGGTCTCCTCCCTGAAACCCAAAGCTGTACCTCATTGTTTGTCACCAAGACAGCAAGAGAGGAAGGTCAGAGAGCCTCAGAGCTTCTCATGGGAGCTGGTTTGCCCATCAAGCAGTCACAGAAAATGTGGGGGCTGCAGCATCACCTTCCCTAAAAAGTAACCTCACCAGCCTCTGCTTGAACGGGTCTAAGACTGGAAGAGGAAGGGAAGTTCTCAGTCTGACGTGCCCATCTGCAGAGGGAGGACTCAGGCCTTTGGGGGTTGAGGTGCACTGCACAAATGAGCATTTGTAGGGTACCAGCGTGTACTTCTAGGCTATCAGGTCCATTGCTTTAAATAGCACTAAATAAATACCTCCTATCAACAGATAACGTGTAGCTGGGATTGTTCTTGCATCAGAGTGCCCTACTTCGCTTGGCCTGACCTACGGTGTGTGCAGGCTTGGCACACCAGTGCCTGCTGGAATGGGAATGTGTTTTACTTCATCCTTATCTGTCTATCAGATCACTGTAGTTTCGCATAGGCATTAACAAGGGTACTGTTGGAGGGCCTCACCTTGAGATAACAAGGCATTAAAAGGGCTGAGCAGGGATAGAGAGCAAATACGGCGCAGGGTGAACGTTTGCAGAGTGTTGGAGCTGGGAGCAATGGTGCTGCTGCGGGCAAACTTTGCCCTAGTGAATCTGAACTTGCCAAGCAGAGCCCAGGACCAACCCTGACTTGCGTGTGTCATTTACCATCAGATCCAGACTTGGGGCAGGCAGAGACCAAGAACTGCAGGAGGAACTTCAGGTGTGAGCTCAGAAAGTTTCTTCTTGAGGCTGCCAGCTGAGCGATCGCCACTTCGTGGAGCCCAGTGCAAAGTCTGCATGCGACACGCTGTGCCAAATACTTCTGAGGGTAGACAGTGCTTTGCAGAGACAGACAGGTTTCTGAGTGCGAAACACCTGATATCTCCTTCTGCAAAAATGCCAAGCGCCAGTGAGATTTCTCTCTTGACGGGTGCTGAAGTGTCTGACTGTCTCCCTGTCTTGGATGTACCATGAAGCCAACCTGGTTTTGGAGTCTGTCTGTAGGTTCAGGTGCTGATTTCTCCAGTCATTGATGCAAAACACAAATTAAGGCATATTACTGAATGCGTCAATTCTAAAGTTACTCTAAGGAGGCAGGGCACAGGAAAAGAAGTCTGAAGCTGAATGTGTTAGTCAAAATACACCTCTGGAAGGTTTGCCTGAACCCACAGTACTGCAGGGTATCCACTGCTTTGGTGTAAGGATTGGGGGGAAATTCAGAAGGAAGACTTTAAGACGCAGGTATTGCCTCTGGAGATAGAGATAGGCTGCCCAGTGTGACTGTTCTGACTGGCGCTTGTCACCAGCTTTTCAATAAGAGCAGGAAATATCCATCTGTAAGAGCTCTCCAGGGCTTGACAGCCCAGAAATGTGTGGCAGAGACTTCGGCCACTCTTATAGACTAGCTGAGATACAAGAGTTGTTAAGGAATTTCCTTAATTTTATATGCAAACGTAGTAATGTGTTTTATTGTTTTATATTTCTGCAAATTGATGCTTTCAGGTAAACACATTCTTCAACCTTTAAATCTCTGCTAGTGATAAAGCTGACACAGCCTCTCTTTCTGGTAAACCAGCACGGCACTGCTGAGGGTGTGGTCGTTCTTAAAGCTTGTACTGGAGGACTCCTGCGATTACCAGGATCTCAACAATTTTCTCATGGAAAGCTGAAGAGCAGCAGGGATGCCTCCTATGTTTCTTGGACCACCTTGGAGCTGGTCTGATGGAAGAAGTGACTGGTACCACAGCAAGCCAGGAAAGCTCCTTGTCAGGGACCAGGAGAGCAGTCTTGGACCCTGGGGTCCCTGCAGCAGCTTCTGGCATTTATCTCACTGCTCCTGGTCTGTGTAGGGACACAAAAAGGTGCAGTCAAAGTCACAGCTTCATCATCTGAGAGCAAAAGGTCTCCACTTGGAGATTACTTCCCCTCCTGGTCTCTAAATTGGAAAGAGTATTTGACCAATGGACCACTTGGTGGATAAGGAATTGGCTGGATGACTGCACTCAAAGAGTTGCGGTCAACGGCTTGATATGCAAGTGGAAACCAGTGACAAGTGGTGTTCCTCAGGGGTCAGTACTGGGACTACTGCTGTTTAACATCTTTGTTGGTGACATGGACAGTGTAATTGAGTGTACCCATAGGAAGTTTGCCAATAACACAAAGCTATATGGTGCAGTCGACATGCTGGAGGGAAAGGATGCCATCCAGAGGGACCTGGACAGGCTTGAGAAATGGGCCTGTGTGAACCTCATGAAATTCAATAAGGCCAAGTGCAAGGTCCTGCACATGGATTAGGGCAATCCCAAGCACAAATCCAGGCTGGGTGGAGAATGGATGGAGCCCTGAGGAGAAGGACTTGGGGGTGCTAGTGGATGAGGAGCTCAACATGAGCCAGTAATGCACACTCACAGACCAGAAAGCCACCCGCATCCTGGGCTGCGTCATCAGCAGTGTGGTGAGCAGGGCGAGGGAGGGGATTCTACCCCTCTGCTCTGCTTTCGTGAGATCCCCCTGCAGTGCTGCCTCCAGCTCTGGAGGTCCCAGCAGAAGAAGGACATGGACCTGTTAGAGCGGGTCCAGAGGAGGTCACAAAGATGCTCCAAGGGTTGGAGCAGCTCTGCTGTGAGGACAGGCTGAGAGAGTTGGGGTTGTTCAGCCTGGAGGAGAGAAGGCTCTGGGGAGACCTTAGGGCCCCTTCTAGTACTTAAAGGTGCTCCAGGAAAGCTGGGGAGGGACTCTTGATCAGGGAGTGGAGCAATAGGATGAGGGGAACAGTTTTAAACTGCAAGAGGGGAGATTTAGATTAGAAATTAGGAAGAAATTCTTTACTGTGTGGGTGGTGCAACACTGGTACAAGTTGCCCAGGAAAGCTGTGGAGGCCCCATCGCTGGAGGTGTTCAAGGCCAGGTTGGACGGGGCTTTGAGCAACCAGGTCTAGTGGGAAGTGTCCTTGCCCATGGCAGGGAGGTGGGAACAAGATGATCTTTAAGGCCCCTTCCAACCTAAACCATTCTATGGTTCTATGAAAGATTCAGAAGCTCTGTTACTGCTATCACCAAGAACAGCTTGGCCTTCCCAAGGCTAAAAATCACCTGTGTTGCTGCACCAAGATTTTAATGAGGATTAGGAGCAGATTGCAGTTGTATTTAAGGGCAGGAGGAGCTCTGTCACTGAGAGGAGCTCCTCTTTCCTTGTCACATCAGTGGTGTAAAACTATGTCACACGAGACAAGCTGATATACCTAATTTGTTATCTGCAGTTAGAGTTAATTTGCTTTCTGTACTTTTGGAAAGTCCCAACTTATTTTTCTCTTCTGACACGTCTCACATTTTTCCTGCTATTCTGTTTCCTGTTATGTTACTTAGCCTAATTTAAGTCAAGATGCAGCCTACGCTACTGGCAGATATAACACTTCTATGTTTATGAGCATCTGTCCTATATATTTATTTTACATTTAACCTACCCTGCTTTAAGGCTTAAAGTGTAAAGGTTACAGTCATTACCGACAGCAAGCCACTTTATAGGCGGTGTGAACAATTTGGGACTTAATGCCTCAGGTTGCTATCAAAGTACAGGTATAGTCCTGTCATGTACCTCTGTCCATGTAGCAGAAAATAGCGCTGTGCAATGGAGAGGTTGAGAGGGTCAAATACGTTCCCCAGCACCACTGTTGGGCTGAGTGGAAGCATCTCAGTAGCAGACTGAAATCTATTCTCTTTACGCTTAAATATAACTCAGGTTTTAAAATATGTTTCTGATGCTGGGTAAATTTGCATGAGGGAAAATAAGGAGCATTTAAGTGGAAATACTTTGGTGTGGATTGTGCAATGAAGGTCTTGTTAGTGATGGTAAATGTGTGCTTTGCTAAGGGATGGACACTTTCTAAAAGGTACTACAGCCACCAGTGAGGCGTGGCCGTTCCAGAGCTGGAGGCAAGAGTAAGTCCGGTTTTGCTTGGTTTCATTCTACACACATGCATGTCACTACTTTTCCCTTGCTCTTCCACCTTTGAGAGGACACCTGAGCACACAAGTGAGGGCAACATGTATGCCACAGCGTTGACACATCATTATCCTTTAGACCAGGATATGCATCTCCCAGGGCTAAAGCAGCTTAAGAAGCTCAGCAGTCATGTGCTACGTTCACTGCGGCTGTGGCTGCGGACCCAGAAGATGCCATGCCTCTGGGATGATGGACCTGCTGGTATAGGAGAGAGACTATAGAGACATCAGACTCCCGTTGCTCTTTGTGTTGCTTCATGCCTCTGCCTGGCACTGGTCTTCTTGCTTTGTCCTGCCTTGGGCTTATGTTTAACAGACTGGGCTGTTCAGTCCACCAGTCGACTTCTCTGTCTCATAGAAGCTCCTGAGCACTCAGCCAAGAGGTCCCTGATGGTTGCTTGGGGTTCCGACAAACCCTGCTCCAGAAGGCTGGCTGGGGATGTGACGACCCTGAGCTGAGCAAACATGGAGCAAGGAGTACTTGTAGTGACTTTGTGGAGACCTTGGGCTGGGGTCCTTCTCATCAGTGTTGTCCAGGAGTGTTGTCCAGGCTGGATATGATGGACTTTAAAAAACGGGTTGTACGTGCTGTTTCTCAAGCAGGTTTTCTTGCTGGACTGCTGACCTGATCAAACCAAGCTACATGCAGTGAGGCATGACACACCTCCAACTATATATTGAACTGCAGCCCTGGGATGCTCGCTCACACTTGTCTGGCTCTGCAGGAACCAGTGCAGCTGCTGCGTGTTCACACCAGTGTGAAAAGGAAATGATGCCCAGGTCATGTCCACACAGGGACAGCTCTCTGAAGCTCTTGAAAGAGAAGAGTTGCTTAATGAGGAGTGCTGCTTCTGGTGTTAGAAAGCTCACCTGAGTTTGTCCTGCCAAGATGCAGCTGGTTGCATGGGTTTGAGATAGTGTACCAGCTTCTGCCTAGTCCTCCAACCTCCTGCAGCAGTGTCAGATGTGGTGACCCCAAACCCAACACGCAGGGCAGGGGAGGAGGACAGAGGCCGATCAACAAGTTGGGAAAAAATCAGTCCTTGGCAGAACTGTTTCTTTACCTTCCTGTTTTTACTTTTTGCAACAGCAGCAGGGGTTTTAAGTCTCTCTTCTGGGGCAGGAAAAGGGTAGTGATGGTGGTAGCCTGAAGGTGCCTGCCAGCACCACAAGACTTCTCAGGTTTGACAGGAGAAAGGCTGCTTCCAAGAAAGCAGAAACAAGAAGAAATGTCTAGATCTGTGACTCCTTTTGTACAGTTATAAGACTATGGGGAAGGGAGGAAAGTGCCACAGCCTGGGAAACTAAGCTGGGATACCGAAGGAGAGGCAGCGCTGCATGAAGAGCACATTTCAGGGTGCTGGGACAGCTGGGGTGTCTCAGCCACCAAGGTTCATAACTTCAAATACCTTAGCAGCAGGTTTTTCAAGGGCTTGGCACCTGAAATGCCTTTGACAAACCACGCAGTTCCAGCGGGTGCCCTTAATCAGGGGGTGCAGCCCACGCTGCTGAAGGCCAGCTGCTCCGGGCCAGCCTTGCTGCTCCCCATCAGATGCTGAACAAAAAGCCAAGCCATTGGCAGGCTGCAGGGTGAGGTCTGGCCTCGGTGTCTTCATGAAATCTGAATTCCTGCTTTACTGTGCTCTGGGAGTAAATGGTCCTGCTAAGCTTAAGAGCTCTTCTGCTGGACTATGACACGGAGGGACCAGGAAGGATGGATTCAAGGGCAGAAGTCAGATAAAGCACCTGGCTCTGTTCATTCCTTTCTCATTCTTTGGCAATGACTCATTTTCAGGATTTGACACAGTGACATGCACAACTGCTGGTAACTATATGGGAAATTCTTTTCGGTCCCCACTGCTGCTCTTTACAGACACCCTCCTTTGCAGGAAGAGTACTGTTCTGCAAGGGAAATGGAGTGGGGAGCACATGCAGGCAGAATTGACAGGCAGAATTCCGTTGCACACCCTAATTCACACAGCGTGGGCTGCAAGGCTGGGTTCCTACATTTAAAAAATACATGGGCATTAACAGGCCACAGGTTTTAGAGCTGGAATCTAAATGGCTCTGATCTCAGAGGAACCTGATACTACCCCTTGATTTTGACGTGATTTGGTATTTGGGCAATGTGAAAAACAGAAATAATTGCAATTGCCTAAATATGGGCATGGGAAATTAGCTATGGACACTCAAGGAGGTACTTATGTCACCTGTTTTGATACATCTGGAAATAAGATGATTTAATCAGAATGAATCACCCGCAGATTCCTCTACTGAGAGTAAGGCACCTCTAGGACAGAGTCAGCACAGTGGTTTAGAGCTCACATTTGGATGGGTACACCTTCTGGAGGAGGTTATTTCCCTCCAAGGGACCCAGAAGGGACCAGTGCAGAGCAGCATCCAACTCTGAGATGCCATGTCTGAGCAAAGGAATCTCCACCCTTGTGTTTCATGTCCTGTGAGGTGGCAATAACACAGAAGGATCCTGTCCTTGCGAAGCCATTCTAGTTGTTCATGAAGTACCCAGTCAGCAGAGCTGTGGTGGCAGCAGCAGGTGGTCCAGCCATTTCTATCTTCATGTCCATTGCATCCCAGGAACATGGGACCCTCCAGCACAGGCTGCAAGGCCAGGATAGGAATTCAGAACTAAAGAAATGATAGGATGTTCTGGTGAAGTTCCAGAGTGCAAGACAATTTTCCAGCCATAACCCAAACTCCAGCGATTCATTGGTTTTGAGGTCAGAAGAGACTAAATGATGCTATCACTCCTCCTGAAACATAAAGCACTTGGAATGTCATCAAGTGATTTGAGTTCATAACCCCAGTGATGCTGCAGAAAGCTGCCTGGTCTTGTATTCAAAATCTCCAAGTGATGGAGAATCCACCACACTCTGAGGTTGCGTCAATGATTCATTAACCTTGCCTCATCTTCCAGCAGCTGTTGGTTTAGTCTGCCCGCTATCATCAGAGATCTACTTTTCCTCTGGTTAATTATAGACTGTAATCAAGTCACTTCTTAGCTAGTTAGTCCCCTTTGTAAGCACATACTGCATACCTAAATTACCCTTTACCTTCAAACCGGAAGCATTACTCATAGTTATTTCATGTTTTCTGGAATGTTATTGGTCCAGAAGAGGCTCCATTCCACTGGTGGGTACAGTGTTTTTGGATCAGTTAGTGAAGGGTCTACCTACCAGTGTCCAGACAGTGCTGTTATTTATTATTTTAGTAGCTTAGCATTCCTGAAAAGAAGTGATGGAGAAGAGAATCTGTTGTTGCCCCATGGGCAGCAACTTGCTCTGGAGGACTTGCTTGGCTTCCTGAGAAGTTATTCCATGTGGCACAGCTCCTTTGGCTATAGACATATGGCAAACACAGAGGACAACCAATTTCTTTTGGAGCTGCATCTGAGAGCAGAATGTCACTTCCTTCTGGGATATTTGTGGTGATTTGACGCCTCTGGTGTCTCTTCCATTGAGCAACGGAGATGATGAGTGACAGACTGGTAAGTACTTTATGGTCCTAGCTGGGGACCAGGCTCCAAGCAGCTGGATACTATATATGCACATGGAGAATGCAAATCTTTGTAGCTAATTAGTTTATAAGCTGAATGCACAAGGGACAGATGTTAACAGAGAAGGAAAACAACTTGTTTAATGTTATGTAGGGACTGAGGTTTATAACTTGAAGCATCACCTTGATGTCCAGATATTGAAAGCAAAATCTAGTCCCTTTGTCTTCTCACAGAAGGGTTTTGCGACCAGCCTGGTGTCAAACTTCCACGGACCAGCTCCATGCTGCTGAACAGTGGCATTTTCACATGCGCTTCCGTGCATTTAATGGCTGGGTTTTTATCTTAATCAGCAAACAGGAAATTAAAACACTGTCTGGAGTCTGCAGGAGTCTTTGCTAGCTATCTTCTACTGGGCTTGCCTTGCTGTTTACCAGGCCCAGGATACCTAGCTGTTTGCCCACAAAAATACGTAATTCCTGCTAAATCTCTCTGTCTTATGGCAGGAGAGAGACAGCCCCCCCCATGGTAAGGACAGAGTCTGTCAGGGCAGCTTCCAGGCTGTACTGTAGCTGAAGCTCTCAAATGCCTGCCTTCATCTACTAGCACACAATACAAAATTAAAAACATAAAAATGGGAACTTTGCCAGAGAACTAATTTTAGATACAGTTTTCCCAGTTCTGCAAAGCCCACATTGATGGGGGGGATTCCCATTTCATGTGTATCCTCTATCTGTGTAAGTAGCAGTCTTTCATAATGGGCAACATTAGAGGTTATAAGTCTCATAAAAACATTTAGAAAAGAACTATGCAATTAAATGATGCCTTTTCTTCCTAAACCCCAGCAGAGAGTGCCCAGAGTGAGCTTAGCTGGGTGTTGGGGCCCAGCACTGATGCTGGAGCGTAGCAGGGAGGGGGATTATTTCAAGAGATTTCTAAATCTCCTCGCAGTTTTACATCTGTGGCAATGGGAACCTGCCAGAAACTCACCCTCTGTGAATTAGTATTGCTTCACCAATTTCTGGCCCAAAAACTAGCTCCTATGCTTCAGTTTTTAAGAGATTTATCTTAGTTGCAAGTATTAACTATATAGCATGTGGCAGTCTTGTTAAGTCTGGGTTACTGAACACAGGAACTACCTGCAGGCTTGGCAAGAGCTGGTCTTTGCTGGAAGCATGAAGCCTATGGAACAAAAATGAGCCAACAGCTTAAAGAGACATAGAGAAGGTAAGAAAAATAAAAGTGCAATTAAGTGAGACCACAACTACGATGACACGTTTCAAACTGCAAGTGGAGAAACAAATCGCTAGGAAAGCAGTAACCAAAGAGGCTGTGACGCTGCCTAAAATGTCTTCTGAGCAATATACTGAGCAGTGTCAATCCCCACGGATTAACCTTGTGCTGAAGACAGGACCATTGTCAAGGCTCTAGCGTGTCCCAAATCTCTTCTTCCAGAAGAACTGTGGACTCTAGAAAAGCATTAGGGAGAAGAGAAGACCTCTGCAGTGTAATAAAAGGTCCAAAAATGAAGAAATCAAATCCAACTGGGATCCACCCCCTTAACAGATACTCAAAGGAAAGAATGCAGGCAGATGTTGGCAGGCCAGCAAAGGTTTTGAAAAAGGTGTCAACCAGGTTACAGTCTGAGAGGACCAGAAAGCTAAAAGTGGTTCATTGCTGTGATGAAGGCAAGGGCTGTGACTACGGAGTTGGGAAACATGAGTCCTATTTCCACAGAGTGCTGTTTTTTTCTTATTTTTTTTTTTCTTTAAACAAAATAAGACCTTTGTGAATTTTGGCAAAAAGCACAAGAATGAGATCCTCATCATTTTTGAAAAATACTCCTTGCTTGTGAGAGAAAAAATGTTTTGTTGAAAGATTTCAAACACATTTAGTCAATACCTAATCCCTCAAATATCCTACTCAGCAGTCATTTTTTCTGTCGTCATGAGAGGGTGTTGGGTGAATCAATCCTCTCCTCCCAAAGGGCAGTTGTCCTTCCTACATCCATTTCCTGTGCAGGATGATGGGTTCTTTGATAGAACTCTTCATTCCTCTCCCATGGTTAAGTGGAAATTCCTTGCTAAAGTTGGTCCAGTGACTCCTTGCTATCATCTTTCCTGGTGATTTACCTGCATTTGTCAGGCCTGACTTATGTGCACATACATGATGAGTCTATGATGATTAGCACTGTATGGGTTTGGTGTCCACCAGCTCACACACAAAATTCTTCTCTGAGGGGTCAGAGCAGAGCCAGTAGGACTCAGGAGAGCCTGGGTCTGTTTGTCATGGGAGCCCGGTGCAATGAAGGACATTTGATCTTCCTCCGCTTTCCTTATTTCATAGAACCATAGAATGGTTTGGGTTGGAAGGGACCTTAAAGACCATCTAATTCCAACCCCCCTGCCATGGGCAGGGACACCTCCCATTAGCCCCAAAGCCCCATCCAACCTGGTCTTGAACACCTCCAGGCATGGAACATCCACAGCTTCTCTGGGCAACCTAGGCCAGTGTCTCACCATCCTCAGAGTAAAGAATTTCTTCCTAATATCTAATCTAAATCTACCCTCTTCCAGTTTAGAACCCCTCATCTTATCGCTACTCTTCTACCCCTGCTCAAGCTATCACCACAGATGTTGCAACACACATACAATAAATCTAGACCACTGTAGTATTCAAACACTACAAAAAAGCAGTGTCTTGTCACTGAAGCTGGTGGACAGCCACTACAGCAGGGGATGGAAGGACATGTGAGGTAGTCTCTTACAGGTGCTAGCATTGGGATCAAACTACTTCAGCAAGTGTTGGCAATTAAAGAATCTGTTATGGCCAAGCCTTTTGTTTCTGCACGAAGCCAGCAGAGCCCATGATCTCAAAGCTCTGTCTGCAGCCCGCAGACTCCTGAGTGGAACCAACCTGGGGTTGCATAGCTTGGTTGCAGAAACCAACCTGGATATTAATTGGTTGTAGCAGTAAGGTCTGGGCTCTGGCACCAGGTCCCCTGTTCAGTGTCAACTTAGCCCAAGGTGCATTGTAAATGCCAGTGGGGTCCATCACACCAGCAGTTCCAGCCTGAGGGAGCGCATCCTGCCTGCGTGCTGTGGGTGGGATGATTTCTCCCCTCGGAACAAAAGATATTAGAAGTTAATGAGAAATGACATGTCTCCAAGCTCCGCATCCACAGTCGGTCAGACAAGCTGGCTTGGTCACACTCGACCCCCTGCAAGCTTACTTGGTCACGGTTAATGTGGATGCAGCCTTCCCTGAGGGAAACTGGCCCTGGTAAATGGTGCCTTTGCCTCTGGAGCGATGGAGGTGGGATGGTGTTCTAGAAAACTCAAGCTGCCTGTCTCTGCCTCCAAGGTCAGGCCCTGGGATTCTTCTAGGTTCCAAGGAAATAGAAAATTTCTCACATAGACACTTAATGAGCTAAACCCAGAGAAACCACAGATCATCTCTGTTCCCAGGAGAGGGAGATCTCATGCCAGGCGGATGTCTGGAGTGGTCCTTTCTCTGTCCCACACCAGTTTCTTATCCTTCCCGTGGGAACTAGAGTTAGAGAGTTTCATCCTCTGAATGTTATTTAGCATTTGTAATCTTTTGTAGTTACAGATTTTGTTCTTTTCTGCTCCTTTTGGTGTGCATCTTCGTCTTTAAACTCTGGGACACAGCTTGATGTTCTTTGGCAACATGGCTTACAAAACAGCAACTCATTTTAGGTGAATGGTGAGACATATTTTTGGGGAAGTTTGAATTATTTTAAACTTTGTGTATAATTGAAAATGGAACCTGGAAAACATAAGGAATCTGACAAAAAACTGGATTCTGAAAGCATATTTTAGTTTAAAAAATCTGTTAATAATGATGTTCAAGATTTTTTTCGTAAAAATGCACACTTTGGGAAAAAAAACCTTTTTACTAAACTTTCCATGTTGAGGTAATAGAGTAAAACCTGGCATTTTACAATAAATGTTTTTCTCTAACTGGAATATTTTTCATTTAAAGTGTGTTTTGAAAGAAAAATTGAAGTGAGCTCATGGGCTTCTTGTGGTGGTAGGATAACAGCAATTCCCTTGTGGCCTGGGGACTCCTTGACTGCGTCTGTAGCATCACTTGACTCACTTCCACAGGCTGGATCTCAGACTGATGTTGATGTGCTGTTTGTTCCTTCTCTTCTGCCACACACCCTTCGGGAGTCCGTCGTCTCTTCGTTTTTAATGGCATGTTTTATTTCCTGTTTTTGAAGGTTGTAGACGTGGGAGTCTACAGTAACCTAACTTGGTTCTCTGGTGTGCTGGAGCCCTTCAGCTCCTGCCGAAGTTCGTGCAACCCCTGACAATATTGGGCACCCGCCTAATTCTCCATAACTACCTGGTAACGACTAGTGGATGTTTGCAAATTTTGTTCCCTAGTTCTCACAGTTTGTTAGTTTTTGTAATAATTTGGAATAGAGGTTGTCCAGACTGATTTGAGTCTGTTGCACAAAGTGCTTGAAGTGATTTCTGTGGTAAGGCTGGCTTTATTTCCTGACCTGCAAAGCTCACTTTGACAATGAAGAAACTTCTGGGCATGACTTTTTTGGGTTTAACCATAAGGGAGGAAACAGGATTTGGCATATTCATGTCATTTGGTCCAGTACCCTGCCATCACCTGTACAGCCATAGTCCGTCTGTGGGAAACACTGTATTACGTGCAAACACAAATCTTCAGCTGTAAGGAACGCTGGTTGCTCAAGCATCTCTTCTCTCAATGCACAGAGTGCTCTACCGTGCCTTGGAGCACTCCTGGATAGACAGATGCATTGCAGGTAGAAGAGAAAGCGGTTGTCGCTAGCACCACGGCTCATGGTGCTGCTCACACCGCTGCGGGGTTTGGCCCTTTGCTGCTGTTCCTGTGATAAAGGTGAGACCTGAACTCCTCAGGGCTGAAAAGCAAATCTGGGGTCAAGCTCTTGACTGGGATAAAATGAAGCACCCCATTCAATTCCAGCTCACAAACATGAGCCATTGCCAGGGCAAGGTCTGGAGGTGAAGTGAATGATCAGGCCCTGCAGGGAAGTGGAATGTGGAGACTGCAGTTTGGGAGTTGTTGATTTGATGAATGAAGAAGCAATTGCTTTATAACAAGAAAGGACATACATTGCCTGGTTCTCCACTGCTCTGCACTTTTCCCATTTTTTTTCAGTTTGTTTGAGAGCATGTCCCAGATACCAGCTGGGGGTGCGCTAGGAGCTGCCCCATGAGTGATCAAGTGACCACACTGTGAGATTAGGTGAAATCAGAGACTGGATATCTTGCTGTCCTCAGCAGAGTGAAAATGGGAAGCAAAGGTGACTTTATTCCTCTTCATCTGTCCCTGAGGCTGCTGTAGCCCAAACGGGCCAGTGGCACAGGCTGGAAGGTGTCTGCAGTCACCGCGGTGGCCCAGCCATCAAGAGATCTACACTTTTCACCTCTGTGGTCTTTTCACCTTTGTTTTAAACCAGTGTGCCTCCAGGCATGCAGAGTTGAAATAACAGAGGTTTTTCCCCCTGCAGCAACCTCAACCAACAACATGAACTTCTCGGAGCAGCATCCCGTGAGCTAAGAGCACTGGAGTGCCAGTGGCAGTAGGGCAGCGAGCAGCTGATCACCGGCTGGAGATTGCTTTCTCCAGCCTGCGTGTCCCTGGCTCCTCTCTCCTGCTAGACAGGCTGTCTGGGCAGGGTGACACAGTGACCAGGAGCACTGGAGCTCTCACTTGCCAGTGGCACCTGCCCAAAAGAATTAGTCAGAGTCACTCTGCGGCTGCCTTGGAGGAGTCACCTCCGTGCACCCTGCCAGGATCAGTGGGACTTCAGACAAAGAGGACACTGTTTGGGTAATTTGTTGATGCCAAATGTGTTCATTATCCATCTCTCGGTATCAGATAAGCGTCTGGAAGAATTGGTCGGCAGCCATGGGGATGGTGCTTTCTGGCAGTGTCTGATGGCCTGACGAGGGCAGAGAAAAGCCCTGGGGAACTGCTGCACAATGAAAAGAGGAGACACACCGAGTGCAAGGCCAAGACTGTGCCGAGGACCGTTGTATTCGAATCCCACAATAATGGAGCCTTTCTTCCCTCTTGCCTCCTGGCAGCAGGAGTCTGGACAGCCCTGTGGGATGTCCCCTGTTCCAAGGGGAGGAAACATGCTGTTGTCCATCTCCATCGCACCTCCTTGCATGGAAGCACTGCAAGAAAAGCACGTTTGGAGTAAGAAAGGGCCAGGCTGGAGCAGTGCATGTTCCTGACCTGCATCTTTTTATTATGGTTATCTTATCAGCCCTGGAGCTCACAGATAACTATACCCAGCAGCCTGCAGCCATATTCTGTGAGTTATGGAGTCAACAAAGGCAGAAAAATATAAGGATCGTCCCAAAGCCTAAGTACTCATTCCATATCATTAGAAAGGAGGCCATTTAAGTATCTCATGAATGCTCAGCATCAGCGGCTGCTCTTTGAAGCCTTCCCATATTCTGCATGAATGGTTATCCTGTGGTTGAGCAACTGGTCGAGCATCTG
The DNA here is from genome assembly GCA_013397275.1 of Burhinus bistriatus. Classification (NCBI taxonomy): domain Eukaryota; kingdom Metazoa; phylum Chordata; class Aves; order Charadriiformes; family Burhinidae; genus Burhinus; species Burhinus bistriatus. The sequence continues at coordinate 138,344 of VYXH01010527.1, forward strand.
GAGCCCAGGACTCCCACCTCCACTCTGTCCACATCTATTTGTCCTCTCTGTCAAATGACATGGCATTTCCTCTGTCTGTCTAGTCATTTGGGTGTGGACTAGAAGCAACTGGGATTCTTCAGAGGAGAAACTGTTGCTGTTGAAAAGTGTTTGCTTGTCAAAAAAGGTTTCTTAGAGCCAGGATGGTGTCTCTGGTGGGGTGTGGAGGGGATTAGTCACCCCAAAGTAACCCAGAAGTTAGGGCATTTGCAAAGGCTGAGACACATCATGTTCAAGTCACAGCTGAGCTTCATTTAAAGCAGGAATTTGATCTCCCACATGCCTGATGAACATCCTCACGACAGGGCTATTCTGGAAAGGACTTGTGTTTGTCCAGAAAACATTTTCAGAGATCTCAGTTATACTATATTAAAAACCAACCCTCAATTGTTTCAGGGGTTCTTCTTTTCCCTAAATAAAGCTCTTGCTATCTGTCCCTGTCTTTTGTGGATGATGCTTTGCTGTTATGTGCACACAGCTCCAGGCACCATGGTGACTCTTCAGCTGAGCGATGTCTCAGTGCCAGAGACAAAACAGGTACGTGATGTGCAGGCCAGAGGAGGTGCTCTCTCCAGCTGCAAGGCTGGCCTGGATTCTCTCTGGCTTGAGTACCAAAGACCTATCCAATTCTTCTGACAGTGAAAGTGTGCAGGAGCTGAACTGGCAATAAGTTGCTATTCCTGGAAAGTGGAATTGATACTGATATTCAGTTCTTTATGGAGCAAATTCCCAGTTTCACATGAAAAATGTGACTCAGCTGGAGGAGAATATTTAAGGTTTTCTAGTACCCCTGCACTTGCCCTGCTCTCTCATCTTTGATAGCATTTTACATCATAATTACACTCCAGTTTTTGCCTGTGTGACACACCATGGTTCCCATCTCTGGGATTCACCCATTCATCAGCAGATCTTGCTTCTCGGACACTTGGGTAGCTGTGATGTTGATACTGCCCTTCATTGAACACGAACTGTTGCCTCAGTGCAGACAGGTATGTCTGTAGGTGAGCAGTGGCAAAATAAAGGGCTTTGGCAGGTCCACCGTTGCCCGTCTAACATCAAGTATCACACATGGGAGCTAGATGACTGCAGCCTGCAGCCAATGACCTACAGCGTGGCCCAGGCAGAGCTCTGGTCATGGTGGCAGGACACCAGCTATGGTGACTGAGCCCTTAGTTGGGTATATAGCCCATGGTCTGCAAATTTCCAGGACAAGTTGGACCACCTGGGACTACTGAGAGAAGCCAGCAATAGCTGTCTGCGTCTCTACTTTTTGCACCCATCTTCTTTTTTCAGAGGTCACTTACTTGCTGACAATTTTCTGTTGTTCATCACTGACCTGGCTGCCCCCTTTGAATCAGTCTTACTGGCCAGCAGGGACCTCCTGAGAGATCCAACCACTTAAAATTGCTATCTCTGGGATAGCACTGCAGATCTTTATAAAAAGTTCAGGAGTTTCACCATCAGTCTCCTGAAATCTTTAAATTGGAGTTCTCATGCCCACTGAACAACAATGCGTCATTAACTCAGTCACTGCTCCCAAACCACACCTTGAGCAAAAACCTGAGTGAACAGATAGGCTTGCAATGTGTCCTTAAAGCCAGCACATTCCTGTCTGAATTTCACCGTCTACTCCGCTGTCTGATGGAGGAAGTGAATTCCGCAGCTGTTGGCCCTGCTGAAAATGCTCTGCTCCAGCCACCCACGTCTACAGCCAAGATTTTCAGACAGGACGGTCTTGAGATACCTTATTTCTGGGAAGTGTAGTTCATTCGTCCGTGGGAAATTTGTTTTCTCTGAAAAATCTCAGGTTAGACAACCAAAAATGGACCTTCTAGTCACGTATGTAAGCCTTAGCTAAACTGTGGGTGTTGCTACCCAGCATTTTCCAAGATGCTATCAGCTGATGGGGTGGTGCGTAAGCAGGGTCTCCAAAATAGCTTGGCTCATATCATAGAGGAAGGTTTGTGCAAATTCCTTTGAGACAATGTACTTCTAACGCAAAACATCTTCCAGCCTTGTACAGAATATAAATCCCCACATGCCCTTTAACTACTGACAAATACAGTGCAGCAGACATACCTGGTATTCACTCATAGTGAAGTTTCTTTAGTGAGAACAACATTCTCTGGGACTGTAAAGGGAATCACTCGACTGATGTTAATAAACTGACAGATTAGAAATTGGAGGAAATAAGAGGCTGAGGCACTGCTGCTGAAAATGCTTACAAGGCTGGAATAGCTCTTCACATTGTGTCAATCTAGTCAGTTAGCTGGAAGGAAGAATCCAATTTATTCTGAGGCCCAGCATGATGAATAAGTCATTTCCCCATATGGGAGCAAGAAGAACTCCTCGAAACACATTGGACAATTCAAAAAGAGCCCTTTGGCATTGAGTAATAAGTGTGGAGAAAAAAAGAAAAAAAAAAAGGTTCAGTTTTGAGAGTGATTTTCTCCTCTCTGTTGAGGAATTTCATTTTATCTTTACACTTAGAAACCTGTAAGTCAGGATCTTTCTTTTTTTTTTTCTTTCCCCATCAAGAAAGGTATCTGTGCTAAAAGAAAATGGGCCTGAATTACTTTATTCAGTGTGGGGCTTTTGCATTTTGCATCAAGAGCCACTTACAACAATACTCTGTGAATAGTGCCTGCCAACATGCACGTGGTGGATCCAAGATAGAGAATTTCCTTTGTGAATCCTCAGAGGCTGGCCATTTGATTGATAAAATGTACTAGAAGAAAGTAGCTTTCAACCCTTAGTTCTTGTTCCCATCAAATAGGCAGAAGAAAAAATAGGATTGCTGTCTTTAAATACCACCGCTTTATATCTGCATATAAGATGTTTGATAAAATGGGACTTCAGATGAGAAGGACCTATGATCCTGCCTTTCAGGGCTGCAAGAAATGGTGACCTCTTCAAACAAAGACCCATGTCAAACACCAGGTGTTGGCCCAGGGTACGAATAAGGACTTCACCATTCCCCTGGGCATTACATGGGATTTGCCACCCATCATCTTCCTCTGAGGGAACTGACAGTCTCCATATGCTCTCTACATCTTGGCCTGCATCCTGCGGACAAAGGGAAGTGGGCTGTCCCAAATGTACAAACCCTCTTCAATATTAGGAAGTTTTAGTCCTGGATCCAGATGGATCATATGCCTGAGGACTGGGGCACTAGTCACTGGGATCAGTGTAGAAGTCAGTTTATTCACAAGTTTAACAGTCAGGAAAGTTCAGTCACTCCTGAGGCCAAAGCTCGGGAGCAACTTTCCGCTGAAAGAGTGACTTACTGACGAGAGGAATACTACTAACCTGATCCATTAGAGAAAAACACGTCAGGAAGGAATATTGGGATTCCCTTGAACAGGGCTAAAGCAAGTCCTGCCTTCCCCAGTCCCTTAGTGGAGTACCTACATAGCACAACACAATCCCGCAGGACATGAGCGTCCTACACGAGGTGCCTGCGTTGGCACAGCACTGCAACCTGGTCCGTCCTTTTTTCACTAGAGCACTGCGCTAGCCCAACGGGGCGGCTGCACACGCACACCTCCGAGCTGACTGGAAGTACCCGATTTTTTCCGCGTCACAGAAGTTACGCAGACTAGCTTTTTAATGCAATTAATGCTGCTTCTGTTTCTCGTCGTGCCTGGAAACATCACAGCAACCAGAAATGCAGTGAGGACCAGCCTACGCACGAATCAGGGCAGAGCCTGTTTGTTAGAACAGGGAAAGCTTCCCCTGCATGGGGAAGGAGGGCGAGTTCCAATTTCGACTTGTCTGCAGCTTTCGCCTGAAAGGGGACACTGTGAAACACCTAGGGCCAAACCTCCTGCAGCGTTCGCGCCCGTTTCCTGATGTACAGCCTTCCTGCCGCTCCTGCACGCCTTGAAGTTTGAGCACGCTTGCGAATGCACACCCAGCTCTATGCGCCGGCACGGAGTGCTGGCAGCCTCAGGGGCGCACAGACATGTTCACGCGTGCACACTCAAGGGTGTTTTCATCGGATCCGTGCGATGCTTGAGACTGTGTTTTCTCCAAACTGACTGGGCCAGGTCTCTGTGTGCAAAAACAAGCTTTAGCTCCATTCTCAGTGGTGCTCCTCACTCATGGTCATACAAATGGGAGGAAGAGCTGCTTTTATATGCATAGTTTATTCTCTCCTCCACTTTATTGTCCTTCAGATACAGCAGAATTCAATTTATTGATGTATTATATAATGTAACCTTAGCTTCAGGCATTATCTGTCCTCATTCTATTTTTAACAGCCAACCTGATCTTTATATGTTATTTCCTGAACTAAAGGTTCAGGCCTCTTTGCTGTCGTATTTGTGAGTATTTTGCAATATGCACTTGAAAGATAAAGCCATTAACCCGAGTCCTGATGATTTCATGATTAACATTGAAGTATTATGGGCAATGCATCACACCGCATCTCACATCATAGATATGGGAATGTTTTTCCCCACACCAGAGTTAACGGCTTATATTCAGCACATCAGCCCTGATGGCAGCTCCCAGCAGTACCAAAGGATTCAATATAGGCATGAATATTTTTAAGCATTAGTTCTAGCAGTCTTTCTGGATGAAGTATGCTTTTCTACACAAATGTAGTATGCTACAGGCAGTTGCTACATGGAACAGATTAGACTCCAAAGCAATGACTTATCCTAGAGATCTCATGTAACTGGTTGCAAAATACTATTAGTTTTTAAAATAATATATGATAATGTACTAAAACAAAAGAGATTGTTATCAAGACTATGTAACACATCCCTGGATGACCATCAGATGGATCAAGAAGAATTAATCACCAGTTGGCAGTTGACTAGGGTCCGGTAAAAGTCTATAAACTCACAGTGAAGGCACTGGCATTTTTCTGTCCTTTTTTCAATGCCACATGCTACAACATGGGCTGGCCCTTTACAGAGGCTTGGAGGTATCCTAAAGAACAAGTCAGTGCCCTAGCAAATCATAGAATCATAGAATGGTTTTGATTGGAAGCAACCTCAAAGATCATCTAGTTCCAACGCCCCTGCCATGGGCAAGGACACTTCCCACTAGACCAGGTTGCTCAAAGCCTCATCCAACCTGGCCTTGAACACCTCCAGGGATGGGGCAGCCACAGCTTCCCTGGACAACCTGGGCCAGTGTCTCACCACCCTCAGAGTGAAATTTTTTTTCCTGAGATCTTATCTAAATCTGCCCTTTTCCAGTTTGAAGCCATTACTCCTTGCGGTATCACTACATGTCCTGGTAAAAAGTCCCTCTCCAGCTTTCTTGTAGTCCCCCTTCACATACTGGAAGGCCACTATAAGGTGTCCCTGGAGCCTTCTCCAGGCTGAACAACCCCAAATCTCTCAGCCTGTCTTCATAGGAGAGGTGCTCCAGCCCTCTGATCATCTTCATGGCCCTCCTTGGGACTCGCTCCAACAGGTCCATGTCCTTCTTATGTTGGGGGCTGCAGAGCTGGAGGCAGTACTCCAAGCGGGGTCTCACCAGAGCGGAGCAGAGGGGCAGAAACCCCTCCGTCACCCTGCTGGCCATGCTTCTTTTGATGCAGTCAAGGATGTGGTTGGCTTTCTGGGCTGCAAGTGCACATTGCCTGCTCATGTCCGGCTTTTCATCCACTAGTACCCGCAAGTCCTTCTCAGCAGGGCTGTTCTCAATCCCTTCAATCCCCAGCCTGTATGGATACCAGGGATTATCCCAACCCACATGCAGGACCTTGCACTTGGCCTTATTGAACCTCATGAGGTTCACGTGGGCCCACTTCTCAAGCTTGTCCAGGTCCCCCTGAATGTCATCCCATCCCTCAGGCATGTCAACCACACCATTCAGCTCGGTGTCATCTGCAGACTTGCTGAGGGTGCACTGGATCCCACCGTCTATGAAATTGATGAAGATATCGAACAGTACTTGTTCCAATACAGACCCCTGAGGGACACCACTTGTCACCTGTCTCCATCTAGACATAGAGCCATTGGCCACTACGTTCTGGATGCGACCATCCAACCAATTCCTCATCCACCAAATAGTCCACCCATCAAGTCTATACCTGTACAACTTTGAGAAAAGGATGTTGTGGGGTACCGTGTCAAAGGCCTTACAGAAGTCCAGATAGATGACATCTGCAGCTCCTCCCTTGTCCACTGATGTAGTCTCTCTATCATAGAAGGCCACTAAGTTGATCAGGCAGGACTTGCCCTTGGTGAAGCCGTGCTGGCTGTCTCAAATCCCCTCTCTGTCCTCCATGTGCCTTAGCACAGCTTCTAGGAGGGTCTGTTCTGCGATCTTCCCATGCACAGAGGTGAGGCTGGCAGGTCAGCAGTCCCAGGGTCCTGCTTTCTACACTTTTTAAAAATAGGTGCAATGTTTCTCTTTTTCCAGTCACTGGGGACTTCACCTGACTGCCACGAGAGGTGTCTGCAGAGTAGGTGTCTCTGTGTGTTAAGCTCCCCTTAAAGTCAACGGAGATCTGGTCAACACTGTTGGTGGCATCCAGACGGTAACTCATCCCTTTCCAAAGCAGACTGTTATCTTCTCCAAGTGAATTGCTCCCTGGACCACACAGCCTGGATAAATCAGCCCTGTATGGGGCATGAGCAAACTGTGGACTGGGAGCAAAAAGCCTCAGTGACTACAGAGACACCTTGGTGGGTGGGAATTTAAGAGAGATGCTGCCACTACAGCTGCTGTAGAGCCTCTACTGCTGGTGTCCACGGCTCCAAAGTATGCTGGAAAATGGACTACCCACAGATGAGAGCTAGAAAAAAAGACTTTAGCATCAGAGTAACTGTACTTGTTCTAGGAGAGGCTTATTTATCTTGTAAACTAAGATTGATTTGATCGCAAAGGATGGAAACCCTCACTAGCAGGAAATACTGTGGGGAAACCACTTTTCAAGAAAGGAATCATGTCTGAAAGTTGAAATAAGAGAAATTCAAATGAGGAAGAGGCAGAAATTTTAATGAATTGTTGTGCACATGCGGTTTGGATGATTCCAGTAGAAGGTGATTCCAGTAGAAGGCAATTCCAGTAAAGGCAATGTAAAGCCACAGTAAGTGCAAATAAATGTAATACGGTTACAAAGGCACACCAGCCAAAGAGAAAAGAATGTGTGTGGGGTGGGGGACAGAGAGGATTGAGAAAAGTAAATTCTTTAGGGCTAGTGGGCAGACTCATGCTTGGAGACACATCACAACGTTATGCATGTCGTATGATCATGCAGAGCATCATCAAAAGCTGAAGGTACAGGGAGGTGAGTGACCTTCCTCCTTCACTGGGCAGGGCAGGGCAAGGTGTATCATGTAGCTCTGAATCAGTTTTGTTTCATGAAGTCTCCTCTAATTGCATCCCATTTCATTCCCCAGTTATCAACAAGCTTCACTGCCAAGTTAGGGGAAGTTATACTCCTTATCTAATTACTGTTGTATTTAAATACTTTTGTCTTGGAGAGCTGAGTACTAAGAGGCACGGGTGTGGGTATGGGTGTGAGTGCTTGTGTGTGAGTGAAGTGGGGAAGAAAAGTTGTCAATCTGACAAGTGTCCTGTTTGGGGAAGTGGGTGGGGAAATAAACAGATTTATTTTCAATACAGAATAGTGTTTCCCTCAGGCATTACAGGAATATTTATAGGGAAAGCTTGTAAGAGAGGTGGCATTTAGATCTCGTGCATAGTGTTCATGCTCACATTGTCACTCTGCGACAATCTGAAAAAGAAGTCAGAATTACTCTGTTTTTAAGGCTGGCACTGCCAGAAGCGGGCATCTAACTCTGGACTTATGGCTATATATGTCTCTAGTTGAGTCATGGGAACATTTTTAATCAGCTGCATCATTTTATCCCTGGTCTCCCCACTATCCAATAAAACATCAAGGAGAAGCCGAGGAGCGGGACATACTGCTCCTCAGTCCCTGTGGTCCCGGTCTGACAAGGCGCCTGTTAGTGGCTTTCTGACTCCCCAACTCTCACGTTCAGTAATTCAGTAAGAGAACTGGAAGGGAACTTAAGCAAAAGCCTCCCCTAGTCCAGTAATTGCTCTCTAGGCAAACAATGCACTTGTCAGTGAGTCACCACAGATTTTCGGTGCATAATAAGGAAAAACCCAATAATTTATTATCAGAACAATTCCTTTTGTCTGCACAATGTCATTATTTTCCAGCAATATTTATAGCTTAAGAATGTGTATATTTGTTCTGTGGTTTTTGTTGTATCGTTATGTAAATCAAAAATATAAATAGGTTGTGGGATAAAAGGAGATATGTATGAGCGTGGCAGTGACTGATGAAGAATGGGCTTGAAACTGGTAGAGCCAGTGGAGGCAGGCATGGCAATGTCTCATATCCACTAACTACCTCCCCTCTGAAGCATCCCAGTGCATTCAAAGGAGGCTGTCACACTCAGTGAACAAGACACTGCTCTCATTCTCGTTTTCCTGAGAGTAAGTTTTTTTCAGTTATTGAAATCTCCAGACCTTCTAGCCCAGATTTCTTGATCCTATTTGGACACCACGCTTCCATGCTGGAGAACTCCTCTTCTCTTCTGAGCAAGCACAGAGCTGGCAGAGCCTGGTCCCAGCCTCCCCTCCTGCCGCAGCCGTGGAGGGTGGAAGAGCTGGGAAGGAGAGGCTGGAGCAGGATGAACCCTGGCACTTCCTACCAGGTGAAGAGGCACTTGGGGGCTGCTGTCTGGGGCAGGTTGGACTGCTGCCAGACTGGAGCCGACTTCCCGAGGCACCTTTTGCTGAGCTGCCAAGTAAAATCCTGGTGAGACATAGGGATCTGAGTCCAGGAGGGAGCCTAGTCTGCAAGAATAACTCCTTAGGGAGCAGGGTTTGGGATCTCCAGGCCTGCTGCCCATCTGTTAGATAGGGACAACTCCCACAGAGAGCAAGCAGAGGCACCTCCCGGGAGCAGAGGCATGTGGAGCTCTGGGTACGCGTGTTACTACAGTAGCACCCAGCGGCCCAGCTCAGCATCTTGCTGCAGCCGGATAATTGTGCCCACGAGTCAGGAGGTTGCTGGAAGCGGCATTATTACCCAGGTATGCCGGCTGGTGTAGCCAGGAGGTAAGGCGCAGTAGCATTAGTTCAGTGAGAAGGTATGATTAAGTCACCCAGCTTTATGAGAAATGAGCACAGCCATGAGGCGTGAGTCACGACTGCAAATGAAACGCATCTGAACCGAGTGCAAGGCGGCAAGTCGCTGCCTCTGGAGCCCAGATCTCTGGCAGAGTATTACTTGAGAGAAAGGTGAACTGAAGCTCAGATACCAGGGGACAGCACAGCTACAAGAGATCAATAGCTTTGAGAAAACATCTGAGCTCAGCGATGATGTTAACTTTAACTCAGACACACTGCTGGCTCTCTTCTTTAGCAACCACACGGAAAACAAAAAGGGGTTCGTAGTCCATTCATAGTCCATTCAATAACTGGCAAGGGTGGCTTACCAAAGGCTGAAAGCTCCAAGCTGTCCTTTCTTCATGTGCTGAAGAGACGTTGCACTATACTCATATGCTGTATGATGCTGCCATACTGCCACCAATGTTTTTGTGGTTATAGCTCTAATGATTAACTAGCGAGGTCCCTCAGCCAGAGGTGTGGCCAGCTTCCATCATTTAATGCAAGAATCTGAGCCTTCTCTGGCCCGTCGGTTACAGTACTGGGCAAATAACACACTGTGGGCCTGGCTGTATTTGGCTTTTGCTGCCGATCTGGGGTTTAAGTGGTGGCAAATCTGGTGTGTTCATAATTCTGTGGTTATGAGTAACAGAAGAGGATCTTCTGGGCAGTGTGCTGGGAACCTATTACTTAACTTCAAACCAAGATTAGGAGGTGTTTCTACAAAATAGTCTCGCTGAGCCAGAAGAAATGGGATTACCTGTGACAGTCTGTGGTCCTTTGTATTTTTGTGTAAAAGCTAGGGATTTCTGACAATGGTTGATCAACCTTACTGTTTGCTCATTTCCAGTGTTTCTTAGCTTTGATTTTTAGCTTCCAGCCACTGGAAATTTGAACTGCACAGTCATCTGCTCTAATGCGTCACCAGCCACACCAATCAACATGTTAAAAAGACCAAGATCTGGAGTTTGCTGGCAACTGCACATCCTCACATGGAAGATGTCACTGGAAAGTGCCTCATAGTTACTTAAAAAATAAATCTTTACAAAAGCCTTTTGGAAATCTACCCCAGCAGTGTTGATTTGAAACAACTGATGTTGGTTGCAGTTTCAAAGACCCGTGACACAAGATCTTAATAGCCTTGGGATCCTTCCAGCATTGTTGGGTAACTGATTCAGCATAATCTTATAAAAACTCGCATATGCTTATGTGTGAGTACCTTGGCACGAGAATCAAACCCCAGGCCACACTGCACCCTTGGCAGATGCAATCCCTACCGGAGCTCAGGGGCCACAAGGGCAGCAGAATCACAATGCAGAGGAAAGGTCCTATATGAAAGACACTCCAAAGACCTGAAGGTCAAGTGAATTTGAGAGCAGAGTGTGTATGATAGCTGAAAGAAAGAGCTTTACAGAAAGAAAAGGGAAAAAAAAGAAAAACAAAAAAAAAGAAAAAAGAGGAGAGCAGCCCACTGAAAACAAGCTCACTAGCACAGAAGAAACTTGAGGTTGTTCCCTGTTTTGTTGATATTATTTTTCCTAGAATGATCTCATAGCAGTTTGACAAATAGAAGCCACGCTGCTGGAGAGCTGACCATCTGCCCCTCCCTGCCCTCCTGCTTGTTCTGTTTTTCCATTAGCACTGGTGCCTTCAGGGCCTCGTAAAAAAGAGAGGCAAATAAGTTGCACAACCCCACGTGCTGCACAGCGGGTGGGACGTGGTCAGCAGAAGCCTTCAGAGGCATCTCCAAAGGCATCCCCATGGCGTGTCTGCTGGCGATTAAATGGGAAGCACTCACTTTGTGGGCACAGTGCTTATATTTTCCTCTTCTAGGCCACTTCGCTTTAGGTCTCAATGCTTCTTTTAAGGTGTGAGGTTATTCCTTTTGTAAGACAGTGAACCCGAAGCAGCAACTTGTCTGAAGTCAGCTGGTGAGGCAGACACCAGCACGTTGCAGGAGAAGGTCTCCAATGATGTGAACAGCAGCTGCCTGGGGCCAGACCACGGAGCAGTTTAAAGGAGAAGAGATCTCTTTATGTCTGTCTTGTGGCTGAGGACAGAGTGTTCATGGTTCGCCCTTTGCTCTGTCATGATGAGGGAGGGAGGAGGAAGTTTCCTTCCTCCCACAGGAGAGGATATCGCCCCTTTCCAGAGAGACCGCTTGCAGGATAGCGGTGAATCCTCTTTTCTTGCGTGCCCCAGAGCAAAGATGAAGGCAGTGGAGACAGCCTCCCTTCCTGTCCCATATCTGGGAACTTTTCTAAAGGAAGGTACCAAAGCATCGCAGTATCTGGCCTCTTTAGTCACACCATACATGTCCCATGGCTTCTTGGTGGAGGAGAGAAAGCAAAGAAACTAACTCGGGATGAACCCCAGCTGTGCTGGAGGACAACTGCTACTTGAGGTGTAACCTCTCTCAGGAGCAACTTCTTGACTTGTGGCCTATTTATATAGTGAAAAATGTTTGTAGGAGAGAGGATATGGGATAGGACCTTTGTAGGTGAGCTGCTGGGAAGCCAGATGATCCTCCTTGGAGCTCCAAACAAAGAGAAGTTAGCCAGTTAGGTTGCTGTTTTCTGTCTCAGTGGTACTCAGGGATGAAATAATCCCAGGGTGCTTGGCCTAGATTTTCCTTTGCACCTTCAGCTCCCAGCAGGCAGTGTATCGAGGTCTATTCTGAAGCTGTGATGATGTGCCAGGGACCTCAGTGAGCTTTTGTGAAAAATATGATGAGCAGAGTGTCTCCTCTGATTAAACTCAGGTAGTACAAAGCTAAGGCAGTTCAGCAGTAGGCAGGATTTCTAAAGAGAACCCAGCAGAGTCCTTCAGAACCTGCTCTGTACAAAAGTATCACACAGAATTTAATAGATAATAACCTCCTTTCTTTAATTTTCTTTCTTCACCCGTGTTTCAAAGAGATTTCTCTCTCCATTCCAGACTTTAAAAAAAACGTAGAGAGGGTCTTATCTCTAGTAAATTCTGGGGGTCTGCAGAGTCCTCATAAGTCCCCAGGAACATGACTGACTTCATCCTTATTAAATGCTCTGGGACATTTCCCCCACCAGTCCCTCCCTCCTCCTGCCCAGACATCCCAACAGGTTTCACTGGAGGCTTCGCTTCCAGACGACACTGCCCTCTCATGGAACAGCAGAGATTTGTCACTCCCGAATTTCCCGGTGAAATGGAAGCAGGGATGGGGGAGGGTATAGCCTATGGTGGGATGTGGGGAGGTTGTTTTGGAAATGGAGGGCACTCTTCCCCAGGTTCCCTCCAGAAAGGTGATTCCTACAGCGGGAGGCTCACGTCTCTACTACAGTTCCTTCACCTATTTTTTGTTCTGAGAACAAGGGAAACCAGATGACCAGGATCACAAGGATGGGAGATACAACTGATACATGCCTAGGGCTGATAGAAGAGGAGAATCACGTGAAAGATGGAAACTCTTGAGGAGAATGGGCTGTATCCTGGAAAGCAAAGGCAAAGGCTAGCAAGGTTGCTGCTACTTTGCCAGGCTGGAAGTTGCTGGGAACTGCAAACATGATGGCTCCCCTGTTCCAAGAACAATACTTCTGTGCCAGGCACCTAGAGATCTCTGACGACGGAACAGATGGCCAGAGACAATGGTGTAGGTGATGGCATGTAACAACTGAGTAGGAGGTTGGTCTAGAGACGTCTTAAGGTCCCTGCCCACCTGAATTATCCTGTGTTCCCATGAACTGTGTTGACTGTCCTGGAATCACAAGCCTGGGATGCACATTGCAGCCATGATGGCCTCACACTGCTGGTGTTGTCACTATTTTCTGTGGGCAGTAGTTCACCTGCCTGATGTTGAGAAAGTAGGAGGCTCTGCTGTAATGTGGCGATAAGGACTGGGGCCAGGTGGTATCTGTGATGCTTAGAGAGAGCAGGTGCTGCAGGAGGGACAATAAGGAAAAGCAATTGAGCTTGTTGGTTCCAACTGATGAAGAGTTTGGTCTTGGGTAGGCTGTTTCCTTTTGCTAAGGCAAGACGGAGGACGCCAGGCAGAGGAAAGGGGAGAAAAAAAGTCTCCTTCCACCTGGAGCATGTCGGCACTTTTCATTTGAATGGGAAGTGTTCAAGAAGCTCAAGTTCCCTGGAAACTCTTGCAGCCGACAGCAAAGCAGCCTCTGCTTTCAAAGCCAAAGGCTCCGATTACTGCCTTGGCTGTCAGTTTTTGCAGCTTTGTGTGTTGTAGGGAGAGGAATATCAGCTGCTCAGAAGACAGGTTTTATTAAGGCTTTCAGGCTGGGCGTCTTTGACAGCCTCCTCCCGCTGGGGCTGGTATTTTTTATTGATGTAATGGGAAAGCTTTTTCCCTTCAGATGTCTTTTAATGCCTCCTGTCTCCTTCTATCATGGAGTCAGAGAAATGAGAGATGGAAAACACCTATGAGGTCACAGGGCCTCTGCCTGTCCTCACCGGTGCTGAATCAAGATGGGCAGATCCATTACATTCATGTCGCATTTCATGCAGCGACCACAAGTGCTGTGCTTGCAGTCAAAAAAAAAAAATAGTTAATTTAGGGACAAGCCAAAACATCTCCCCTTTTCGTCGTAGTCTTGGTTTCCAGAGAACTATTAAAACTCCTATCATGATGAGGTGGCTCCCTTTTCCTATTTCAGAGAATCTCGTAACAAGGCAGCTGAACCTCTTCTGGACCTCTCAGATGCTGTCCTGCTTTGGTTCCCATGTACGTCACTGTCACACGTATTCACACTTTTGCTTAGCTGTCAACCCAGGTGGTGTTGGAGGAGTCCACCCAAGAGCACATCCTCCCCACACCTCCCTCTGCCACTCATGGACATTTTCCTTCACATCAGCTCTCCTGGCTCACAAATATCTGTCCCTCAGAGAAATCCTCTCCCGTGCCCTATCCTCCAGCATTATTTTAATAAAATATAACCAGCTCTACAGATGTTTGAATGGTGTTTGCCCTCCTAAAAGTTGAAAGCATGCAAGGCTGGCTGGCTTGATGTCTTGTTAGGGTTATGTACTGCCTAGCACATGAGATTTCTGTCTGGACCATATCAAATAGCCAGGGAGCAGTGACTTTGTCAAGGAGAGATTCAGAAATTCAAACTGGAAGAGGGTAGATCAATCTGGAAGTGAGTAGATTTAGAACAGATATTAGGAAGAAATTTTTCACTCTGAGGGTGGTGAGACACTGGCCAATGTTGCCCAGGGAAGTTGTGGAGCCCCCATCCCTGGAGGTGTTCAAGGCCAGGTTGGACGAGGCTTTGAGCAACCTGGTCTAGTGGGAGGTGTCCTTACCCATGGCACAGGGATTGGAATTAGATGATCTTTAAGGTCCCTTCCAACCTAAACCATTCTATGATTCTGTGAAGTGCCCATATGAGAGCATGCTCCAGTTTCAATGCCATTGAGAAGGTTTTCTAAAATGTATTTTCTTACCATCTTCATTCTGCAACAGCATAGTAGATGGCTCCTTCATCACCTTGTATGAGTTTCTCTCCCCATAAGATGGCGAAACTCTTGGGTACCCTCTCATGCACCAATACACATCAGGAGTAAGTGTGCTGAAATCAGTGAAACCTCAGCAGTGCCAGGAATAGCATGGAAAACATGAAGGCCACAGCACCAGAACACAGGTTGCCACTGTTCTGTCCAAGAAAAGAAGAAGTGCTTATTCTCAGCTGACTGAAAATACTTTCTGGCTCTGTACGGACCTTCTGGAAGCATTTCTATCCCCGTTTCACAGAAGGGTGGCTCAAGGGATAGCATGGTGACAGCTCACCAGCCCAGCAGTGTGACCCAAGGAGAGGACAATGCTCCAGGCTATGATGACTCTGCTTGGCTGATGCGTAAGATCAAGCTGTGGTTCACCAGCTCTGGTCCTGAAGTCCTGGGCAGTGTAGCCATGTGCTTTATAACTACAGGGAGTGTGTCCCTGATAGCGAAGCAGTTCCAGTGTACGAGTTTGTCTTCTAGGAAGTGAGCTCCTATGTACCTGGCACTGATCAGGCTATGAGCACTTCTCTCGACGTTCAGGGAGAAAGGAATAAAAAGAAGCTTAAAAACCGCAAAGAACTCTATCCCAAAGTTTTCTTGTCTGTTTGCCCAGTGAGTAGAGTCAAGACAGAGTAATAATGACAGCTCTGCAATGCGAGTACACAGAGAATTATATCATTCTGTGTTTTGCTCTGAGTCTATGATTATAAACATACAGGTACGTACATGACTAGTGCCAGGAGATGCAATTCAAGTCACCTCTCCCACTCTGAGGGGAATAGAGACCTGGAGGGCTCATCTTTAAAGGCAGTCGTCAAAGATTTGTTTCAAACACTGTTTGTTGCTTGGAATTCTGCCTCTGCACCCGGGTCTTGGAGCACCACTGAAAGCTACAAACATGAGTGAAACCTAGTTCAAAAACAAATAATTTCTGTGCACGCTGTCCCAAGCCTCTGGGCTAGTTTCTGTATTTGTCTTTCATCTGAGATTCTCTCAGGCTCTGAAAGAATTCCATTTTCAGGTTTCCATGGGAGAAGGGGATGCACGGGAAACACATATCCTCCATGGGCTACTTGGCCAACTTCTGTTACCCTTGGGCTAACCAGTTGTTGGGGGTTTGGTGTAGAAACCCTGGAGGTAGTAAACCAGGCTACAAGGGGGTCAGAACCGTGGGAGGACTGTATGAGAAGGAGTCTCTGGGTACACCGTGTGGCTGGAAGCCAGTATAGTTGGGCAGTTATTACTGGTTCTTAAAAACACCTCTGCCTGGCCCGAGCACAAGCAGCATACCTTCCCCCTTCCTATCCAACCTAGTTGTGTCAGTGTCGATATGGTTAGTCTTGCACCAGCCCTTGTGTCTCAGAGCAACAAAAATCTGCAAGCCCTGCTTAGCCTTTCAGGAGTGCTGGACTAACACCAGGGTCTCTGCAGAAATAAATCTCAGCAGTGTTAGGCAGGATCCAGCGTTCTGTTCATTAATGGCTGAATAGCTCGAATCAGGTAATTTTACAGGTGAGCTCAAAGGTGAGGTTATAAAGGAAACCTTTGGCCGAGACAAGATGAGTACCCAAGAGCCATGTCTTTCAGGACTATGTCTGGACAGTAACATGCCTCACATGCTGTTATAAACTCTTCTCTGGAGAGGACATTCGAAGAAAGAATCTGGAAAAATCAAAGCCAAAGCAATAAAGGGTGAACTCTAAATGTACACTGTCCCAGTGCTACAGCCTTTGCTGGGTGCAGACGGAGAGAACAATCGTGTTGAGAGATGTTAAGGAGAGAATAAATTAATATATTGTCTGCACTCTCCCCTATATCCTTAGAAGACCCCTCTTGTCAATTTAGAGGAAGGCTGTGTGTGCACACTTAGGACCAACACAGGGATGTCCAGTCTAAATTGGGCTCCTCCACTTGCATCTCTCTGGGGCTTTGCCCCTGCCCACCATCTCCCACCCCAGCTGGCCAGCTCAGTGCTTGCTCCCTTTGCGCTCTGTGGGAGAAAGTGGGATTCTTCTGGAGGGTTGTCCAAGACCTGAGCAGGTTTCCCATTCTGTGCTGCCTCTGCCCATGCTGGTCGCTCTGCCGACTGCAGCAGCAGGCAGAGGACAAGGTGCCTGACACAGCAGCTTGTGCGATGCAAACACCCCACCGGGGCTGGACTCTGCACTCTTTAGATAATACTCTGAGCAGGTCCCAGCATAATTTTGGATGCCACACATGTCAATGAGTAACTAAAAATACCAATATATTCAAATGTGAGATAATTTCAGATGGCATATCCAACTGTTTTTTTTTAAATCTGAAGCCAATATTACTGAAAGATACACATTTGCCATCAGGAGAGAAGGGACTGGAGTCTGCTTCCTGAACTCCCACAGAGCACAGGGAAAGCAAAAAACACTTTAAAATGTCTTTCCAAAGAGACTTCTGCCTATAGATGACACTCCATATTTTCCAAGGCTTGTCCAAGACACACAATGTTGTTTTCAATGTGCGAATTACATTTAGCTTCTGGTTTAATCTAAAAATATATATATTTTTGCTGAAGGAAACAGATATAAAATGTTGTTTAAGGACCCCACCAAATAACTATCCACCACCTGGATGCACAGTTTAACACGTATGGGCATGTACCTTGCACAGAAGCAGACACATATGCTACCCCGCATAGCTCACCAACTTAGGCATGGGCACGCACGCCTTAACATGGACTCACCACGCTTCCGAGCAGGTGCTTGCCATGAACTGATGCCCCAGAGGAGAGCAGCTACGCATATGCAGACACGTGCATAGATACATCTTTGTCATCTGCACCATTTACTGGGACAAGAGCTTTCTTGATGCCAGGTTGCCAGGTTGTCTTGCTTTTGTACACCCAACACCACTAGTGGTGGTAGATGCAGTGTTACGCATGATGCTCCATGCCCAGGGTGACACTGTGACGTGCACTGCCACAGGGAGACCTGCGGAGTCCGGCACTTCCTTGTGCAGAAACCTGTGGAACAACTGCCGGCGATGGGAAATGTGGGACTGCAGCAACACTATTGTGGATACCTCCCTTCCCATGGATTACCCAGAGCATTTAGGTGCCTGAGAGGAGTGTTGAGGGGTCTAAATGATTCGGTATCTGAAATGAAGATGCCTAGAGCTTGCATTTGGGGAGCTCCTGTGAGTAGTTCGGAATTAACATGTCAACGTCCCGTGGGGCAGGCAGGGCAGAGAGCCTGACCTGGGGTAACTGTGTGCCATGTGTGCACGCACCCACAGCGTGGAAGAGGAGAGGGAATGTGGGCAACACCCCACCAGTGCAACTTTCGCTTCAGCAGGAGGGGCTGAGCTCACATTTCACACCAGATAAGATTGTGCTCATTAGCAGCTGCCGGAGTGCCTGGTATGCCCTCTGTTCACACCCCTGCTTACTCCCTGATAACGAGTCTCTGCCCTTTGTCTCTCTCCTTCCCTTCATTTTCACTGGAAAAAGCATGTCATTGTTCTTCCTTCCTAATCCAACAAGGGTGTTGAGAGCTTCTGCTCTCCTCAGCCCCGTTGCACCTTCCCTAAAGCCTTGTTGATATTCCAGCTTAGATCTGGATAGCAGATCTCCATGTGAGTGTCCTCTGCTGGGTTCTCAGTCTCAGGTTCTTCAGGTAACTCAACCCTTTTCTCATACCTTCGGAGAGAAATGGCGGTCAGTTCTGTGGCCAAAAAACGCCGTTCTAAAATGAAACATTACAGTATTTCACTGACAAACACTCAGCCAAGTATTTCAATATTTTAGATGTTGCTTTACCAAGTGGGGTTTCAGATTCCACCAGCACGCAGTCCCCATGCACTGCAGGTCCAAAGTGATGCTGTCCCATCCTTCCCAAGGAGAAATATTTTACATACATGCACATACACATATGTACATTTTTTAAATCTCAGCAGCATTTAGATACCAAACTGAAGACAGAAAGCCCTTTAGGGATTTGAAAATCCCTTATAGGTCACTGTCTTTGGTGCTGCTGAAGTCTCTCTCAGTTCCGGGCTTGGTATAACAGCCAGTGGTTCATCTCCCAAGTTTGAAATTACTCCTGCAAATGAATCCTGCTGTGACAATGCTGCAAATATACTCTGGTTTCTCTTCAGATCATATAGATCTTTCTATGATTCTATGAAACATCAATAAGTTGGTAGTAGTCCACTATCTTGACGGCAGCTGTCATTACGTACTACCGTTGAACCATGTCTTGTATACTGAGCTCTCTGTATGCCCATCCCAACGCATGGCTGGAGGTGATACGAATAGACCTATTCCCTACTGACTGGGTGGTGAGCTGTAGTGTGTCTACTTCGTTTCGACTAGGTTCTCAGATAAGTAATCTCTTTTGAGACCCGATAAATATCAGAAAAATGAAGGAAGTAATTTACTATATTTTCTATTGCTACGGAGTTCAAAGGGTTTGCATGGTACCTTGAAAGTGCCGCTCAGTTTGCTTTGCATTCCCATGAACCAAGAATAGGAAACATGAAAACGATCCCATGTTTAACATCTTGAAACTTTCTGACTCCATCCACTCTGCCAGCTGTAGAGTGGCTGGAGACACCTGAATTAACTTAAAATGAGCAAATTGAGGTAGTCGGAGCAATATTTTGCCAGCATTTGGACCTCAAGGTCACGTTATTTTGCACTGTGGTTACATGAATTAGCCCACACTGTCAACTGGGAGACCATAGCCAAAATACTCCCAGCGCTGTATTTAGCCCACTTTAGACTAATTCATCTCTGCCCTACACTCGAGTCTGCCACATGAGTAAAGTCTTTGGGAATGGGAGGACACAGAGATGACGTGGGTTTTAGATCTAAACCAGAGAATTTATAAAAAGTGCTGGTCTAGGCAAAGAAGTAACTACGTGCTATGGAGACTTTATTAGCCCTTGTTGGGTTGTGCTGGAGCAAGTTGTCTGGGGGCTCGACTCTGCTCCAGCCCCTTGTGCTGCTCAGGGACAGAGCTGTGGAAATAATAGGCAGATCTGAGAATTGTTTAGGTATAGCTCAGTATGCTAGACTTTATCTTCAGCTTGCTCAACTCTTTTCTCATCCCTTTAGAGAGAAATGGAGGTCAGTTCTGTGGGAATAAAAAAAAAAGTGCCGTTTTAAAATGAAACATCAAAATGTATCATGACTTCAAACTAGAAGAGGGAAGATTTAGATGAGATCTCAGGAAGAAATTCTTTACTGTGAGGGTGGTGAGGCACTGGAACAAGTTGCCCAGGGAAGCTGTGGACGCCCCATCCCTGGAAGTGTTCAAGGCCAGGTTAGATGATCTTTAAGGTCCCTTCCAACCTAAACAATTCTGTGATTCTATGATCAGTGACAGCAAATGGGAAAAATACTCTGAGATTTCAGGAATTGTTTCCTCTGAAATACCTTTGTCTCCACCAGAAATATTTTGCGAACTTAAAAGTAAATTCAAGTATAATTTTGGTGCAGCCCAGATTCCAGGGAATTTTTTTTTGTGGATTCACTGGGCCATTTTCCCACTCAGGAGATGAGAGTACCAGGGAACCTGATTTTTGTAGAATCATGTTTGAAGATTTGATTTCACACCTTCCTGGACTGATAAGAAAAGATAATGCCATTCATTTCACCCAACAGAAGATAAGTCCTGCTGGGTCAGAGTGATGGCCCGTGTAGCCCAGGCCACTGTCTCTCAGACTTCAGACTAAAGTAAGGACCTTTCCCACCGCTCCTCCTGAGGTGGCTTTTCCATCCCCTCCAGTACTGCCATTGCTGTTCTCTGTCTCAATCATTCTGTGCCCAACTAAGGAAACCTGCTGCTGTCTAGGGGACAGTGCTCTGCCAGGTCATTTCTTACAGTTCTGGCAATATTTCAACTCTTTTAGGGAAACCTAGTGCCTGAGAGGTCATCTCTTTACTACAAAGGGGAGATGTTCCAAGATGGAGTGTCTCTCTTCTCTCTGGGGGCTTTTGTCTTGGCAAGTTGACCTTGTTCTATGCACAGGAGCATTACTCGCTCATGTTTGTGTTGCCCATCATTCATAGAGATAATACGTTGCCTTCTGCTGCACATACACAAAAGCATTAAAAGTTATTAGTACCAAAGATGCCCCAAACGCTCCCCTAGCTGACATTCAAATGAGACCTGGTCTAGCCTGTCAGCATCCCTTGCTTTTCAACACTTTCTGGCAGATGGTGCCGGCCTCAGAAGGCCTCTGATGTCCCCAGGGAGCTCATCAGCTCATCACTGTCCAACAAGAGGTGTCAGCGGAGACCACCCGCAGCAAACCAGCCAGTACCCGAAAAGCCGCTCTCCCTCATGCTGCCGTGAGTCACAGCTGGATGTGTCACGCGCCGGCTGATGACAAGGAAGTGAGGAGGTCTGTCTGCAAAAAGTGGATGCAGGGAGAATTTAAAGGAAGACTGAACGCTGTATTGCATATATAAAACAGTGAAGAGTGCATCGTGATTTCCAGCAACTGAATAGTGGTCAGGGTCTTGTTGGGTAACCAGTTGCCAGGGCCCTGAGGGCACTAAATGGCCTTGACCAACCTGGGGTCTGCACCCACGCCTTTGACCATGGGGTCCAGGTATGCTCAGCCGTGACCCTTCAGTTCTGGCCTGAGCTACATTGTAGGAGTGCTGGTCTTCAGCTCAGCTTCAGCTTCTGCTTCAGCTCATGGCCCTGCCTGGATGTGTGGGACCCCAGCTGGTGAGGTCCCTTTCTGGGGTGCTGGCAGCATGGGGGTTCAGCCTTGGCTCTCAGGGGGATCCTTGGTGCAGCTCAGCCAGGACAGGAGGCCACTGCATCCTGTCCCAACCCATAAGCAGTTCTGGCTGCTTCTGCTCCGTGTTCTTTTGTTGTTGATTAAGAAAATTTGCTTTAAAAAAAAAGTATTGCTCTGTTTTTATATATATCCTGAGGAGGCAGAAAAACAGTTTTCTGGCCTCATCTGTCTTACATTAGTTTTAATCTAATAAGGTTTACAGACAGATCTTCCTGTGACAGATGAAATTAAAGTGACTGAGAAACCAAGGCCAAAACACAGAAGTAGAAAATTTTGGCAGGCTTTTCTAAATATATGGTGTATGTTTTCTGTGGCTACCTGTTATCTTCACGTAGGACAGTGAATGTATGAAATGTAATTTCTTAAGCCTGCTTTGACACTCTCGCCCGACAAACTCTGCTCTGCTCTGAAGACAAAAGACATTTTTTAAAGCTCCCTAGGACTCGAGTCTGCTACACTCCATAGTCCCAGCAGTGTCCCTGCTCAGACCCATGTGTGCGAAAACAGGGCAAGCTGCAGCGTCGCAGAGGAACTTGTCTGGGACGAGGCAACCTGAATCTCTTGTTTGTATTCCCACTCTGCTCTTAGATCACCGGTGGTATGGAAGGACCATGTGTGCTATTTTTTGCTACCTCTTTATGGCCAGCTCCCTTTGAAAAAGACTTTGGCTTCTACATCTAAAGAAAGAAGATTGAACGTGGCTTAGACCTCAGAGCACTCATTTCTCTCTGTCAATGACACCTTTAATCTGTCGTTCTTGTGTTTAAACTGTCTCTTATAGCTACCTGAAGGAATATGAATAATCCTCTGGTATTTCTATAACCTCCTTCTGACCCGCTTGCTATTTTTGCCCGAGTTCTTCATCTTCCCTGGATGATATGGATTACCAGGGCTATAATTGTCAGGGGCTGGCAACTTGTTCAGCCGGGGGCAGTCCCTTCACGTTGACACAGATGCAAAAGAATGAGATCTTCCTTGTTTGCTTTTCAAGTGGGAAACGCCTCGCCACGTCCCTGATGATGGTTTTGTATGGTGTCCAACTTGGCAGACCTTCTCCTCTGCCTGTTCCACCACTGCCTGTCCCACGTGCGGTGGAAATCTGTGCTGCTGTGGCTTCAGGTGGCCACCCTGCAGTCTGCTGGAAGCATGATTTCACCCTGCTGTCACCAGCACGGTGGGTGCAGTTGAGACGTGGGAAAGTCATCTGCTAAGTGAATGCTGCTCACTTGTATGGAAAAGAGACAGTGCTGGAGACCTTCAGGCTAACTGCAGTCCACTGGTGTGGAAATAGTGATGCTTACTGGATTTGGGGATGCGACTTTACAGGTCGGTGTTAGGACACTTTGAGTAGCTCGAGTGAGAACTGGATATCAACCTGTGCATCAATGGGCATCTGAGTATCTTGCTGAGGAGTTGCCTCAGCAGGAGAGATTGAAAGACACTTTCCCGCACTCCTGAGTTCAGGAGTTCAGGCTCCCGCTGGGAGGTGAGACACATGGCCCATGGTCCATGTCCCATTCAGCAGAGGAAGGGTCTGAATCCACTGTTAGTCAAGATGAACCCTAACCACTGAGTTGTTCAGGCAGGACGGTTGGAGACATTGTGTGGTGACAGGCACCTAAATTCCTTTGGAACTGTGACTGATATTGTTATTCTTGCAAATTCCTACCATCAGGCTTGGGCAAGCTCAGCGTGACAGTGTTTGTGAACCTCACTCTATAGTGTGTGTCCATCTCCATCATCCACTGACAGGGCGCCTGACTCAGGCTGGAGCCTCCAGGAGGCGGTGGGATGCTGAAAAGTTGAATATAGTACATTAAATTCCTACAATTAATCTAACACAGCCAGATTTCTGCATTTTCTAGTGACTAAGCAGCTTCCTACCAGCTCCACTGGTGGGCCTCAAGTTTTGAAAACCCCAGTCACGAGCTCTGCTGTGGCCCTGTTGTGGCAAATGGTGAAGGGTATGAGAGGTGGAGGACAACTTCACTGTGCAAATTCACATGTCTGATGTCAGACCTGGCAGCTGGCTTTATTTTAATGAACTGCTTATATAGTTATGAATGCAGCACAAAGCAGCACCCACTCATACGGATATTTTGCTCTTTTATTTTGCTCACCACAGTATTTTGTTGCTACCTGTCATCATTTAGCAGATATAACCCTTCAGAAAATCCCACCTGCCTGTTGTACTCTAAAAATGAAGTGTACATCTACTACAATTGCAGGAGAGTGAAAGTCTCGCAGAGCTGAGTGAAACGCCGTTTCTGCTGGCAGAGCAGAAGCATGAAGGAACAATCTGTTCCATCTCTATCTGTCGTAACGGAGAGGTTGGATCATCCTGTGTAATTATTAGAAACTGGATCTGGCTGATTGTTTCTGATGAGCTCTGTAGCAAAAAAATTTAGCCTGTTGGAATATTGACTGACATTCACTACTCAGTCCTGATTTCTAGGAAATCATTTGTTACTCATAACTACTTGATGATTATTGGGAGTAAAATGATGTTCTCTGGAGAAAGGTGCCAGATTTCAACACTGCCAGAAATGTTACCTTTCCTGTTAGGATTTGGACTTCAAACTGCCAGAAATCCTATTTCACTCCAATATATTAAAGGCAGATCTTCTTACCCACATGTTCAGAGGGACCCTTTTCCCGGTCACTGGAGCATTCTGTAATACCACTCTGGTACAGTCAAACACAAAGATGACAGTTGAAATAATTTTAGCACGAGTGACTTGGCTTTGGTGTTGATAAAAGCAAAAGGTTGCTGTTAAGCAGCGCTATCTGACTCAGAAAACAGCAAGTAATTCACACTGTGGACGTATCCATTGTGAAACAAGCCTGACTTGTTTCTCTCTAGCTTAATCCACTTTTAATGGGAATTAAACTAAACGAAGCAAGGTTTTTAGGGAGGTGTGATATCTTTCCTGTGATAAAGGGACAGAAAAAACCTTGTCAGCTATTGGACACATGGGCTTCCTTCGCGTCTGCTTCCGCGTCTGCAAGTTCGTCTGAATTTTCTAACGCTGGTTTTGGTCTGATTGAAGATATTATCTGTCCTGACAAACCTTGCTTATCTGGTACCCTTTTGCCTTCTTATTTGTAGAAAAACTTGCACTTAACAAGAACAAGAAAAAAGGGCATCCATACGAGGCAGCCTTAAGAATAATAATTGCACTTTCTAGACAAATATATTTTTGGATAAAGACTTTGCTTGGCCAAAGTCTGGTGCTCTCTAGACAAGACTAGCAAACTTTCTGCGGTGGCTTTGTGAAAACATTATTAATCAGCAGAGATTAGCAGTCAGCAAATTCTTTCTTCAGATACATAATCTGGTTTGTAAATGTGCCCATTCATGGCATGTGGGAGCTCTGCTCGTGGCGTGCTAGCAGGACTGTGCCTTAGCACAACTCTTACTGAAGCTTTCTAGAGATCAGCAGCTGTTTAGAACCATGATTTAAAACCCAATTACAGGCTGTGTAAAATCCCTCTTATTTAACTCAATAATGTATAATGGGCTCAGCTGGGATTTCTTTTGTTTGTCTTTTTTTTTTTTTTTTAAATATCATCCTCTTTAAAATGCATTTAAATCCATTTTCAACAAAGACCCTCTGTCTGAGGTGACACAGAAGATGCTGGGGGACAGGGAAGGGCTCTGTTCACCCGCTGAAGCCATGGGAGGTCTCAGAGCTCAGAAAGGTGAGAGGAATCTCCAGGCAGGGGCAGGTTTGGTTTGAGACCGTGCCCTGATTCATCTAACAGCTGCGTGGAGGTGCTCTGCAGAGGGCATGTATCAAGAGAAAAGCTATTTGCTTTTGGTTTATTCTGGTTTGTCTGGGTAAAACGAAGCTCTGTCAGCCTGAAAACTGTCCTTAGGTTTGGCAAGGTTCAATAGCTGTCTCCAGAAGAGAAGTCCAAAAATGTGTCTCCTCTCATCCAGCAGAACAAAGGCTAAAATCTTCTGTAAATATACCAGGGAGTAGAAGATCAGGAAGGCTTGCAAGGCATTTAAACTTAAGGACCATGGTGATGCAAGAGATGAGTACAAACGCATCATGAAATTACGAGGAGGTTTCTAGGGGTTGGGGCAGGAGTTGTGGGACCCACCTCATTTTAAGCCAGACATTGACTGGCTCCTGGAAAGGATCTTGCAGTATGACATCCTGGAGCGAAAGGACCCAAGAGGAGTTGGGAAGGTCTTTGGAGCCTGGAGATTTCACATGAGAGGGGCTGATATCCGCGTTGGAGTGCTGATTTGTACCTTCATGTTGAAGCTGTGCTAATGTCTCTGTGGAAATTAGAATTATGAGAAACGAGGCAAAGCCAAATGACTTGGGTACGTCTGCTTTTCTCTTCTACTTTTTTTTTTCAATCCCCCGTCAAGTAGTTTTATAATGCGGAAACAACAAAGCTCTCAGCTCTTCGCACTACAGTAGGTGAGAACTGCAATGTAGAAGACCAGAAGTTGCTTACAAGGTGTTTATCTCTTTTGCTGCCCATTTTGACGAATGCAGCGCTGAAATAGGCGTTTAACACATCAATGTGACTGCAAGTAGCAGGCAGTACCGGCACTGTAGGTGGAGAAGCCTTCCTCATTGTCTTTCAAAGCTGTGAGCTGGCTCAGAGATTTCCTTCTCACACCAGCCAATCCACCCAGAAATGGAAATGTCTCAGGGCCACAGACATATAGTAGGAAAGAGGGTGTTTTAGGGAAATTATACGCTGAGTCGATTACATAGGCTTAGCTGATTTCCTAGGGCTAAACATGGAAAGAGAAGAAACAAAGTGGTTTTAATGACTTAGCTGAGCAAACATAACAAGAAAGTGATGAAATGTGAGAAAGATAAGACAGAATAAATAGAGAGAACTAACAGGAGCTTGCTATGCAAGAGCAGCATTACGCTAGGGAGTAACCTATTACTCATACTGTCAAAGGTACAGTATGTGATGTGGAAGCCAGTCATGTAACACCAAGGGGTTTGTTCTGCTACAGTTTTTCTTTTAGAGAAGCAAATAAAAAAATGCACAAATCTGGAAAAAAAAAAAAAAAAGTCTAAAGAAAAGTGAACTGAATTCTTTAGACTTTCCTGTAAAAAGAGTTTTGGNATTGGGATTACTGACACTTGAAAGAAACTGATTAAGAAATAGAAATGCTTAAGTTAGTGAGGAGTTAGTTTTTAAAAAAACAAAAAAAAAAAAGCAAAAAACTGGAAAAAAAAAAAAAAAAGTCTAAAGAAAAGTGAACTGAATTCTTTTCTCTTTCCTGTAAAAAGAGTTTTGGGTTGGCATTTCAACATTAGTTTTTTAACTTCACCAAAAAAAAGAAGACTCTTCCAATAACATTTTCTGAGGGAACAGTCCATGGAAGCAAGGGAGGTCTTTTCTTGAAAACCCAGTGGAGCAGTGGGCAGCAGCGTATACCACTGGGAACTGCTGATTTTAGTTCATTGCCACAGGAGTGTACCTCCCTCAGCTGGGACAATGAAACTCTCCATTTCTGCACATGGCTGCTGATGACATCTTCATCCTCCATCAGAGAAAGATGGAGATCCGGGTCAGCGCAAAGGGATCTGCCATGGGCTCTGCTCCAGAGCCCGGGGGATTCTGAAATCCTTCAAGGTCTTTGTTTTACAGATGTGTAAGGGACTTTCAGTGACGCACAGCTCTCCAACAGAAAACTACTTTCCACTTACCTCTTGGTAATTCATGCATGACTGAAAGTATCTAAGGTATAGGCACATTCCAGCAGAAAGTAATTTAACTCTTTTAAAAAAATATTACTGCTTATGTGGACGAGTTAAACCAGCCAGGACTCTGTACCTAACCAATCATCTGTTTCTGGACAGCAGTAACTTAACTATCTTTCAAGATATTGCTGTTTCATATTCAAGATCAAACTTATATATGACAAAGAAAAGCACAGGGCAAAAAAAGGAGGTCCTTATTTGGCAACTTTATATATAGTAGAGAATGACACAGCTTCACCAGAGCTCCATGTTCTACATGCCACAGGGAGGAATTTCAACATGACAGGAGTTATGGAGAGGTCAGTGTGGAGATTTACACTCCCAGAAAGCGCAGAGTGCAGAAGGCAAACCAGGTGAAATTTGCTTCTATGCCAAATAGTCAATCTGGTCCTTGAAAAGGGGACAGTAGGCGCAGGTCTCATTTGGGGAAGGGAGATGATTACCACCCCCACCCCCCCCAAAAAAAAAAAAAAAAGGAATGACAATCAGAACTGAATTGTTCTTTTTTCACCCTTTCAAATATTTAAATTACATGATGTCAGCTTGCTTCCTGGCAGTTTCATTGCTCCCACTCTCTGCACGCTGGTCAGCAGTTACTCCCTGGCCTGCCACTGCATTTCCAGCTCTCGTCCTAGGCTATGCATGGCTCCAAAAGGACCTGTTGGTGGTGTCTGCTCTGCTATCCTGGATAAAGACAGCCAGGACTCCTGTAGCCCTTCCTATGCTTGTGTGGGAGCTCTGTGGGATCTGACCAGACTTCTTGGTGTACCCAAGGAGCAGAGAGCAGGCACCCCATGAGTAGCAATGGTGGTAACATTGGGCATCTGGCAGTTTGACAGGCAGAAGAGGATGATTTTAGCCCCTTTGCCTATGCACTGCTTTTTAAATGGACATGAATGGCCTCCTCCCAGTCTTCAGGGAGATCTGGAGACAGTCTGAAGATAAATGGCCTAGAAAGAAAGAAAGAAAGAAAGAAAGAAAGAAAGGAAGGAAGGAAGGAAGGACGGAAAGAAAGAAAGAAAGAAAGAAAGAAAGAAAGAAAGAAAGAAAGAAAGAAAGAAAGAAAGAAAGGACCTCCCAGCAGAGGAAGAAGGGAAAACTCTAAAGCTAAAGAGAAAAGGCTGTGGGGATTGAGATGAAAAATGTGCAGGGAGAAGAGGATGAGGAAGGAGGCACTAACAAGTCATGGGAACTTTGGGAAGTTTGAAACCACTTCTTTAAAGGCTTTCACCCATGGAGCGAGGTTAATCAACCCAGGGGCTGCGGCTGGTTAAAACAAACTGCTCAGTGGGGATGCAGACGTGTTGCTCCCAAGAGACCAAGACATAAGAGATCATTGGGGTGGTCAGAAAAGTGCACAGTCAAGGGGTCTGTTGATACCAAAGGGCCTGATATGACCTGAAGATCTTACTGAGACCCTACTGTAAGTAAAACTTTCTTTGTAGCCTCAGTTCCTGCTGCCAGACAAGGGAGTCTGGTCTTAAAAAATGCATTTCAAAGATGCTAAACATTTTTGTATGTGTCTTTACCACAGACTGATAAAGAAATACTTCCCCTGAAGTGACTCCTGATTTCTAAAGCTTCTGTTGCATAGACAGTAGCATTAAAAACAACATCGTGTTGCCCCCAGGGCCAAACCACAGTCAGTGATGAATAGCTCCTTTGAAAGGTGTTAGGAACAATCCCAGGAATTAGAGATGTGCTAACCTTAGTTTACGATCACTAAAAACAACGAAGGCAATGATTGACCCAAAGTAAGCCCTATGACAGGGAAAAATTAATGCATCTCTAGGCAAATATTACTTATTTAACCTGTCTGAATTCTCAAGGCACTAGCAAACTGCAGTGTGGCTTAGAGAGGTGGAGGGAGTCCAATATATTTAGACTTCCTAAAGGTCTTCAGTAGGCGCTTGGCCAGGTGGTCAGAAATGTTGGATAACCACAGGTTGAAGGAAGAAGCCCTATCAGGGATGTAAATTGTTATGAGGCAAAGGGGAGGAAAAAAATCCTCATTCCTTTACATGCTCCAAAAGTCCTGAGGGACCTCAGAGTTTGGTACTTGGCTCTACCAGACACTCAAACTGTCTTAGAAGAGAGTCATTGCTGTGTTGACTTCTGTTTCCATTTCAAGTTTTGGTTCTGGTTGAAGACCTTGTATATCTGGTCATGTCTGCTCCCTTCCTTCCCAGAACTCATAGCAGCAGGGCCGAAGGAGGTCATGAAGAATAAGAGATTTAATCAACTTCATTTGAGTCTTGATTTTGCAAATATTTCTATGTTTTACTTCAGTAGAATTATTCATATGCATAAAATCATAAGAAGATAAGAAGTGGGTCAGAGTGATGGTCCATCTCGCCCAGGGGTCTGTCTCGGGCAGCAGCAGTAGAGTTGCTATTTGAGGAGAGCACAGGAGCACGGCTGCTTTCTGCTGTCTGTTCCCCTTGTATTCACCCAGCATTTATAACTGTCGGATTAGAAATACCTGGCAGGACATCCCTGCCTTGTCCCTTGTCTTTAAACATGTGCTTATGGACTTGCTTCCAATGAATATGTCTAATGCTTTTCTGAGCCTGCTGATGTTGTCTGCCTGCACAGCCTCAAGTGACAGCAGGCTGCAGCAGCTGGATCCCCACCAGGTCAAGAAGTGCTTTCTCTTACGGCATACACCACTCCTTTGCCAGTTCCAATGGTGCTCCCTGCTTCTTGTCCTGTAGGATTTGGTCAACAACCCAAGTCGAACATCGCTGTTAATCTTCACAGAGCTGAGCCCTGGAACTGGAAACCTTTCAAAACATAGTGTCTCCTCTTCCCATGTGTCTGTACAGTAGCATACAACTGGATGCTCTGGCTTCCATAGAAGATGGTAGCGATACAATATATTTCTCTTGGGGATTTTTTTTTTTGAGAAAAATTAGTGTTTTTCTATGCATTCATTTCAAATGGCAAAGCAGTCCACGAGCTTTATGTGCTGTCCTAAGCCCTTGGCCATGGCTGCAACATGTGCTGTATGGCTAAAATTTGAAATCCAGCTTTCTTTACTTGTAATAATATTGCATAGTGTGCATCTGCACTCTGACTGGCTGTCAGAAATATAGGAGAGAGATGTCTCATGAAATATAGCTTGAGTAAGCACACAATATCTCCTGAAGAAGTTTGTTTTGTCATGAATCAGAGCTGAAGACTGTGGACATCAGGATACCATACTTGAGTCTTCATGATTTACACTACAGAAGGACCAAGGAGCCAGCCAGGGACCAGGAACAAGACTGGTCCACTTGGGACTGCCAAGACAAAAGCAGACCCACAGAAAGGTAGCTCATCCCAAGAAGGGAGATTCAAAGGTAGACCACATTTTCCAGGCATAACCTGATCCAGCTCCAGCTCACAACTCTGAATTCTCTTTCCCTGTTTATTGCAAGGTTGCTAGAAGTTCATAGCTTTCATGGACATCTCTACCCCAGAATTCCTTTGCTTCAGAATGCAATCCCCCAAGGGGGAGAATAACCACATTAGAAACAACTTTTCTGTGTGCAAATTTTCTTTACTATTTGCATGGTTTATCTGGTAGTAAATCCATACAATGACTTGGACAAGAACAGCTTTAGCCGGTCAGACCCACTTCCCATAACCATGCCATAGTATCTTTTTTTTTTAAAAAATAGGCCCATATGAGTTTCTGGTTTGGCTCTTGTTCAAGAGAAAACCAAAGAAAATAACCAAGGTAATCAAGCCCAGTAAGTCAACTTCACTCAGCTAGAGTGGAAATCTCCGGTGATGCTTTAATAGAATACATGGTGACAGACAGAAGTATTTGTGAAGATGGTTAGACAGCTTAGCATAGAGTAGTGAGGAAAAGTCATCAAGGGTGACAGTCTATTAAAAACTGCTGGACCATGAGCCAGAAAATACTGTGCTGCTGTTATCCAGTGTATCCTCATTCTTCCATTCAGCATTAATCATCTCGGCTCTAAACCAATGAAACAGAAGATGTCCAATGAGGGGTGAGATTGGCAGAGGCACCACAGCTGGAGGGAGAGCAGCTGTCTGTGCAATGAGAACCTTCAAAGCCTGGGACTAGTGAATGGTGAGAACATAACCCAGGTATATTTGAAGTTATCCATGAAAAAGCAAATGCTACAGAAATTAACAACTGGCTGCTGCCTACTTGCCTAGCAGAACAAGGGCAGCAGGAGATCAGTTCTGTTAGAAAGCAACCTATTCAATGGGTATAAAAGGACGACCACTTGTGGAGATTCAGTTGAACAGCACATCTGAAAGTTTGAAGCCTGGTGTGTAACAGGCAGCTAACACTTTGCTAAAGATGTTCAGCTTCTGTCTGGTTGTGAACAGTCTCTGGAGCTACATGAGCAGGTAGGATGTTTTAGCTGTCCTAAGGAGTGAGGCTAGAAGATGAGTGCTAATCCGTCACATTTGTCCGTTGTTTTGCCTTTTTCCCCAGAGCATCCAGCCCCGTATGCTGCTCGGGGCAAACTGTTGGATTACATGACATCTGTTCCACCAGCATGAACACCACTGAAGCACTGGTCTGTCCTGACGTGGCAAGAGGCAGGCACCCACACCCGAGGGGCACAGTAGGAAGATGTCTGCTGGATTTCAAGTTGGTTTCTTCAAGCACTGCATGATCCCACCTTCCTGCCTAATCAATGCCAAGGTGAACATCATCTGGAGATCCCAGGTCATCACATCTCTAGCACTTTCGGGTGGGAACAGACACCCAGCCTGGCTTGTGTTCTCCATGAACATCACAAGCAGCCTGGAGCAGCACAGAAGAGACCCGTTGCTCCTGCCACTCCGCCAATCTTATCTCAGGTTGGTGATGTCACTCTGGACCAAGCCAACCTCTCCCCACCAGTTCAATGCATGTTGATGTTGTCATTAGGATGAGCTTAATATTGCCCCCCCCCNCCCTCTTGTATTTCCACAAGAAATGTTAAAAGTTACAGTTAAAATGACTACCCGAGGGAGAGACCAGAAGGTACAGATTACGAGATGCCTCCTGCCATGCAATTAAGTGAGAAGAGTCAGAGCAAGTATATGTCTGTGATTAGCTGTCATTCCTCACGGGCTGTTTGAGGGATGGAGCAGCCAAGGAGCAACAGTCATTTCTGATCTAGCTTGAAAGTCCTAATGAACGTGTGACTCAAAGTAAATCAAAGCACTTCTCTATAAAGAAAGAACATTTCCATCCCACTAAATCCCACACCCATTGAGACAAATGGCTGACAGGAGGTTTGAAAAGATCCAGAGGATTTCTTTAGCATAAGTGGGACCTCAGTAAGGCTCCTGCAGGCCATGAGTCATTGCTACCACATTATTATTATTATTATACTATTATTATCACTGTTAGGAATCCACAAGCAAAACATGAGCTGGAAACTCCTGGTCAGGAGTGTGCCTCTTGTTTGTGGGGTAAGGCTGAGTTTGTCGGCTGTGTTTTCCTTTAGATGTGTGCATTCACTGAGAGATGCCTGGCTCCCTCTGTGAGACACGAGTAGATCGTGTCTTCCACCCTGAGTGCTGGTCATGCTATCTACAGGCAGCAAATTACACAGTAATTCGTCTTTGAATTACTCAGTAACTTGAAAGATAATTACCAGGTAACCTGCAACAACCTGCCCTAGCTACTGCATGGACAGTATTTATATTACATTTGCTATGTAATTAAAGAGCAGGTCGCTAGCTGGATGTGCTCCGGGAAATAAAAGGATACCAGAAGTGTGACTAAGAGGAATGCAGAGTTAATGCTTAGTGTATTTAAGAAAAATATTACATGTGTCATCTTCCTTGACTTCAGGCCAAATCCAAACCATTTCCAGTCTGCCCTCTGAAGCTGCCTAAGTGAAAACCACATTTCTATCAACTGTACCTTCAGGAACTGAAAATTTCTTTAAAAGGCCTGTTGAAGGGAGCCATTGAGGGAATCACCTCAGCGTTACCCACCCCTCATTACTGGGGAATTACCTGACTCCACCTCCACGCACACAAGCTGAATTTATGGAAAATGTCGCAGCTCCTGTGGAGTCATTTCTGCAAGTCCTTCAGCTGGAACCCTTGTTCCATATTTTATAAGCTCTGAAAACCAATCATGACTTCACAATTCACGTCGACTGGCATCTTTGGTTCATCTTCTTCCTGCCTGCTTGTTAGAGTCTCCAGTAGAGACACCCGTGTAAGGGTCCCCAAACCATTCCCCTTCCCAAACCTCCTTACCTATGCTGATAAATAGTCCTGCACAGATTTGCTGTTGGTGTGCTAAGAAACCAAGGAACGCTGGAATGAACTGAACTGTCTCCTGGCTTCCCTGTGCTCTTTGCCAGCCCAGATTCATCTATTGTCTCTCTTTCATATGTCAGTTGGTGGTCTGTATCTGTACAACACGTAGCACATGGAGGTCCTTGCTCATGCTAGAGCTCATCTGACAATACTAAATAAAGTTTAATAGGCAGAAACACATTATCTAAATTTAACATCCTGAACTAGGAAGACTTAAGGATTTTTTTAATGTAAGTGAAACTATAAAAATGATTTATTACAAATAAATAGCGGTAGTCCCTTATCTAGATGCTGATTCAGGAAAGCATATACGTGCATGCTTTAGTCATGATGACTTTGACAAATGACTCGGATGGGAACATTTTCCTGAGTCAGACTCTGATCTGGAAGCACACAGAGCAGCACACCATTGCTCATGCCTTTTTAGTTCACTTTTTTAGAGGTGAACTTCAGAAGATAATCGTGTTAGTTCAGCTCTCACCAAGCCAGCTGATATGACACCACCTCTTCCATAGGAAGGGCCATGCGTCGTGACACCCTGTGTTGGTTCCTTTAGTCATAAAGGAGGAGCTGGAGCTGCAACAGTCAGTGGGATGTTTCTCACAGGGCATGGAGATCCTTATTGAATCAATATGCCAGCAAGATGCTTCCCAGATGTTGTGAGAAGGCGTATGCTCCAAGGAGCTTACAATCCACTTGGCCCGTGGCAGGCAAGCAGGCGAGCATCAGTTACGGACTTGGGAGACATGAGCGTGGTCAGGGACAGCTGGGTGACGTGAGGCAAGCCACCATCTCTGTTTAGTTTCCTTATCTCTAGGAGGGAGAAGGGAGGTGGTGCCTCCCACCAAACTGGACGCACTGTCCGGCACAACAAGGCTGTGGTCTGAGCTGGGAGCTCCAGACTTGGCCATGGCAGAAACAATACATTGTGGGAGCTAGAAAGGGATTGATGAAGGTCAGTGACAGAAGCAAAGTCTCCAGGTTTTCACTCCTTGCTTGATTATGTGCATTGTGTGCTTGTTTGTATCTCTTCCCCTTGCTTGGGCGTTTTCTGCTTGATTCAAAAAAATAATATAGAATAAAATCTTTTAAATTCATATATAAAATTCTCAAGACATCTTGTTGTCATCAGTAGTCACCGTGCTTTGTTTCCAGTCTCCTAAGCTACTGAGGCTGCAAATGATGCAGTGCCAAACTTTTCTTCAGTGGTCATATGGCAGTCAAAACTCAGTAACTTTACAACATGATCTTCTAATAACAAATGTAAAGATTTTTTTTCAGTGATATTTGAGTAAGTTTGTAAGCCAAATATTTCTCTGGGGGTCATTGACCCATTTTCTTCTTTTTTTTTTTTTTTTTTCAGATTTTTTAGTATGTTTTACATTTTCCTCATTCTCAGTAGGAATATTTCTCTCTTAGAATCCCACCACTTGGCTAATCAATGCTAATCAATCGACTTCTGCAACAGAAGATCAAGCTAAAAATAAGTAATAATAAAAACAATAAATTACTGAGCAAAAGGTATGAATAGAAAAAGAAAAAAACCCAGCATCCTAATGGTTTGATTAACTCAGTTGTTCCTTTAGTTGAAAGGGGAAAAAAATCAAGGTTATGATTTTTGAATGTGAAATATCTGATTTGGGGGAAAAAAAGTGTCCAAATGTTATCAAAAATTATTTAAAGCAGTGAGCTTTATGTCTTTCCTTCCAAAACATGGCTGCAGATGTGACCAGAGACAATGTGGAACAATCTATTCCGATCTGAGGTTTTCTTGTGTTCTTCGGTTCGCTGACTAAAAACTCCCCCAAAATTAGGTGCCGTTGATGAAAATCTAGAACACTTCTTCAGAAGACAGGCCTGCGCTAAGGGACAGGCCCTGGCAACATGCAGCTCCGGCACATTTTCCTCCCATTTTCTGCAGCTGAAGTCCCTGCTGTCTCACCTGCCACCCAGACACCTTTTCACAGAGGGAAAAGATGAGCAAGCTCTCGGATTTCTCGGTTGTATGTTACCTCAGCGTAGGGCAGAAATTATTCCCAAAGCAGAGCTGGCCAGAATGAGGAATTTCCATCGCTTACTTTGAATGAATGATTTTTTTGTTTTGTTGGAAATCTGTCATGGAATTTCTTCATTCAGTGCCCTGAATTGGATATTTTCCGGTTATTGTCTCTTATCTCAATCCCAGAAGTATGAAAAGAAATAAAAATATCTGAAACGGAGGGGTTTTTTATTCGTTACCTTGAAAATGTTTCAGCTAAGCATTTTCAGCTAGCCATGAGGTTTTCCTGGCAGTATCCCTTGCTCATTTGCCAAAGGCATCCCCTTAACCTCCGAGCTGGTAACCGTGGGTTCACTGTATTTGGGTAAAGGCAAGGCCATGAGGCATCCCCAGCCCTTCCACTCTCCCCCTCTCTTTCGCCCTTCACCTTTTCTCTGTTTTCCCAGCGCACTGGAGCACACGTTTAGTAAATACTTGGGAGGGTTGTGCTGGAGAGTATTTGCTTTTGATTTCTGAAAGTGTCAACATACCACAGCAGCAACTTGATTTGAGGCAGCAAAATGAGAGCAGCCTCCAGGGAAACAAGGGCTTTTTTTCTCTGTGGACAGCCTTGGAAGGCGCGAGAGAGCTCAGCAGCCTCCCCTTGTTTCTGCATATGCTTTGTATGGTCCTTTCGGGCTGCGTCCAACTATTCATCCCGCTAAGCAAAGGTTATCCTGGTATAAATGATTGTAACAGTCCGTAGCCTGCAGAGTGTGGCCAAGACACTGGTGGTACTAATCTGTTGATATTTGAGTGCTGCAAATCCAAAAATATTTGGGAGTCCCATCAGCGCAGAGCAAGGGCTGATGGTGCTCCCAGGCACGGACCCCACTCTGGTTCTTTCAGATCCCTCTGGAAGAGACACAGAGAGCAAGCAAGAGGCACGGTGATATTTTACAACAAGGGTGCAAATGGCCTGGGCACAGCAGGTGAGGGATCCAAGCTGAGATTTCACGGCCCTTGGCAGAACATGCTTGCAGCATTTCTGTACCATCCTACAGATGACTTCCCCTTGTCCCGTGTCCTGCTGCAGTCCCTGGTGGTCCCTGCCAGCAAGCCTGGGTTGTCAGGCAGCACCTCAGTCCAGCTGGGGACTGAGTTTTTCCTAACCTAGAACTAATTTCTGCACAATGAGGGTTTGCTTGAGCCTCTCCTCTATCTTGGCAGCAATTTTCTAATTTTTCCAATTCACTCCATGAACGAGTACATGCAGTACCTACCCGAAATGCCACCGCAGCTGCAGTGCAGCACAGGGATGTTGCAGGTGCTCAGCCCCATCCAAGCTGATTCCCCACCCTGACCAGATTGGGGCAGTGACGAGCAGCTGAGGAGTCTCCAGAAGGACATGCTCTGTGGACACACTAGCCACACAACTTCTACGTGGCTCCCAAGCTTTCTGCAGGGTGAGGTGTGTGAGATATTTTGTACTTGACTTTTTTGCTTTCCAGGAAATTTAGAGATGAAAAAATGCTGCTTTGTTGCTGCACCTCCAGTCTGCTCCAGGAGGGCAGAGCAGAGGCAGCTTTGACAGTGCAGAGCTATTTGGCCACCAGTTTTCCTGCCAAGACTACGGACCAGAAGTGATGCTTGCAATTCCTTGACACACACACACAGGAACACAGACTGAAACCTGCCGAAATACCTGAACAGAAGAAACCGCACATCTTTGGTGACTGCTTGGGAGTTTTCCTGGAGCAAGTGGGAAGGTAGTACTGCTCAGGCGCATCATCTGGCAATGAGACGTTCAGTGAGACACTGCCCAACCTGACAGACGAGTCTTGGGCTTCTCTGGGCCATGGATTTTGACTCCTCCTGTGTTTGCTTTCCGCACAGGTTGGACTGCTGGTCCAGCTGGTACAGCCACCTGCATCCTAAATATTTTTGTGCTTTTGTCCACCTCTCGGAAGGTATTACTTCTTCCCGGGGAGCCAGAACCTCTGCACACATCCTCAGACTGGGAATATTCATGTTCAACGTGGTGCGAAGTGTTTTTTCAGCTCCAACCAAAGCTGAAAAATGCCCAAGGCAGACATTTCTATCATCTGTGTTTGCAGATACTGGGAGACAATTTTCTGCATGTGCACGGAGCGCTGGGGAGCCCTGATTCCTTATCAGGCACTGAAAAACAACCCCATCCCTGATGCAGTTTTCCTTGCTTTAGGAAGAAGACACCTTTGCAAGGTGTGTAGCAACTGGCAAAGAGCCCATCATAGGCCACAGGGACCTTTGCAGAGCTGTCCTTGTCACCAAGGAGTGTGAACAGCTACGGGAGATGACTTTTAGAATATTTCCCAAAAAAGAAATATCATCCAAGGCATCCTGGCATGGTGCTTACATTAGGTTTTCTTAATTGCTGGCCAAATCTTCATTCAACTCCTCTTCATTTATGTGCAGTATTTGATCAAGTAGCTTCTACTAAAGTTAATGGTACTTTTGCCTTAATTAAAACCTAAATGAGGACTCCAACTGGCCTTGTTTCAGCTAATCTGTACATAGCACCACGACTTTGTATGATGCTTTACAGTGAAGCTGCAAAATCCCTGCTGGGAGCTAGTGAATCAAATACAGTAAGT
This sequence comes from Burhinus bistriatus, assembly GCA_013397275.1. NCBI lineage: Eukaryota > Metazoa > Chordata > Aves > Charadriiformes > Burhinidae > Burhinus > Burhinus bistriatus. Next base: position 176,434 of record VYXH01010527.1, read on the forward strand.
GGAGAGAGCTGTAAGGAGGAGGGGACAGGAGGATAACGGGCTGAAAAATAGAGATTGAGTGAAATTCTTCAAGTTGCTGGGAGTTTCTGCGTGTTGTCCACTATGGTCAAGGCAAGCTGAATCCTAAATTGTTCCTGAGGGGTCCACATGTTCCTAACTCAGAGTGTTTTAGGTAGATTTTGTCAGCTTCCATCCAATTTTGCGATATTTATGTCCTACCAGAAGTAAGCATAAAGCTAATGACTATCTATCTGGGTTTCAGGCTTCCAGGTGATATGGGTGGCAGGTTCCTACAGATACAGACCAGCCCTGGGGAGTGTCCATTGCTTCTCCTCCTTCTCGATGGACGTCCTCACCACCCTGCTGGGGTGGATATGGGGCCTAGTCCTCAGGGCACTGTGGCCCCCGTGGGATGCACCCATCGCCATGAGAACCAGGGCTGGAAAGCCAAAGGCAAAGGGAGCACCTGGCCATGGAGGAAGGCTGCCCCTCAAGTCAGTGAGCAGAAATAGGCTTTGAAAGAGCACAGTTCAGCTTATCTTGGGGTCAGCAGGACCTTGGAGATGCCTGATGTGCCCGTGCAGCTCTTGTTGGTTAAAAGACAAAATAAAACCTAGGGCAGGAGGAAATGCAAATGCTCCATTAGTCGTTGCTGCTCCCTTTCACAAAGGGGCACTTGAGGATTTCTGGGTGAAGTCATTTGCTTGGCCTCAGGCAGGAGGGAGCCCAGCCAGGAGCAGAACACTGTTTGTTTGGCCTCAAGCTCCCCTCGCGCCAGCCAGGGCTTTCACTGCCACAGGAAGAATCAGCGATAACGCATCTCAAGCTCAGCAACATGCAGAGCCCAACAGCTCAAATCTTTGATATGTTGCATGTGAAATCCAATATTTACAAGTGTCTCCATCCCAGATGCAGCATCAGGTTACACAGACGACGCCAACAGCCCCAGGACACCCGACTTCCATCCGCACGGAACTGGGCTTCCCGCAGGGCCCCAGCCTGATGATTTGGGCTCTTTCAGGTGGCAAACCTGGAGTAATGGAAGAGAGCAGAAGTTGAGATGCAATTCCAGTCTTGACATGCACTTAATCGATTTTGGACAGCACAACAGCTCGTTGACCCACATTGAATGGCTCCCATGGCATATGCTGGAAACCTCACATCTCCATTGGCACCGCTGAGCACTTGCTGATCTAATTCTGGTAAACGTCCCTGCTTCTGCTGGCTGGTGACCACCCTCCAGACGAGGAAGCCAGCTCAGCAGTCAGGCCTTTGTCTCTGAAGAGCATCAGTTCCCAGGCAGGTCAGGGCCGGCAGGAGGCCATAAATGGAGGTGGCATTTGGAAAGGTCAGAAGCAACTTAGCAAACAAAAGCCATCGCTGGGAGAAATCAGGAAGAGAAAGCAAATATCTCTGCGGTTGTTCGTTGCTGTGCATAATGGTGGTAACGACATCTGAAAGCTGAGACCAGGGAGGCAGCCAGGGTGAAATTCAGTCATGCTGCTGGAAAATGCCTCATGCTCCTTCTTGGGAGACATCATTCGCATCAAGAACAGACATCCAAAAACCATTAGATAAGGTTTCTGTTTGTTTCCCTGCACAACTCTCATGTTGTTGGCAGGTGATTAATGGCCTGAGAAATGCTCTGTCAGTGCTACGGGACATCCCCAAAACTGGCCACAGTCCAGACATCACAAGGACTTCATTTCATTGGGGAGTACAATCAGTCTTGCGTCCCTTCTATCTACAGCAGCTGGCTCCCACCATGAGCCTCAACTCACTCAGCCTGTGGTGAGCTCCACTCAACATGAAGGATTTATGCTTCCTGCCTTCCTTGCTGGGCTTTGCTAGGGAGGTCCTTGCTCTTTCCATGCCTCAGTTTCTCCAGGTGGTAACAGGGATGCGCCCTGCAGCTGTGGATTGCTTGTTTTGTAGAAATAATCTCTGAGTTCTTCTCTGGGGCTTTGCTTCTTCTCCCCTCCCTACCACTGAAAATTGAAGTCATTTGGGCTGAACGCAAATAGTTGCTCCATGTCTATGAACAATCTCCAATTCTTGCTGCAATCCTGTAGGAACAGTGTGAATCCTTATTTTTATTTCTCCTTTTGATGTCAAAGAAAGCAGGAAAGATATAAATATACTGTGAACATTAACAAAAGAAAAATATTGCCTGTTAAGCTTTTGGTAGAAAAAGCCTTGACTTGTCCAAATATAGCAGAACTCTGAATCGCTCTAATTTTGGGGGAGATGGCATCTGGGGAAAGACTGAGAGGTGTGTGCAAGGTGTTTGCTCTTTGGACTGCCTCTCCAAGGACACAGAGGTCTGCTGTAGGGTGACATTGGCTCGGGACTTGGCACCTACAGCAAGTGAGATTGCTCGGAAAAGACTCCTAGCACAGTGCCAAACAGCTGGGATCCATACCACTGTGCCATCCCTCCCATTGTCCGGCAAGCTGGGCGTGCATCAGAATGTAGGAATGGGCATGGCTAGCAGAGCTGTGTGCTTAAATTTGACAGCAGAGATGTCCTGCTCATCACCTTGCACAGCCTGGTCCATGGGTCCTGATGGAGAGGAACTCCTTCAGTCTCTGGTTCCTGCTCCTTCCTCTTCTCCGGTCACTCTGAGCACGACCCATCCACCCTCCATCTCTGCCTGCTTGCAAGTCACCCCCAGGCCTGGACACGCTCTGAAGCAAGGATTGGTGCTACGCTTGGCTGTGTTACCCACCCTCCTTAGCCGTCAAAAAGTGGTTATCCTGGTGGCCCTTTATTCCGGCCTCAGAAAGCCAAAACCAGCTGCTCTGAGTGGCTTTTCCCTGTCCTAAAAATGCCTAGGAAGAAACAGTGCCTGCAAGAAGACTTAGCAGAGCTCTCTGCAAAGAGCGGGTGCCACGGACAGGCACTGACAGTGACGAGCCTTTTGCAAGGACAAATGACAGTTAAAATCCAATCGATGGTTCAGAGCACCTTTATGCCTGTGCATGTGAGGGGTATGTGTATGTACACGTGTACAACCCAGGGGTTTTCTGTCATCTTTCTCTTCTGTCACAGTATGGTGTTTTAATCCATGTGGTTAAATGACTTTTGAGATTGCTAAAGGCACGCTTCACCAGTCGAAAGGAAAGTAAGGAAATGGATATGAAATCCTGCCCTGGGGTGAGAATTACATCCCTGCTTTTGTACAATGTGTAATTAACCAGTGGAACTCATTTCTGTGATATATTATTGAAGCAAATCACTGTAGTAAGCTTCAAATAATGATTAGACAATAGCAGGGAAAAGAAAGTTTCCCAGAGCAGTAATGTCTACAGTCCCCGCTGCCTGGAGTAAAACACAGCCCACCTCCCTTGCAGCGGGGCAGCCAGAAAAAAGGAACTGTGAGTCGTCTTTGCCACGAGCGACCATAGCACAGGGGACTTGCCAGCTGTACGGACCAGCAGCTGAGGCTCCTTGCTTCTGCAGATGTCAGGACGGGTGCAAGGAGGAGAAGAGGATGCTCTGGGCAGAGGACGTTACCGTAACCAGGGAGCCAAATGAGTGTACGGGAGAGCTGGATCCCCAGGCACTCTAGGGCACATGTCCATCCCACCTAATGCTAGGCATCACCAAGGCATGCCCCACAGTTAGCTTGGCAAGTGCTTAGGTTAAGACTAAAAAACCAAAGCATGCAGTGAGTGCTCCATCCCTGCATCACCCTCATGGAGGTATCTCAGCACCCCAGGGCTGCTCACATGATACCAGACACTTCAGCTGACGCAAGCGATTTGACCATAATGCGTCACGTGTAGACACAGATGCATGGAGGCATCTTTATTAGGAGTCATCCTCCATGGGAAGATATTTAGGGAGTGGAAAAAGCCCCTTAGTGTCCATCCTCTTGTGCTATAAGAAATAGTTAAGAGCGGCTCTTATCTCACTTCTTCCACAAATGCTCATAGACTATCTCTTTTCCAAGCTGAGGTATCCTGGCTGTTTGGCAAGCAGTTTGCTGAACATTTCAGTTTATCAGGAGCCAGCACTATGGCTGATAGCAGTAACTGGCCCTGCTCTACATCTTCACTACAGACTAGTCCTGCCCTGTGCCAGCACACACGTTTGTGTCATATTCTGAACTGGATTGGGATGGGGACCCAAATATTTTGTTTGACCACATGAGCTGATGCTTTCAGTCAATGCCTGAAGCAACAATTTTCCAAAGAAACAATGACCCTCTATTTGGGGGGGTAACAGCTAGAGTTCCTCAATTTGTACTTGTCACTAGGGGTCTTTTTTCCTCCCATAAACATTACTTTGCCCTCGCTGTCATTGCATTTCACTGGTCAATCATGAAATCACTTTGCACTTCTCAAACATCTGTATTCATGTTACCTCAGCGCAGATTCATGCAGGGTCCTTCCAGTAGTGTCCCACCATGAATACGTGCCCTCTATTTGTAGGTTTATTTCTTGCTCTTTGTCCTGTTACTGATCCTCAAGCGCACCTTGCTTCTCACCTCACGACAGGTTAATTTTTGTAAGAGCCTTCCATAAGAAACCTTTCCAAAAGATTATTTTAGGAATCCAGATGTGTTATCTTGACTAGACCACCAGTCCAAAGGCTCATGGTTACATCAGAGAGCTCTAGTATATCTAGGAGGCACAACTTCACATGGTGAAAGCTGTGTGGTTTTCTCCCCAGTGCAAAATATTCATCTGACTATGCCTGTATCTTTTCAGTTTCCATTGACTTCTTGATTAAAAAATCAGGCATATTGGTCTGTAGTTTCCCAGATAAGCTTTGTAACCTTTTTAAAAGATGATGTTGCATCTTATCATTCTTTTGCTAGTGAAGTTAATTTTAGTGTTGGATTGCACATTTCGGGGGTTGTTCAGTGATTTCATATTTGAGGTCCTTCAAAACTTTTAGGTTAGTATCATGCAGTTCTGTTAAATTGTTTTTGATTATTTAATCCATTCCATTCACAAATTAGGTTAAAACTGTTCTTTACATTCAACATTACTAAAGTACATAAACAACAATGCAAATAATTCATGTATTTTTTCTTATAGGAAAGTCTTTTCTCTGAGTGGCCCTTTTCTACTTCAGTCTACTTAAACCAACCCATTGGCAGACTCCCTGCTTCTGATGTGTTGGAAAATGTTTTTATTACTCCATTTTGTGTCTTTAGCAAGTTGTTTTTCAAGATATCTTTTGGCTTCTTTCACTGGTTTTACATTTAAGTTACCAAATTTGTGATCTTTCATCTTTTCATCATAGAGCCATAAATTCCACTATTGAAGGATTTTTTCCTTCTAATAGCCTCCTTTACTCTGTTCTTCAACTAAGCAGACTTTTTGTTCGTGTGTGTGGTCTTTCAGCATCCTTTCAAATAGTGATATTTATTTACTTTGAACAGATTTGTGATGTCTTTAAGCGGTGCTGTTTGTCTGCAAATATTTTACTGTTTTAGCTGTACGTCTTGCTTCCCTCTGAACTGGTATCCTCTTCTTTTTGTATTGCCATTTTTAAAAGTTAAATGATATAGTATATCTCATCCCTACTCGTCCTGTAACAGTTGAAATCAAGCAGCATAAAAAGTTAAGATCAGATGGTACAAACTCCTCTGTGAGTCACATGTTAGTGTAAAACTGCTCAGATCTGTACAGTTTACCCTTCTGGTTCAGAGCTGTGGACTAAAATGATGTAAATCAGATGAATGGATTTAAGGTAGCCCCCGTGGCTTCTGCATCAGTGTAGCTAAATGTTTAGGATTGCAGGCTTATTTCAGATGATGTGAGCCTGCACACAGACCAGGACTTGCAGAGTAAATGTGATTAGTGCTAGTGCTTTTTAAAAAGCCTATTCAACATCTACCATGATGAGGCTGGAATAACCATGCAGATTTTTGCTCCATGGTGAAAAGGTAAGCTAAGCCCCGTGAATTTGACCGCGTGCGAGTGTGTGTGTCTGTGCACAATCACTGAAAGCTTATTTACACTCAGCAAACAGCTGGCTAATTGATGGTTAGGCGTATCTGCCTCTGCCCCAGTTGGCAGGCTCGTGGTGTGTTCTTTGCGTTCCTTTTCAAAACCATAAATCACGTTTCCAAATTAAATCTCTCTTAAGGAAACAATTGAGAATCAAGGCTGTTGTGCCAGAAATCACACAGTCCTTGGAACCGACGCACATGCACATGCAAGAAATACTGTCCGCACTTCAGCTGTGGCTGTCCTTGTTCTTGAGCATCACCTCCTGGAGAGGATTCAATGCCCTCATCGCACAGAGGCCAAAGGCCCCCGTGGCAGAGGGTGAAGCAAAGCGTGTTACAAGCATTAGCAGGGCCAGAAGGAGGGTTGAGAGGAGTTGGCAGAACAGGGATCCAGCACAGCAGCTACAGAAGCTCATCAGATTACGGTGCCGCTGCTGCTAGGGAGAAGGAAGCCAACAGGAAACAGAGGGGAAAGGCCAAAAAATACAACTGTGCTGACTGAGAGGAAGCTGTTTGAAAAGGAGAAATCCAGGTCCGCAAGGAACGTGCCCAGTGGCCTCCATGACTTCAGAACTGCGGTGCAGAAATCACTGACTTGGCTAAACTCTTTATCCCTAGTGAGTTCAAACAACAAATGGCTTCTTTGTAAGCAGGGCAGATCTGAGCATGAGCAGTTGTGGTGCATTCATTTTTCAGAAAATAGAAAGATCACTGGTGTGTATGCCTCCATTTTGATTCAGCATTTTTGATCTGAGACATAGGAAGGCACAGAATGTCATGGAGAAAATGAAAGAATGGGTAAACATGTGCTGTTTCTTCATTTAACTCCACAGTCCTACATCAGTTTATACCCCCTACTGAGCTTTGCTTTGGGCTGGCTTTCTCCTGCTCTGGGTCATCATCTGCGCCAGCATAAAGTGATGGAAGTTTGCTCCTCTACCTCAAGGATTGTACACTTTCTTCAATTCCTATTTGGGATTTTCACTGCTGGAGGATGGAGATAAACTTCCTTGAAACCTCTTTCCTTCCTCCACCGAAAAAAGCGCTGTGCTCTCAAGGCCATGCAACTCTCAAGGTGTCATGTACCCTTGTCTGGGCTCCCTCCCTGGAGTGTGTTAGGGCAGCATGAGAACTGGAGAGGGAATGGCAATGCTACGTGGTGCTGGTGCCCACCAGCATGAGATCTGATGATGCCCTTCTGCACTGCCTGCTGGTATATCAACATGTCCTAGATCACAACCATTGCTTGATGAACAATTGCAGTGACAGGAAAGGGCTGAATACCCAACGATAACTAATCTCATCCTTGTCCGAAGTCGCACCAGACTTCCCCAGGTCGCTCTGGCCTTTGCAGAGAGGTCCAGCCATGGGGCAGTGCTAGTCTCTACCAGCGTTCCTGCTGGTAGAAACAGGTGGTGTTTTCATGCAGGTGCTGGACCAGAATGGATGCACAACTTCTGGGCGCTGGTGGTGACACTTCACAGTGACCTATCTGCAAAACCTGATCTCTTGAGCATGGGGAGCAGCTCATGAGGTGTCTAGGACCTGCAACGGAGGACCCCAAGGGAAGACACTTGACTTACAGCTAGAACCGAAACGTACATTTGAACTCCACCTGCTGTATTTGGTTGACATGTTATTTGGAAAATGACATGGTCTCTTTGAATCTCAGTTTCCTTGTCTGTGGAGAAGGCAATATTCACCACCTGCTTCACATGACTGTCAGGCATTGGTTAAATGCCTCATCATCCAGGTTGTGTTACCTATAAGATCTCATTTTCTAGCCTGGTTGCGTGATTGGAGACAGTTAACTATGGGGTCGGGTGGGGATTAACACTACAGTTATTAACCGAGGGGTTAATAGGGCTGAGGCTGCCAGCTGCTCCACAATCACATCTCCCAGCGATACGGATGGATACCCTGGGAGAGCCTGCGCACGTGGTTTTGCTTGTGCATGCATCTTTGCCTTGCTACCAAGTAAAGTGAAATACGAGCCAGCTCAACAACATCCTCAAAAAGTCCTGGTTGCTGAGTGTGTTTTACTGTCAGAACATTAAACTTAATACCTTGTTTGCAGCTGGAAATGGAACCCCCCCACTGCCTTGTGGGCAAAGCCCTGGCTGGTGAATCACAGCAATGAGAACTGCTGATGCCTCGTCCCTGCTGCTTCCAGGCCCAGCATTTATTGTCTCCGCATCCACCCACCTCTTCCATCCTGGGCTCCCCTCTGCTGCCTTTCTGTGCTGGGAGCTGGGGCAGGGTTGGCTGAGTGAGATCTTCCACTGGAGAGGAGAAAAGCCAAAGATAGGGTCCTACCCACCGGACTGTCCTACAGGAGGGGAACTCTATTCTGGGAAAAAGACTGAGGAATCCTTGGGGTGTGATCTCCCCATGCTGAACAAAGGCAGCTGGGGATGCAGGAGCAGGGAACGGAGAGACTGGAGTCCTCTCCTTGTGCTACAGCTGCCACAGGTTTCTTGTGCTCAATCCTCAGTTCAGAGCAGAGAAATGGAGTTAGAATGAGCAGGCTCGAGGAGCTCCATCTAGGCAGCTTACCAGAGAGGATGGTGTGACTTGTTCACTGTCTGTGGACCTACGTATTTGCTCATTAAATGCTCTGCAGTCCATCAGGCATGACAGAAACAAGACCCAGAGCAAGTGGAGCTGGGAACAGGACCAGCGGGGAGCAGGCACTAGGCACACCTTTTTATAGAGAGAGGAACTTCATGTCTTTAACTAACAATTTGTTTTTTGGACCTAGAATTTTGGAAAAATGCTTTGATTTAAGCTCAGCCATTGGCCAGGGAGCAGGAAAGACCTCAGGGCAGCTGGAGAACCCAGGAGGTCAAAAATGATGGTCGAAGTCTTCAACCTGACCTCATCTCGGAGGAGAAAATCACACCCAGGGCAATATCTGCTGGTCCTGTGGCACTGGTGACGTGCTGGGAGCAGGCCACCCAGAGCCATCGTGTGAGGCCACAAATGTGCAGGTTTTTTTCTCCAGCTTAGGTATAGCCATGCTGTGACTCTAGCTTCTGTCACTTATCCTGAGGTACACTGAGTTGCTAATGATTTGGGAACTGCTGGTTAACTTTCAGCTGTGTGAAAGAGGGAGGCAGCAGAGACCACTGAAGCCAACATCAGCAGAGCCTGCTGAGACCCAACTACCTGCCCAACCTACCCTCTCCCTCATGGTTTCTGAGTTGGCAGCTCATGATCTTCAGCAGCATGCTCGTCACCCCTGGCGAAAGCATTTTCACATGTGTGAGGACAGCACAGTCCAATTTTCCAGCACTAGCAGCCAGATCCATGTTTAATGACAGGCACGTGTCGGGGTGGTGGCTCCCAGCCCGCAGGAGCTCTGGCTCACGAGGACTGCCCTGCCACTGGACTCCTTGCACTGAGAGTTATGATTTGTCTCTTCTAATGCCAAGATACTTCAGCCCACGGGTTGTTCTCAGCCATCTTGGTGTTAGTCCATCAATCAGAGCGCTTTAAGGTAGGAAGACGTTAAAATCATGTTCTTTCCTGCAACTCAGCTGCTAACTGTAGGGCCGGGAGGCAGGAGAGTAGGTCTTAGGGGCGGGTCCCAGCTGGCCAGGGTTCAGGACCTTTCTCCACAAGGAGTGTGGGACCTTGGGCAAACTCTGTGCATGTCTTGCTTCTCCCTCTGTGAAAGGGTCACAGTAATTGCCTGCCATTGGATTTCAGCAGTGGCTGGCTGGTAGGGGGAACAAAATCTGGTGGCTTTGGATCAAAACTTCTCCCAGATCTTGTGGACATCCTCCACAGTTCCCAAAGCACTGCCCATGAGCAGGGACCTCCACGGCCCCTCAAGTTCTTCCTCCTCCTCTGCAAGGCATGAAATAGAAATGTCTTTGTTTACTTGCCACATTTAAGTCTCATTCCCCCCTTTAGCTTCCTGCTTGTTCAGACTGTTCCCTCTTTATCTTCCCAGACAATCTCCATTGCCTTTGTTTGGCTTCCAGAAAATCCCTGTTCTAACTGGGCAGGAGGAAAAGCAAATTCAATGGCTTCCTCTCACCAAGGAGGAGTTTTGAGAAGGCAAAGCCCAGAGCAATGCAGCATGTTTTGCTCATGCCACAAGCCACGTGAGCGGGCAGCGTTCAAACCAACCTGCGCTATCGTACAGATTGCTCTCTTGGGTGGGACGGGGAAGAGAAATCAGACCCATTAAAGACTGCCTTGCCAGCATGTATAAAAAAAACGTGTGCGTGTATTTTTTAGAAGAAGGATGATTTCTTTGTCAGTTCTTCTGAGTGACTCTGAGCAGCCCAGGAACAGATGCACAGGTCACAACAAAAGCTTCCCATCTGAAGAGCCTCACCCGCTACCCACCACACCAGCCATTCCACTAAACACTGCACCAGGGACTCGTTACCTCTGTAGTGGACATTCACGAGTGCCCGGGATCTCTCCTGAGTGCTGGCACACTATTAATTTAATGGAGTGATTAATTTATCAGAGCTATTAGGCCATTCGGCCCCAGGGCAATGAGTTCTCTTCCAAAGTGTTCCTGGGCATGGCTGGGAGTTAGCCCAGACCAGGCACCACTCCCAAGAGAAGCCTGGATGCAGCCACCTAGGATGGGGCTGGGAGAGGTACCTGTATGGCCTCGCTGTATGACACTCCCAGGCATGAGTCCTTTTCAGTCACTACATGGTCTCAATCTCCATGTTTGTTCCTTGCCTGCACCTGATTTCTCCTTTAAACCACGGACTCTCCTTGTCCCTGACTCCTGGAGCCAGCGCTGTTTTCCTCTTTCCGTAAACTGTCCAGAGGGAGTCTGTCCTTCTCCTTCAGCCCTCCTGGTTGGACCATGTTGTCCCCCCGGTATCACCAACGCATCATCCTGTGATCAATGAAAAGAGCTGAGTCAATGGTGGGAGTAGATGCTGGAACTGCTTTGTGGGAAGAGAAGGGGACAGGATCTATGAGGACTGTCTTGCTGGAGTGTTGGTAGGTGGCTGGGGGGCAGGAAGATATGCAAGGGTGTTTTGACATTGTAATTATTTTTCTATTTTCCTCCTAATTAGTGCCACGTGCCCAGTGCTTTTGTGAGGCATTCATTAACGCTGTGTTTGAATCCAAATAAACAATCATCTCCATTTGCCCCTCCCTGGACCCCTACATCTTCTTCTGCATGAAAATTTGACAGGCAGGAAGAGCGCAAGTCCTCTGCTCTGGGGGAGGCTGCGACGTCTGAAGGCACGGCTTTGGCTCGCCTGTTAGCCCAAAGGAAAGAAATAATGATAGAATTTAACAGAGTAAAATGTGGTGAGGGATGTGAAGTGAGATACTTTGCAACACAGAAGCGAATCGGGGCAAAATTACCATCTTAATTGTATTAATGTTGCCAATTAGAGACAGAGCCCATGTTGCTCAGCAGGAGCATTCTGGGATAGAAGGGAAGACAAATTATCTGCAAACTCCTTATTTTGTCTTTGTGAATTACCACCCCAAGGTACTTAATTGAATCTCTAGTCCTGATCAGTGAACATTGTTCAGGGAGTGAATTAAGGAAAGGCCCCACAGGCCTGCTCTGTTTTGTCCCAATTAACAGAAACACTAGATTTTTTTTTTTTTTTTTAAATCATTACATGGCTAAGAGTTAAATTCGAAAAGAGAAGCTGGGTCTAAATCATTTAATTTCTGCCCGGAGCAGAGCTGGATGAGTGTGTTGAATGCATTCATGGCAGCCTGCAGGTTGTGCCACCCCTCTGAGCACCACTAAAATGGGAAAAAGTTGCCGGGAGCCCCCTTCAGAGCAAAGATCCCCTTGATACCTGTCCTGACCACCCTCCCACGGGTGGCACCCTGCTGTCTCCCCACGTGGAATGGAAATTATAGGGAGAAAGTATCATCACTGGTGTAGGACAGCATGGTGCAGGATGGAACACCCCAGACCAAGGGTGTTACCGACACCGAAATTATCATGAGCGGAAATGCTCCCTTTGGCTGAGCTGTGGAGTTTGTTGCTGGTGGTGTACAGAGTATTTTATGCAGTAAAAACACAGAGAGGATGGAACAGTCCGCTGGTCTGAGCCAATATCAGGGACAAGCACCAGTTTGTGGATGTGCACCCAACATACTTCTGGGTCTCCTCACGTGTTAATTTTAGGCAGTGCCTAGTTTAGAGTGATGTATTTAGAGAAAATTCCCAGAAGGACAGTCTATGTCAATCAGTTCTTTTGATTTTATCACATAGATTATATTTTTTTTATTTCGAGGATTATTATATTTTGAAGTCTTCTAGTCTGTTCTCTTATTTAGTAAAGAAAGGAAGCAGCCACAGGTGAGTTTTCCTGCATGGTACTGGATTGGACCTTCAGTCACTGAAACGCCTTAACTTTATTGGGGTTTTTTTCTGCTGGAGCAAAATGCAAAATTTCGACTAATCCAAGCCATACAACTCAGGGTTAGCCCATTCTTGTATTGCTTAAGAATCACAATGTTTGGAGTGAAAAAAAAAATAATAAAAAACCCAGATGTAATAGGTTTACAGAGCCTAATTTCCTGTATTTTACTTTGAAAAGATGAGTTGGTTCTGATCCTGAGGCTTTGAGCAACCAGGTCTAGTGGGAGGTGTCCTTGGCTGCGGCAGGAGGGTTGGAACTAGATGATCTTTAAGGTCCCTTCCAGCCCAAACCATTCTATGATTCTATGATCCTAGTTACACATCCTTGAAAAGTGAAGAGCGTGGATTTGAGATGAAAAGGAACTGACAGTTCTGATGCGGGCTTCTTTTTATTATGGGGATTTCCTCCTTTTACCTACAGGTAAGATGGGTCCAGAGTCCGCCTAGGAAAGAGCTGCACATCTGCCAGAGCTGCTGTGGTCAGAAGAAATCCTGGCCCCTGCTTGGCTGGGAGAGACTGTTCCTCTGGAGAGAGGGAAGTGCTTTACAGCTGTGCAAGGATCTTTTCCACTCCTGTTTTCATGTTCCCTTCCGTGCCCTCGCGTGCCTTGTGCATTGTGAGTGTCAGTTTTAGGAGCAAGGATCATTCCTGTGAGTACAGTATCCAGCACGTCATGGTCTTAGCCAGATCCTGAAGGTTCATTTATAGTAATAATAATGAAGTGTTCAACAGCTTCTTATTGAATGCCAAGGAATAAGTGACCTACAGGAGAACTCTGAAGGGGATTCCTAGAAAGGAAGGAGATGATCTGCTGGAGCTGAGCTCTTTCAGCCTGGCTGCAGGCACATCTGTGAACTCTGCTGAGGGAAAGGAGGCTGTGTAAACAGGCAAGAGGGAGAGTCATTTAAGTCAAAATAAATGCCGTGAAATTCTTTCCATTGTATCTCACTGAATACAGAAGCTTGGATGATGAAGCCATGAATTCCAGAGCAGGGGCACCTGGAACAGGGCCTGTGAGGAAGGGGAAAAAATATTGTAAAACATAATGATCAAACAGTAGGGGAGAGCAAGGACCATGAAAACATCAAAAGTCATGGCAATTGTTTTGGATGAGAATGTTTTTAAGAGTCCCTGTTTATGTTGGACAGGAGAGTTTGCTTTGAACAATGGATGAACTTTTGCAAAGCAGGCAAAATCCTCACTCTACTCACTACTAGGAGTTTCTTTTTCTTTTCTTAAAAAAATATATGCATGTATTTATAAAAACAGGGGAAAATGAAAAGGTGTCTTATTGTTTTGCTGTCTGCTACAGGTCTTCCTCTCACACTGGTCATGTTGGACTGTTAGGGATAGAACTGGACATCTTGTCCAGGGGTAATTTGCTCTGGAAATGCCTGTGTGTTTGATGTGCGAATTAATTGGGCTCACGTGCCTCCAGGTGCAGACACGGACACAAACAAATGTAACTGGGGTCCAGACACCAGAGCTTCCTGCCTGTGCCACCGAGTTTACCTAAGGCACACTGTGGGTACCCCATCCATCTGACCCTGAACTACTAAACTTTATGGGAGTTTGAGCCCTGTTTTTATGCTTACTTTTTATATTATGAAGGTATCTGGGATACTTCAGAGTTGTACTTGTGTCCTACATTGTGATTACAAGCTATTGGCACAGAGAAATTCAGCCTTGTGGATCAGGAATGCGGATGCTGCAGGCTAAAACAAGCTAGAAGAGGCAAGCATTGTTACGGCTCTTGCTCCGGACAGGCTGCTGGCCACTTCTCTGGAGATCTGACAAAGGCACCTGCAGTCCCTACTCCGTCAGGGTGGGCTTTCACAACATGGACTGGGGAATCCTCTCACCCCGAGGCCGCAATTTTACCTTTTTGTGTGCGTTTGGCTTTGCTAACTGGTCTCGTCCATCCTGCTTCACAGAGAATGGCCATTGCCACTGGGCTGTTGAAGCTCAGGTGTCCAAGTCCTATACAGAAGTGCATAGAAGGCCACTGACTCAACACAACAGAAGAGGCGATGTTGTTTCTCCCTCTTCCAGATGTATTCACACAGCACTGAGCAGCACGTTCTACATCTGCCTGTAGCAGATCCATGACTTGAATCTGGAAGGTCAGGGTGGCATCTCTACCACAGCCAAACTTCTAGCAACAGCATTTGCCAGGACAGGCTCTGAGGAGCCCCACTGGGCACAGATGCAACACTGGGAAGCTGGTTTCAACAGGACAACCTCTGAGCTTCTGATTTTAGTTTTGCTGGCGGTGTGACTCAGGTGCCAGGAGATGGAGAGTGACCAGAGTTCTGAGAGCAAGTGAGACCAGTCTGGTGGTGTCACAAAAGTGCCAGGACTGGCCCAGCAGCAGGATTCTTGCAGATGGGGAAGGCTGGGCAGGTTTCTGTGAACACAGAGCTTGGCTGACTTCTGTGGGAGCTGCCCCCAAGTGCTTCCCTGCTTAGCAGGGCTCTCATGGTACACACTCCAGCTCCTTGGTCCTGAGCAAGACCACGCGTGACATTTTTTGCTTTCCCCTGTGTAAGAGAGAAGCCACGAGAGGTTCCATCAGCTAGGAAGCATTCTCTTAGGTGCTGATATATGTGGAACATTTGCAGCAGCAGCCAGCAAAGGCAACCATGCAATCTCCATAACAGCCCATGCAGAAATCTGTGACTGTTCTCTTGCCCAGATCAAATGGAAACACGGCAACAGCGGGATGTGCTGCAGTGTATACAGCCCCTGAACTGCACCTGGCTGTGACACCCTTCATGGAAAAACACCCACCCCTCCACCTCTGCCAGGACCTCCCTGCCCCAGCGCAAACGCTGTGGGTGACTGTGGCAGCTTGGTGGCCCTGCAGGACATGGCCTGTTTAAGAAGGCTTTCCCTCGTGGCCCCTGGACAATGGCTAGCTGTTCCTGGAGTGCCCCATACATTCCAGGATGCATTGGGCCTCACAAGTTAAATATTTAGTCTTTCCTGAATCCGAATACTTCCTGAGCTCCTGGTTTTGTTGTTTTCATACATTCGGCTTTGTTTCGCTTGATTAGAGCGGTGGGGTTTGTAGATAGGCACTCGATTCTTGGCAGAAAGTGGAGTATTATTAACATTCCTTATCGCGGGAGTGTATATTATTGTGTGACATTGCACAGAGTAACCTTAAAATAAAAGCCCTCCTCTGCCATTCTGGGCATTGTTTTGACTGCCAGCCGCCTCCACAGCGCTCTGGGCACAGACACCGCTCCCGGGGTTATCGGCTGCGATTTCCACTCCTTTCCTAAATCTGTGCCATTCACTCACAAAAGGACACATCGTTCAGCGTATCTCTGGTGGCAAAGCAGCAGGCTGTGATTCAGAGCCTGGTTCTTAGTGAACCAGGGGTTAAAACCAATCCGGCTTCTTCCTCCAGCTGCAGGCTTGCTCAGGGGAAGGGGCATAAATCCAGGGCTTTGGAGAGAGATGAGGAGTTTGCATATCACTTCAGAGAGTGCATCATCCAGAGTGTCTCCTAATCCCTGTGTCGCCTTTCTGACATTCGTTAACATTTTCCCTGACCAAGGGAAAGGAGAGGGCATGATGTTTGCAGGCTTCTCTCTGGAAAATCTGCGGTTGTCGCCGCAGAGTCCTACATGTAGTTTAGAAGAAATATGCATGCAGGAAGGATGGAGCAGGACGTTCAGTTTTCAGGTTTCCCCCTTGAGTTTTGGTACAATCCATAAATTATAAGCTTCACATTACAAAAAAAGAGTCTATCTTTTCCTATCACAAACTAACTGTGATGCAGTCCTCTCATCTATTCTGGCAGAAAATTTTCTCCAAGTAAAAAAACAGCAGCACAGGCAACAAACAGCTCATGCACATCTATCCGATGCCTAATTAAGGCTATTTAAATGCTAACATTATTAAACAAGAGTAATTTCTCTTTCTGTCTCCTTTTTTTTTAAAAAAAAAAACATAAGAAAATTAAATGTCTTAATAGAGGAACTGTGAGTGCGAATGTGCCAGCAGCAGCATTTGTTCAGCCGTGTTAGAAGCACGCAGGATTTTCTCTTACTGTTTTTCTGGGTCAATATGCAGCTTGATAGATTGCTATTTATATTACAAATTGGGTGTCCCAAAATATGGAGGCAGTTCAACCCAGTTGAGTCAGTGCTGTTGGAGTTGTCTTGCTGTTTGTCCAGCCTTAATGCCGCACTGTGACAGGCTTTGCATTCAGATAAATGCACCACCTAACTGGGAACATTTCTACTCCAATTCTGTCTTAGCTCATATTGACAAGCTAATTACAATACATGGTAGCAAAATATCTCAATCGCACTGTCACCGGTCGCATCAGCCTCAGTTTTGCCTGGAATTGAGAAACTGGAGAGTTGCCTCTTTTGGATGGTGGAGGAACGGAGCCAAGAGCAGTCTGCAGCGGGGAACACTGAAGGAAGCTGATCTCCATTCTCAGATCCATCCTTTTTCATTGTGCTGCTGGTTGTTAGTAAGGAGTAAGATGCCCTGTGTTGCAGGTGGATTTGATAGGAGAAAAAGCCTTCTCCAGACCTCAAAGTCAGCCCAAGGGAAGATTTTTTTCCTTTGGTTATTTTCAGATACGCTGGTCAAAAATGAATAAACATTGAACCGGGCAGGATGTTTCCTACAGCATGTCTCATTGGAGAAGTTACAGCCTAATAGTCAAAGTGCTTCAGATTTTCACAGACTTTTAGCTGACTGATCAATATATACATTTCTCTGAACAGGATTACAAGAGTTTCCAATAGCTCCAGCCATCCTTTACTAGATCGTCATGAATTTAGGTGCTGTAAAGCAACCAAAGAGCAGAGAAATTGCACTGTGATGTGCAGATCCCTTCCACAAAGTCTGACAGATAGGTTGGTGAAGGGGCATGTTGCAGTTTTGCGTGCTGGCAGTGTGGTTGAAATGGCCTTGAGAGAGTGTGAAGATTGTTGTATACAAGCCTAAAAACCTGAAACCCACTTCCTTGGTGCAGCAGCTGGTGCAACTTGCTGCCAGATCTACTGAAGGAGAAGGCAGGCTCTGGGGAAGCAGCAAAAGGGCTTCAAGGCAGCGCTACAGAGAGCTCTCCGGAACCTCTGTGATGGGTAGGTTGCTCCCAAAGAGCCACTGCATGCCCCAGGACAGCGAAGATCCTGGTGAACCATCCTAGTGGGACCAACAGCAGATATTAGGAACAATAGCATCAAAACACCCACTCTTGTCAGCACTGTCCCTGCAAGGCTCCTGAACCTTATCTCGGAATAGAGAAGTCCATGCTGGCCAACCCGACTGCCAAGCTGAAACACAAGGTAGACAACGACACCTGAAGGCAGCAGGCTCCAGCGCCTTGCAATCTTGGCAATGTTTTCACTTAGTCATCAGAGTGTGTTTACAAGTCTCTCCCACTATTCTCTTCCTGCCAGCAGCTGACAAGCACATCTAGTTAAGCTTAACAGAAGTACGTTTAATAATTAGCAGAGCTCAGGAAGACCTTGCTTGCAGCTCTGTTGCATGTGGAGGTGTTAATAAGAGCACATGAGGAATGAGAAATGTTTGGCACTTGCAGCAGCTGGAGGATGCTTCCACCCTCATTCCGCGAGCAGCATCTCTCAGTGGCTCCAGGCTGATGTCATCAGCGCCTGGAGGCTCCTCTTGGTCTCCGCTTCACCATCTGCCTTTCCACTCCCGGGAGTGAGGGACACTGAGTACGGCAAAACGGGCTCCAGTGTGTGGAGGGGACAGCCCACCTCAGCCAGGGAACCTTCTGCCCTTGCTCACGCTGGCTCAGCCTCGCCTGCTCTGTGCAGGCAGGAACACGCAGCCTCCAACCGTGTCCTAACATGGGTTGCCCACTGGCCTGCTCTTGTTGAAATTTTCCTAGCAGGCGCCGTCTCCTCTTTTGCACAGGTGGGTGTGACAATTTAGGCAGGGCTGCCCTGAGCCTGTCCTCCCCACCTCTGCCTTGCTCCCCACCTCATGGTGCTCTGGCAGGGGGGTTGGACTAGGTGATCTCCAGAGGTGCCTCCCAACCCCTGTGATTTTGTGATTCTGTGGCTGCTGCTGGCCATTGGCGCTCTGGCCTTCCTCTCTCCCCCTGCTCTCCTGTTCCTCAATCCCACTCACTCAGCCTTCCGGAAATCTCCCTCACCAGGGCATTTTCATGAGCTCCACAGCTCTGGTTTGCAGCTCTCAGTGCTGTTATCTAATCCGTCAATCTATTTCCTTGCTCATTTTCATCTCAGCTTCATCTATTCTCCATTTCAGTCCATCTATAACCTTCCTTATTTCTAGACCGTTCCAGACTGGCTCCTTTTGTTTATGTACATTTGCTGCCAACCTTCAGTCTCCTTCACACTTCCCTCTGCTTTGCTTTTATGGCCTTTTATGATGTTTATGTTACATCAAGGCCCTTTCCCTTTTTATTCCTTTCCTGCCCCTGGATAATTATTCTTCCATCCATGGCTTTTACTGCCTGCCTTTATCATGAATGTTTCTGCGGGTGGCAGGAGTGTCTGGAGCACATAACCTCTGTCTGCAAGCTGATAGGCAGCTCAGCTATGGGTCAGGGCTGAAAACGCTTTGCTGATGGACTCTGACCATTACCTGCTGGACCTTCCCTGTGCAGACCCTGAAACTTTTTACTTGAAGCTGCTCTATCCTTCCTGACTTGGCCTCCTCTGAAAGCCAATGGCTACCACCTTCAGGTGCCTTAGTGCCTGTCACAGTCATGGTCTGGGAGAGGTGGCAACATCTCCTGCCATTCCTGCAGCCTCACATTCAGGCGGAAAGGAGAGCGCCAGTCCTTTGCATCTAGCAGTGGCATGAGGTTCATCTCTGCTGCTTGCGCATGGTGTGAGTGACTGTTCATCTGTAGGGGAATACGCTCATTTCTCATGGCCCCTATGAGACAGCCTGTCTGTAGAGCTCAGACAACGTTGACCCACATCTGGAGGTCTCTGGTTCAGTCCATGGGTGATTTAAATGTCTGGTCCTGTCCACCCACCCTGTAAATGGGGTAGTGGCTGATCCATGGGCCCGCAGAGATGGGGAGTAGAGGGGAGGGCTGCTCTCTTTAACACCTTCTGTCTCAACCACCCTCACAGCTCCCTCACCCAAATCAGGAATGAGGAGATACCATCACCACCACCAATTAATTGGTGTGCTTCTAACCTCAAAGTCTTGCTGATTTCCAGAAGAATTTAGCCTGAGAGAACAGTGAGTCTAGTTAATAAAGGAGCTCTGAGTTTGTCCCTCCAGGGAGACTGGCCAAGCAATGGACTTGTCAAAGTGAAGATGAGTTGGAGAAGGTACAGGATGGGGCACTGTGCTCAGAGGGAGTGTGTCTATGCGGTCAGAGCAGCTCCGCTTCCCAATCATAGCAGCTCTGGAGGTGAAAGAGGGAGATGATTTTGGCAGGAGAAAGAGCACTGATAACCTGGGAAGAGAAGTCCAGGCATGCCACCATGAAAAGCTCTCAGCACAGAGCAAGTAGTCCCTGAGGCAGGACGTGTTGAGAAATCATCACTGCACAGATACCATGACAGGGAAGAGAATCTGCCAGGGCAAAAGTGAAGTGTTTCTCAGGTTAGAGCACGTAAGTGGTCGCAGAGATGCTGGGGAAGTCAGACCGTATTGCATCCTACCAGCATGCCACCGCACAGAAAGCAACCAACCACATTCTCATAAGAAATGGGGCTGTCTGCTTCACTGTTCCCAGGCCTTCCCACAAAAGCACGAACACCACCCTCTGACTTCCAGACTATTTCATTCAGTCTTGCACCAGCACTGCTTTCCATTTCAGTCTCTCTTCTTTCTTTTCCTTTTCTTTGTTGGAGTGATAAAATCCCATCTCTGTGCATCTAAAGCACCTCCATTCCCGTATCATCCTTGCTGTTCCTGTTTATTTTTCCTTCTTATCAAGAAAATCCCATTTTCCCCAATAATGCTAAAGCCTGTATGACAATTTCAGCTTAGTACATGGCTCCATTATCCCTGGGAGCTGTGCCAGCACCAGGCTGATTTGGAGGACTCAGTGCTCCAGCTGACCTGCGGGTAAAGAACCGTACAGGGATCTTCTCCTTATAACACTTGTGATGTAATGCGCCCTTTCTCCCTGGGAATTTTGGTGAGAACATGCAGAGAGAGCTCCTTTGGGAAGGACAGCAAGAGTGAAAATCTCCAAGCAGGAGGTGATAACACTGACACATAAACCTTCAGCAATTTAGGAGACTCAGGGAGAACACAGAGGGATTTAGAGGAGGAAGGGAAATGAGCAGTGAGGTGTGGGGCAAAGGGTCTGGTTTTATTGCTAGACCAGCTGAGGACCATGAGGATGGGACGTACTGAAGAAAGGGAGGACGAGTCCTCACAGGTTCCCCCAGGGGCAAACAAGAAGGGGGTCGGTGTGTAGCTTTTAATTTTTTCTCTATTTCTTTGGCTCTCTATGGCTGCAGGGCACCTGGACTTTATCCCCTTAGCACAGCCGGTGGTGCCTGTCGGCAGGATGGTGCCTGCTGTCCCGCATCCAGGGAGAGGCGAGCTGTACGGCTGGACCCAGACAAGGAGTCCGCCTGAGACGCAGGTCTTCTGGGTGGGCAGAGGGGAATATCTAACAGCCTTGCCCTGGGTCTACCCAGGACTGTGAGGGTCCCACAATGGTGTCCCAGTCCCAGGGGGAGCTGAGGGAGCTGAAGAGATGTTAACCCCTTGTTCTGCCCCAATGGTATAATACGGGGTGCAGTCAGGAGAACCTCACAGCTCCTCCCCGCATGCTTCCCCCTTCCAGAGGGTAAGAGCCAAGCCCTTGTTTTTCTTTCTCTCTCATGTTAAAGCTCTTTCCCTTGCAGCCGCTGGAGTAATTTAATTAAATTGTAATGCTGCGGAGCTGGCTCCTCTCCAAGGGCAGGAGCAACAGCTTGCCACCTCGAGGGCAGGCAGGCTCCCGGGGAGCCAGTCACACAGCACCAGTAACACACTGCACTTGACTCATAAGTCTCCTGTTGACAGGTTTAAAAGAAACCCCACCCTGCCCGAGCGCCGCGCTGCAGAGCAGCCCCGGAGGCAGCCCCCTGCATGGGGCCCCGGCACCCTGGCATCCTCAGGCACCGCGGGGCCAAGGCAGTCCTGCCTGAGGTGATGCTGAGCTCTCCGGAGATGTGCTGCGCTCCCTCCTGTGCCTGGCTCCAGGCAGTAACCAGCAAACCCCGTGCCAGCTGCAGGGCAGCTTCTTCTACAGGAGTGGACACCATGGCCAGGACTGTGTTGGGCAGCCTGGGGGACCCCAGCACCATCTGCTCCCGCAAGAGGGACAGGGGAAATGAGGGTGATTTGCTGGCCTTGGCAGGCTGGGACAGAGCCAGAAAAACTGAACAACAAATCCTGGAGCAGAAAAGAGCCCCTCTGCCCTCCCAGCTGAGTGCTCTCTTGCCTTTGCACCCTTTCTTCCCTCTCCTCCCCTCTCAGTATCTCCAGCCAGCAGCCCCATTTCTCTAAAAAGAGGGAGAAATCACTGCCCTTGTCCTGTCTCCAGGCTGAGACAGTCCCCATGCCCCTTCCAGAGCACCCATTCCTCTCCTGGCCAAAATAACCCCATGCAATCTCGTCTCAATTGCCCACAGCCCACACCCTTCCCCAGCACCTTCCTCCCAGCCTCTTGCAAGGGATGTCTGCGTGCCAGGGTACGCACTGCCCTGCACTGCAGAGCTATGCATCGCCACCGCCTGCAGCCCGGGCTGCAGCAGCCCTTCCTCTACCAGCCAGCGGGTACCCAGTGCCCACGTCCTGCCAGGTGCAGCCAAGCCCTAGCCCAAATGCTGTGCCCTCCCTCTCCCCAGCATCCCCCGCAGAGAGCCCTGCAGCGAGCAGAGGACACAGAGCATTTCAATTCCCTCCTCTCTGCCGCTTCCCCCCTATTTCTGCCTCTCCCAGAGGCAACCTGCGAACAAATGCAAACCCCAAGGAAAGTCTCAGATCTTTTGAAATGAAAGAAATCCCCTCTGGAAGAGAAAGATGCACAGAGGCGCAGCTGCTGCCAGCAGGGAGATGCTCCTGCCGAGCATCTCTGTCTGAAGGAAGATTGCAGCAAGAATAAACGCTGGCCTTGTGAGCAGCGGGCTGCTGTTGGCACTGGGCACATCAGCAGCACCACAGATCAAGCAGCGGTGGGAGGCCAGATGAGTGAAACCTTCCTCTGCTATTTGTAAGAGCTAAACCCCCGGCTGTTTCCTACGCATTCCTTGGAAAGCATATCCTTAGCAAAGCCCATCTCACCTCCAGGAGAGATGAGCTCCTGGAGGAGCTCCCAGCAATAACCAGACAGAGACAAAGCCCATGAGTGGCAAACTGCCATTAAAACCTAAAATGTGAGCGTATACTGGTGGCAAACATATTGCCATCGCCACACCTGGAATGCTGGGGCCAGGGAGAAACGAACTTGCTGAGACACCCTGGGCACAGCTGCATGCCCCAGGCAGCTGAGTCCTGTGACTCCCAGGAGTGCCTGTGCTTGAGGCAGAATACAAAAATCATGAAAAGTCTGTCTGCAACACCAGCAACAGAGATAGGGAGAAATGTCAGGATATTTCCATGGCTCGGGGAAAAATCGACCTCATACATCGTGACCTAGTCCCTGCCGAAAGGGTAGTGCAGTCCCACGGCCACACAGCCCAGGAGCTCTTGCTACCGACCCCTCATAAAGAAGATCACCCAAAGAAAAAGCAGAGCTCCTAGGTCAGCTTGGATAAAATCCTGATCCCAGCAAGACAACAGAAGAAAGAGTAGGTCAGGATGGCTGAAAAAGTGCTGCCTCCATCGTTAAATGAGTGTCCACGTGCACACAGATAAGTGTGTTGCATCTCTGTGCATGGATCAGTGTGCGTGAATGAGTGGAGGAAGGTGTCTATGATGGGGAGGGTAGTTTGGGAAGGCTGGTTCTTCCCCCAGCTGTACAAGCATCCTTCCCACAAAGTACCTCTCTGCCCAAGGACATCATGCCCAGGCCATCAGGTCCTCCAGGGGAGGATATGGCAGCAGGCTCTTTTGAAATACTCCAGGGGAATGGTTGGGAAAACCCCTTCAGCACTTTGCTCCTGGGCGCTATCGCTGCTGTTTACTTCATGGCCCTTTTAATCTGCTGGGGACGAGGAAGGGCAGGAGGACGCTGCGTGCTGGGGTGCAGGGCTGGTCCCCCCAGCCCGAGGAGAGGTCCCTCCCGTACCTGTTCTCCCTGTCCTCCTGCACCTTGTCCATGGTCTCAGCCCTCTTGGGGACAGCCAGGACAGGGGCACCCAAGAGGCAGCAGAGCAGAGGGTGCTCCGCTGAGAAGCTATGTGGTCTGGGATCGATGCCAGCCAGCAGCTCGTTTGCAAATGTAATGCTAAGTGCCACTGGTTTTACTGCTGTGTGCTGAGCACGGGAAAATCCTGGGTGGGTGCAAGGGACCCATCAGAGTCTATGTCCCATTGCTAGGAACACAGGTACCTTATTTTGACAAAAATCTCACCAGTTTTGATGGTATCACAAAATTTGTGCAACTGTCTGGACAGCTTTCCTGTATTCCTGCTGGTGGAGAATGACTAGGACTGGGTGAAGCCAGTTACCAGACCCTGAGGTAACCTTTTAAGAAGCACATACTATGTAAATAACTCAATGAGAATTTCTCTCCTTCTTCAAAATCCAGTGACACTTACAATACAGAACACCAGATAATCTGGCCTACAGTAGATATCAGTGTCTGTATGGATTTCCTTGCAGTGGATTGTGTTGATTGTACTATAGAAGTGTTAGTCCTACACTTAGCAAAATATTAACTATTAGAACATATACACCCTAGAGCTAGGCTTATGTTGAAAATTTGAGGCTAAAATTCAGCATCACCAAGGAGGATTCTCTTCCTACCTCTAGAGCAGCCTGAGGATAAAGGCAAGGAATAAAAAAGAGCAAAAGGGAACTAAACCCTATAGAAAACGCCTCAAAAAGATTTGAGATTTTATACAAATCAGCGTTACTCTGTCATGGCAGAAGCCTGGGAACCAAAACTGGCATTTGACTTAACATAACAAGTCCTAGGTGCACAGAAGTTGCATCTTGATTTATAAATAAAAATAGTTCAATAAATGGTTCTTAGCCGTCCTCTTACAAGTCCAGGATTTGATGATTTTCCCTGGGAGAAAGCTGCCCATGGATCTGATTTCAGAGTATTTCAAACCCTGTGGAAGTATATGGACAAGTCAGCTGCGCTCAGGACCAGTGGGGGCTCTGGCTGTTTGATGAGGCTCCCATACAGTGCTCTGTTCGGAGCAGAAGGTATCTCAGTCTTTCTTTATGTGCTTGCTGAAACACATGGTTGGCCAATGCTTTTCTAAATACTATGATGAAGTTTGAGATACATGGTTCATTTCAACTCTGGCTCCAATTTGCCTAAATGCGAAAAAACAGCTGGAGAATCCCATGATCCTTCAGGTAATCCATGTCTAATTCATTGCCTGGCAAGTTATTTCAGTAGTTAATTACTCCTGAGATACTAAAAATTTGAATCTTATTTTAGCTAGGATTTGTCTAGTTTTGTGTCAGCCAGGGTAGCTTGAGTTACGTGGGCTGGATGTATTGCAGAGTGCTCTGCTCTGAAATATTTACTCTGACCTTAGCATCAAATATATATTCAGCAACGTTAAGGTCAAGATTGTCACCTTTTGATCTTTGCTTTGACGTACAGGTAGTATTCTCTCTGCTTTTTATATGCAGTGGAAGAGTGGCTAAGAAGGAAGCAGAGTTCATATGTGGAGGGGAAAGGGAAACCTTATTGAATGAACATCATTAATATTGCAAATTTGAGTATTCAGATGTTGGAAGCTTTAGGTTGCCTTTCTCATGGAGTGGGTCATCAAAGATATATTAACATAGCTTAGAGAACTGGGTCATTCCCAGGACTGTGAGAGCTATCTGAAAAGGAGGATTCATTCCTGTAAAAAAATTTTTGAGGTCTCTTCTTTCAGTTCTGGAACAAATCAGGCAGAAAAGTGCCATGGGCCAAGTGAATTGCCTCAGGAGGGCTTTGGATGTAAATGGCTATATGATCTTCCTCTTTGTCCCTACAGGTGTCACTGAAACCAATGTTTTTCCCCAAAGAAAGCTTCCTTTTCAAAAAACTGCCTTTTCTGGGGTGAGAGGGAGAGCAAGCCTTTAAGTGAAAGTCTCCCATTGGCTCAAGTATACACCCTGGGTAATTTTTTTTTTTTCCTGCAATATATTTCACCAAATTTGGCTGTCAGTCACAGAGCCACAAACCTGGAGTAACTAGCCTGAAATTGAGATAGGCACGTGCCTTGGCACCATGGTGATAGCTGCCTTAGAAATAAAAAAAACCACCCAAGGTGGATGGAGAGATTCCTGCCTGCATAGCGGGGACCTGACTGGGGCCCAGTGCTCGCTGCATGGCACATTGATTCCCAGTCCCATTCACGGGCTTCTCCCATCTCTAAGGCAACTGTCTGGGCTTATTTATATTCCTGCCGAGATGTAAAAACAACTGCCTGCTAAGTTATCTTTCCTGGTTATCTTCATTGTTTGCATAGCACAGGTTTCCCTTGATGCAAAGAGTGGGGGTTTTAGTCTCCCTTGAAAACAGCCTGGACTTCATTTAGGGAACAGAGGAGCACACCAAGCACTGAAATACATTTGTGAAGCTTGTTAACCTCCAGCTCCACTGCTCTGTCCTGGTGACCTCTCTGTCATCACTGCGGACCCCTGTTAACAGTGACTGTAAACCTGGGGCAGTTCTTCAGCAATCTGACCAGGATTTGCTTTGAAGTCAGGTTTCCTATTCCACTGGCATGGATTTCTTTAGGTCTGAGTTGAAAAGAAAACAAAAACACAGGAAAAGGTCCCACATCAGGATAAATGAAATGCTCCATTTTGATGTAATCTAGATGTTTGGGCCCTACTGCAATTCTGTGTTTCATCATAAAAGGAAATTCCAGCAACTCTGAAGTGGAGTCCTCTGACCTCACTGAAATACTTTGGTTCAATCTTTTTATCCAATGCTGAAGTTTGCCAAAAGCAGCACTTCCCTGGAGGAAAAATTCTGCTTTGATGAATAGGCATTTTCCAAGAGAGATATACCCCATCTGCAAACGTTCCCCAACTCTAACAACGGCGCTTCAGAGGATGTTGTTATTCAAGCCAAACTTTCCAGGCATCAGATGTCTGTCACTAACCTCTAGATCATTTGGGTGAATGACCACAGAAAGGCAGGAATGACTTGTGCATGACACGTTTTTGAGAAGATCAGATGATTAGTGAAATCTCTGGGCACCAGGGCAAAGTCCAAGAGGGCCAGGCCTCCCACCAGGCTCTAACAAGGGGAAAAAATTCCCTGGCAAAATGTGAAGGGAATGTCATCCATTCAGTAAGTACATTGCTTCATCATGTAATCCATAGTCCAACAGTGAATAATCTCATGGTGAATCTAAAATCAGGTGCTGATCTAGGAGCTCTCCCAGTGCAACCTCAATGAAGCCTTCTCCTCCTACTGACAAAGACATCGTGTCTGATTTTGGCAAAGAACAGCTCCAGCATTTGTTCGCTGACGTCCAGTGCCGTTCCCTGTTTCTCCTGATGCCTCATGTTTCCTGTTTCACGGGCTAAACTCTGATGTGTGGCTCTCTTTTTGTGTGCAATTAAAATCTGGAGCCAAACAGCCAATTTCCATTGGCATCGTCATATTTTGCTCTTCCAGAGATGCTTCATCAGAGGATCTCAGAACATTTTGCATCCATTCATTAATAAACCAGCCACCTGTCTTGGAAGACAGGCGGAATTATCCCTTAACTGCATACAAGTAAAATCAAGGACACAGACATTAGCCGGTTTGCCAGAGGTCATAAAAAGTCTTTGTCCCTGCATGACCCCGAGCTTTGCAACTGATATCTCGACAGAGGTTTTCGGAGCATTGTGCAGGTGCGGCTACTGACAGTCAAATAAAAAACAACCCTGTGATGTCTAGTATGTCTTCCGACATTTGTTACTACTGTTTTGCCATCTCATACCTCGGGGAGAGCATTAGGTCTTTGATGAGATGGTCTCTGTGTCCATCAGACCTGCTATAACGACCTGCAAACTCTTCCTCAGCCTCAGCAGCAAGAAGGGTGAGTGTCCCCAGCTGTCGATGGGGAGGGAGGGAGCCGGGTACCGAGCCCTGTGGTGCACCCACAGGTTGCGGGATGGTTTTGATCTCTGAGGGCTTGACAGTGGCTTGAAGAAGCACCTATTTAGCTGTGCTGAGCCTGTCTGTTCCTCCACTCCGATGTCTGCTTTGAACAGAACACCAAATGATGGTCATAAATATCAGGGCATAATTAGAGTTTCATTTCTCTTCCAAGTCTGGGAGTTGTGGAGAAGATGATTCTCTCAAGCTGCTCTGTCTCTACCTTTCCCGTGAGAGAGCTCCTGCACTGGTCATTGGTGCATCTTACTGAGGCACCACTGGGCTTGGCAGCCAGTTCCCTTTAGTAATTCATCTCAAATATTCCTAGTGCTGCTTTAGATTGATGATGTTTTCCCCTTTCCTTTCTCTTTATATTGTCACTTAACTGCTCCGACTTATAAAGCTGTTAATCTTTCACACACATGCTTACGTTAAGCAGCTTAAGAGCACTGCAAACACTTTATCCTCATAAAGATTGAACTGCCCTGATATGAAACTTGTAGCTCTGGAATAGAACAAAATTTACGTACGCAAATAAAAGCTGAAGGTCAGGGACAGACAGAGAGACTGTAAATATTTCTGGGCCCATATTTCAGAGGATTTGAAAAGAGGAGACAGGGGTTGATTGGCTTCAAGCTGCTTGTGTGCCCTGAGTCAGCAGGAGCTGAGAGGAGATGGAAGAAGGTGCAAGGAGGATAGGCCATGCCACAAGGCTGCATGGCCCAGACGGGTGACCTCTAGACTCCTGCTGACTCATCCCATCCCGTCCTAGCAGGACCACGCTCTGAGGGAGTCAGGGATAGAGAGGCTCAGGAAAATCCCTGAAGTTTTTTCTCCCTGGGATGAAAACTAAACGCAATCTTTCCCCATGAAAGCGCCGAGGTGAAAACCCTGGAGTGAGCAAGACACTCGACTGAGCAATTGGCTATCCCCATGCAAACATCTTGGTGGGCAACAAGGAGAGCAAGAAACTGCACCATGTGTCCTCTGCCTGGGGTGAAGATCCTCACTGCAGGTTTGAAGGGAAGATGGAGCTGTGGCTATGGCTGGAGGAGGCTGTGTTGGAGGTGGACAGTGCTGGAAGTGATGTTTACGGTATGGCCACACTTGGCCATATCTTCTCCTGAGGACATCCCCAGGAACACCAATCCAGTTGCTTTGGCCAGTGACCCAGCACCCCTACAGAAACCCTACGTGCACAGCCACTCCTGCACCAGGTGAGTCTCCATGGCCTCTGGTCTGTCAGTGCCATCAGGCTGGCCCTCCCTGTGTGCTGGGAGCCCAGGCTGCTCTGCGTACGCTGGATTCTGGGTCATCACCTCATACCTTCAGAAAGTTTTATCTGACATGCTGCCAAGGTAGCCAGAGATCATCAGAGAGAGGACCAGCAGAAGGCTTTCCGGAGCTTTTCTCTCAAGCTGCTTGGATTCATCAAGGTTTTGCAAGTTCCAAAGGAGGCTCAGTGAGACCAAGTTGGGGATTAGTGGGAGAAGGAGGTAGCATTTCCCAGGATGCAAGGGTAGCCCCATCCCAGCCTTAATTATGGGCCATTTGCAGAGAAAACTCTAAACAGTGTCACAGGAAGAATCTATGGCTGAGGTGGGCCCATACATCCCACAAATCAGATTTATTCCTAAAGTGCTTTATTAAAGATCCCACTTATTTACTGGGAGACCCAGTATACTTGTTGGGATTTTCTAGTGGTCTTCTACAGAAGAGCTGTGCTTCCTGGAGCAGAGGAGGTGACCAGGACAGGCAGCTGCTTCTGGTCCCGTTTCAAATGACTCAGGTGAAGTCAAGACAGATTTCTTTCTTCTCTGTTTTTGAAAGGAAGCTAATCCCATCTTTGAAGGCAAGAGAGGCAGTTTTGAAGTGCCCCTGGTTGAATGCCTGCCAGCGTCTGGCTGTAGCTGCGTGGGGTTTGGTCCCTGTTACATCGCTCAAGACAAGCGGCACAAAACCCAGGCAGCCCTTGGAGATGCAAGGATTAGTGATAGGCTTGGCCTGACCTCGGTGCAGAATTTAACCCATTACAACGGCTGGGCACAGTTCAAGCGCAGGTCAGGGTGCCTTTGTGTTAAGCACTGCAGAAGCAGGTCTGCCATCAGCTGGTCCTGCTACACCTCAAAGACAAGCCCTGGCAGCAGAGTGAAAGACTCTGAGACACCGCTTATAGCTGGGAAGAAATGCCCGTAAGCACTGTGACCCAGGTGCTCTGAGAAGTGGTTTATCTGTACTGGGCTGGTATGCTGTGGTTAATTCATCACATCTGGTCCTCATCTGGTCTTTTGGGCCATGGGAGATGCTGCACCCTCTGAGTCGTTCTGGTTGTGGGCTCTGTCTGGACTGGGAATTCAGTCCTGGTGATATCTGCTTCCCAATTCCAGCTTTGTAGAGCTGAAGGGGAATAATACAAAGAACAGCTCTGAGGAGGCCAGCCATCCCAGGGAAGGATTTGGGACCAGGGTGGCTTCAGCAGGGCTGGGACTGTGGCATGACCTGGCCCACGCAAGGCACAAGATGGCCAAACATAGCGGAACTCCTGATACGTTTCCTTGATGTGCAGCATTGGACTTGATGATCTTAAAGGTCTCGTCCAACCGTAATTTTTCTGTGCTTCGACGATTCCTGCCTACGGACACTTGGGCCCCTTCCTGGGTGTTGGAAATACACAGGGAGCCCTGATGTAAATAGGAACCAGGCCCTCTTTTCCTCTCCATTATTTTTACCGGATATCTCTGAACTTGTCTGGCAGTGATTTCTCTCTCCTCTTTTTCCCTTCCTACTCAGGGAAAGAAATGGCTGTGAAAACCGCTTCCCTTGAGAGCTGCAGTGAAACAGTTAACCTTTTCCAGGGCTTGTGGCGGGGATGCAATTTATAATTGTGTTTTCCAAGAGAGCTATAAACTTGTCTGCTATCAGTTTTCTGGCTGAGGCGGAGAGTCATCAAGAGTTGCATCAGGGATGAGGTATAATTCAACCAATTATAACTGGCAGGTTATGCTGCACTTGTAAAGTACGGATTTTAAAGCCTGCAATTGCTGATAAACAGTATTGCAGGCAGAGCAGAGCAAAATCTATTCGCAGTGAAAAGGCGAATTGTATCATTTAACCCTTTCCTCCCAGGGGACCGTTGCATCGTGTCCAGTGATGCTCGTCTGCTTCTCTGCAGCAGGTGTCACGGGGAGGGGGGTACATTTGGCTGTGCAGGGGTTAGGGCTGTGTGGGTACCGGTGGAGGGGCTGCTCCGGACATCCGTGCTGGGAAGGCAGAGGTGTTTGTCTGGGGCTGGAGTGCATGGAGCCACAGCAGGCGGTGGGTCAATGGGCTGGGAAAGTCTATCTGCAAAGGAGGTGATTTCTCACCCCACATGTCTTCAAGGCAGGGATGTTTGACCCGACACATTCAGCCCACGGATGCCGCAGGTCGTGCAGCACAGAGTGGCCCTTGGGAAGTGTGTGCCCTCTCCCTCCGTCTCTAAATGCTTTGCCTTTTTACACCCCATTTAGATCCGAAAGGGTAATTGTTTCCCTTTAGCAGAATTAATTGTAATCTCACTATTAGATAATTGTCCTTTAGTCTGAGTGCAGCTGCTTTCGAATTACACGGTTACATCAGCGGTGAGTGCAGGGGGGGTGGCTGTGAGACGGCAGCAGTCTCCTGCAGTGGAAAGATGTCTAACTTGAGTCAGACTTCAATAAATGCCGGGAGGGAGATGGAAGGTTGCCTGGGCTGCAAAATGATTCCTTTTCCCTGCTGCTGCAGGTGGTCCCCTCACTGCTCCCAGCCCTCCAAAGACCCCTTTCTGGCCACAGCCAGCTGAAGCCCCTTGGAGTCACCACAGCCAAACCACCACGGGAGACGGGAGGAGGAAGAGGAGGAAGAAGCTGAGCTGGGTACCAAACACAATGAACTGTGCAGACACGGTGGTATTAACTCCCCTTGTGAAGGAAGGGGATTTTAAACGGAGCTCAGCAGATGCACCTCCCCTTTACTCCAGCCCCGGCTGCGTGTCCTCAACAGCGCTGGAAAATCATTCCTCTTCGTCTGACCCGCTCTGTGGCTTCTTATGCGGAGCTGGAGGGACATTTTGGGAGCAAGGCCACTAGAGGGCATTCTGGGATTCCCACAAACCCAGGCTGGCAAAGGCAGCGCCTTACTTTCTTCAAGGGCTTCTGAGGCTCCCTCCAGACCTGCCATTGCAGTCAACCTACAAGCATTTGCTTGGGAAAGAGGGAGGAATCTGACCCTTTTGTAATCTCCAGGCTGCAGTGAGTTAGCACCATTTCACCGCGTGTTCTTGCAAATAGCCAAACATTTCGGGCATTTTTGTGACTGGCATGGGGTGTAGGCAATTCACTTCCATCTTTCGTTACATGAAAAAAACTACATGTCACAGACACTTTGTCATTTTTGGCCTGATGGTCCTGGAAGAGATATTGGGGACAGCAAGTGGTGGGCTGGTGTTTACTGCCTGTGAGGGAAGCAGGACAGCAAGGAGGGATCTGCCCATGCCCTATCTGCCCATTTGGAGGAGGTGCAAACATCACGAAGCCGAACTTCAATGATGTGCTCTTTGCATTCTCATTTCCACCAGGCTGGAGGCAGGGAGTCTTTTTGCCATCTTTTAGTCTATGGATTTTCTTCTCAGTGTTTCTGCCCAGAAACTCTGTTCTTGTGCTTATTCCATTTTATTTCTCTTGGCTTCCTGGCCAGTGAGAAAAGGAGAGACGTTGTGCTCTTTCCTTCCAGCAGCAGTCCTTGTTCTGGCTGGTGGATGGTACCTCAGCCAGGTCCTGCTTCTGGGGTACCTCCATGGGAAGGCAGTGGGTTCATTCGGGGCCAGACAGCCATGACAAATGTAGTTACCGGTGCAGGAGGGATGCTACTGATACCCCTGAGAGATGTTTCCTTAACTTCGAAGACTCCAACGATGGGAACCCCACACCTTCCCCAGGCAATCTGTGCCAGTGCTTCATTATCCATTCTGCTAGATGGTCTTTCCAGGTGCTACCGTGAATCTTTCTTGTGCAGCTTAAGTTCCTTTCTTCCTGCCTTATCCACCCCAGACGTGGAGATCAGTTTATTCTCTTTTCTGTAGCAAGCCTTTACATCCTTGCAGACTGTTACTGTGCTTTCCTTTCCCTAAGCTGAACATGCCACCTCTTCCCATCTTTCTTTGGAGGATGTGTTTCCAGGTCTCTGAGCATTGTTGTTGCTGTCCTCTGCTTCACACCTTTCTTGAAGCAGAGGTCCTGAGCCTCATCAGCGGTGCCTGCAGGCAATGGTTGCACACCTCATTATGCCTTCTTGACAGTGAGCTGGTCACCCCATTCAAGCCAGATTTTTTTGCTGCAGAACTGCTGCCAGACCATTGTTCCTCACCCCAGACCTTTCTTGTCAGTTCCTGCCTCGTTTCACATTTGTCCCTCTTCAACGGGGAGAAACCAGCTTTGTTCCTGCGTCCCTCCAGGTTTCTCATTGGTGAGGAGCCTGGCGCGGAGGGCCAGTGGACCCATGGTGTGACCCTCTGCTCCACCAGGAAGGGCCAGGAAGGCAGAATTTTTTGTCTTGGCCCAAATAAATGCTAAACAAACAGACACAAATGGTACAAAAGCAGCGGCTGTGTAACCACTGCTGTTCTCAGCTGTGATAATACTGTGAAATGATATCTGCTATTGTGAGCTTAGAGAAGAAAGGTCTGGGTGGTTGAATAAATAAAAATAACATGAAATAGTGCTGCGAGTCCTTTTCAGTTAATAATCCCAAGTATCCAAGATTAGGCATTTCCCATAAAACCTTCATGTTTTCAGTCATTTTATGAAATGACAATATAACAATAACAACATGACAATGGCTTTATAATAGGACAATAGCATACACATCTTACACATGAGCAAGAGCTATTTTTTTGCCAGTAAAGTTGCAGTGAATTGATCCATAAAATAATAATAAAAAAAAGATAAAAGCAGGGTTGTTTTCCTGAAGACTTTCTTAAGTCAAAAGCAAATGACTGGGTTCAGCAAGAGAGTCCCTGGAGGGTATTCTGAGTGTGGGTTACCCAAAAACCTTCATTGGTGCCCCCTGGCCTCAAAATCTTTGAAAAAATATGGTACTTAGAGGATTTGAGAGTGTCTGTCCATGTCTTCTGTGAGGTACAGGAATCCCAGCTAAGTCCACCGTCTTGGGAATGAACCCAGTATGTGAGTGATGTGCTACGGATTGGAAAGGTATGGGAAGGCTCATGGTCCCTCCATCCCACCTGAGTCTGAGTGCAACCTTGTGCCACATGAGTTTGATGCAAAGGCTTGTCTCGCAGTCGCACAGGCTGCTTTTGGGACAGTGGCAGGTAGCGGATAGAGTTTCATGTGGAGTGAAACAGCTGCATATCTGCTCTTTCTCATGCAGCCTGTATTTACTTTTGTGTTTATAACCAGCAGTAACATCTTGGATCTTTCCTTATTCAGATACAAAAGCAATACTGAGGTTCCCAAAATATCTTTATATTGGCCAATGACAATAATTTGTCGGGCACTGACTTGTTCCTAAAGGATCAAAATATGTAAGGAAGGAGCCAGGTCGTTTAACATCTGAGTTCTGAATCTGATGCACAGCTAGAGGTGGAAATCCCATCCTACAGAATAACTCAGTCTCAGGGTAGAGGATACATTAGTCTTTGTCTGAGGTGAAAAACAAAAACCCTGGTGCTTTTTGTGAGTTGGGGAAACCCAGGAGATCTTCAGGGAGAGGGTACCTTCTGGCTGGTGTGGTTCTGCTCCAGTATCCTGGCCAAAAAGGACACTGCCAGGAGCCCTCCAAGACCAAGGTGAGGCTGAGAGCACCAGTCTTTGCCCACGCCCTCTCCTCTCTCCCAGGTACGATGAAGGAGGCACACCAGCAGGAGATGGAGCTCTGGGGTTTTTCACACCATGGATCCCTCCTCAGAAATTATGTCAGGAACAACAAGTGTCCTTGTAAACCATAAACATCACCTCTGTTTCCATAGTGAGATGGATGGTCAGGATCTGGTTTCCTCATTGCATGGATATTATCTTCACAAACTCGGGGGGACCTTCCTCTGTGAGCTTGTCCCATGGCACGTTTTCAGGGGACACAACTGGAGGCCGAAGCTGCTACTAGAGCCACCAGATAGTTACACCATCAGTAATTCTACGGCTGATGTCCCTGACACAAGGTAGAGGAGCCAATGGACTCCCTGAGGGACCTGGCCATGCTGAGCTCTGTTAGTGGGAAGCGCTTCTCTGGTCGAGGAGTTAAAGGCTGCTCCAGGCTGAAAGAGGAATAACACATGGTTGGGGATTAGCACTGGAGACATGTCCTGTCAGCAGCTGGAATTTGACTGCTCCCATGTTCCCAAACGGTCGCAGTTATTTACTGCGTAACCTGCAGGGCGCAAGTCCAGCAGACGCAAATTTCCTTGGCCCTTGTCAAGTGATTGCATTAAGTGCTGCTCACACAAGCGGCTCCGGTAGGGTTCTGACCCAGCTCTGACCTCCACCATCTGGACCAGTAATCACCAGCTCATTAGACACTCAGATCAGATGCTTCCAGATTTGACACCAGATGAACCGCGTGTTGAGCCAGACACTTTGAAAAGCTTCGTTGGTGTCACAGCGATGTTCAGGCTGCTATGAGCATCGAGTAACACTGATCCCTCTTTAACACTGACACCAGGATGTCAGAGCACTCTCTCTGACATCTCAGGAGCTCCACTCATGCAGGGAATATGTGGGAGAGGACATCCTGGGCAGGTGTGTCACCTCCTGGCTGTTGATTTTGGGCCACACACTGCAATTATCATGGTGGGGTTTGAACACCCAGCTTTTCAGCTGTTCTGTGTTTCAAGGGCAGAACATGTCCTGACAAGGACTCCCGACTGTCACCAACATCAGTGAAGAGTCACTGGCCCATAAGTCACATGGAAGGTCAGAATCTCCATCGCAGTTTGGACTGAAGAACTGGGCAACAAGTTGCCAATCTTGCATTCCTGCAAAGCTTTCACATGCCAGATCCACCTTTGCCCTCTTCCAGGCTGAACCTGGAAGCATTTATCTCAATCAACTGTGGCTGAGCTGTCCCCAGATGCAACTTGGGCTCTGGTTTTTCCTCTTTGAAACAGTCTTTAGGGAGCACACTTGCTACCAAAGTATTTCTGGTTCTTCTTCTTTGCATGACATGAAGAGGGCTACCTGCGTGAAACCCATTTTGACCCTCATCCTTAGCTTGTGTTGGTGTCACTCTGCCACAACAGCCTACACCATGGTGTGGTGGTCCATGAAAGGAGAGGAGGCATTTGTATCCTTTCAAGCTAAATTAACAGCTGACGTGACATGACCTTAAAGCTGGGTACCACTTAGAGAAGGACCGTGCCTATTCGACTGACTGAAGTCTTGACTGTCAGGTAACATGAAAACCACTTGTCAAGGCAGAAAGAAGGAGCTTTTCCACTTGCCAGACGGGCCAATCTCAACGTGCAGGGTGGGGTTCATGTGCTAGGATCATCCAAGAAAACAAATTAAGACTCAGGTCTTCCAGTCCCTCATTCTTCGAGCACCTGTGAGGCAGCAGTAGGCTAGGTTCGGTTCCTCCATGGTGAAGCGAAAGTGAGGCAAAACAAAGCACCAAAGTGAGATGACAGAGACAAGAATGAAAGGACATATCTAAGTCAGGAAAACAATTTGAAGGCCAAGAGGAGAGAAGATCGCTGTAAGTGTATGGTGGGGCATGAATGAAAGAAGGCCGGTAAAGAGCGAGCCAAGTAGAGGGGCATCAGGTCTG
This sequence comes from Burhinus bistriatus, assembly GCA_013397275.1. NCBI lineage: Eukaryota > Metazoa > Chordata > Aves > Charadriiformes > Burhinidae > Burhinus > Burhinus bistriatus. The sequence continues at coordinate 212,792 of VYXH01010527.1, forward strand.
GTGGGTCAGGCACAATCACGCACTCCAAGGAGCAGATTACATGGCAACCGCTATCGATATGACAGGCATCAGAGGAGACTATCCACTGCAAGAGGGCTTGGCTGAGGCATGCCATCCCATTAATGTCTGCTAGACTGGAATGAGATCAAAGGGAATACTCCTGCTGCAGAAGGTGTCCAGCATCGGAGGAGAGAGTAAGCACTCGGTAATGGACTGACCAACAATGCTAGACAACATGCAGCCACGCAGAGTGTGACAGAGCTGATGCTTTAGGGTTTATACATGGTCAGACCATCACTCTGTATGTCCTGCTTCTTTCCACCGTGTGGCACGGGCGTGTTGCTCTGGCCATGCCTCCTGTCCTGGCCATCCCGGAGTCTATTTTGGCAGCTGCTACAGGTACAGCTGAGCCATGCACATGCAATACTGTCCTGTGCAAACATTACTGTTGTTTTCTCTAGGGCTTTGGTTGTTATTTCTTCTTACTTTGCTCATTTCTTTTAAAATAAAAACCCATCAGGCTTTTGAACACAGTTGCTCCTCATGCTGAGGAAATTAATGGTACCCAAAGCATGTCACTTAATTGTGTTGATTTGAAGTGGGTGTAAATATAGGGGCACAACTACAATACGGAGGTTTCTTCCTACAGAGACAGAAGGCCAAGCCTGGAGGTAGTGCAATGTACTTGCAGGTTCATAAGCAAAGACCAGACACCAAAACCTTCCATAAACACCCAAGCAGTTTTGTTCCATCCAAAGAGCCGACACCAAACAGGGGCTGCAGTCCTGCCCAGGGGTCTGCCCCATTCCTCCTCTGGCGAGCTTTCTCATTCAGGGCTCTGGGTAGATAAGGAGGTCAACAAAGTTGACAAGAGTCTTTTGGCTGACTTCTGTGGGTCTGTTGGTTTGAGATGGCTGTTGATGCTCTGTGTGTGCTTTATTGCCTTGCTGTAAGGTCAGTTCAATATCTCTCATGTGCTGGCTGGGCTACTGCCAAAAAGTAATGTAGCAAGACAAGGACAATGCTGAGATGAAGAGAAGTGGATGAGCTCAGTGCTCTCAATGTTAATTATCAGGCGTGATCGGCCTTGCTAAAAACTTCCCAGGCCTAAAGCCATATTTTCTCACTTGCTTTTTACCATGATGGTGATGGAGAAATGAATGGTATCTACCAGGGCCCAACTCCTCAAAGGAATGTAAGTGCCCAAGACAACTTTCATACTAAAATTTTCTTGTGATGCACACAGGAGTTTGGGATGCGTGGGCCATTTTACTTGACCTTATCTCTGCTGCTGTGCAAAGTGAGCCCTGCGAGAGCCGAGCGGCAGAGGAGCAGCCAGCAGTTGCTTCACCCTAGCTGGGTAGCTGGGCTGGGCTGGACAGCATCCGTGGGGCTAAAGAAGAACAAACTTTGTGTGCCAGAAACTGGAACTTTTCCCATTTTGCTTGGATTGCTTTGTTTTACTGAGACAACCCAGTAAGAGGTTCACTGGCCTGCTGAAGAGAAAGTCAGAACTTTGTTGGCACCTGCCCCATGCACTTGTAAGCGCACATTGTGGCACTAAACCTGATCAGGTCCTCCCTGGCTGTGCACTCAGGAGCTGCTGGGCTGTTTTCCTTGCACTGCACCTGCAGGAATGGGATTAAGTTCGTCCATGGAGGCAGCTGATGAGATCGTCCTGTTGGTGTACTGACAACAAAGTTATCAGTCTGACAGAGACGTGATTTTCTTTCTTATTCCAGTGATTTTAAAGACCAGTGATGTGCTTTCTTTTGGAGCAGCAGTCTGTCCTGTTCTCATTTTGTCACTTTATACCTCTGAAGCTGGATACACATCTCTGCAGTGGGGCCCATTCCATGTATCTTCAGCGCATCCTGGCAATGAAGCTGACAGGCCAAACAGCTCTCTAGATGATAGGGAGGTTTCTCTAGATGATAGGGAGGTACCTCCTGTGCCGGCAAAGCCCTGAGCTCACCACCCCAGACAGTATATAACAGTAAGGCTCTTAAGTTACAGAAGCTGGACTTGCTCAGTCAAGGCTTTGGCTTGAGAGAATTGGCTCAACTGGGCAATCCTTAAACAGGAAAACAGGAACCTTCCAGGGTCAGTCTCCAGACAGAAGATAGCATCTGAGGACTCAGTACAGAAATTAAACTGAGCCAGCATTTTGGAAAAGACTGCAAAATCTTTCAGGGGAACAAGGAGGAAAAAATTTCCCTGAGAGATGAAAAATGGTAAACACCAAACCTCAAGATTTTGCTCTGAAGCAAGGTCCATGGCACCCTGCTAATGGACAAGGACCTTCAAATATCCCAGAGGCATGAAACCCCTGCAAGGTGGTGAAAGACCCACTCACAAATCAAGGTGTTTCGCAGTTCCTGTGTTCATAGCTGAGAGCGAGCATCAAACCGGGCTGTTCCTTCCCAAGCAGCCATGCTATGACCCATCCTCAAGGCCAACCTACTCCAGAGTATCTCTGCTCGCATGACTGATCTGAGCAGAGCACTGGGGACACGGGTGGCACAGGGAGATGATCAAGGTGTGCAGTGGGATTGAGAGGTGTTGGAGACAGCAGTGATTCTGGAAGGGGAGCTGGGACCACTAGAGGGAAGCATGAAGCCGCTCACACTAATGGCTTCAGAGGATGGAGATGGAGAGCCTGAGAACTGGCAACAGAAGAAAAGGAGCTGCGTGTACGGGAATGGACAGAGGCAATTCCTAGGGTGCTGCTGCTTTGTGAGCTACCTCCTGTATGTCCTGGGCAGGTCCGGCTAAGCGGGCAGGACTGCAGATGTAAAAACTGAATGGTCCATCTTGGCTCCCCAGAAGGAGACAGTGGGATCTCACCATCCCCAGTAGGACCTGAAGGCTCCCTGGGAGCAACGATGTGGCTCTCTGTATTAGCATGTAATTAAACACATGGTGAAAGGGGGTAAACCTCATGGGGGTGTTCCCAGCTGAGGGCTGCTCCCGTGCGTTAAAAGGAGGGTGAGCTGTGAGGTTTAGCTGAGTCTGAAAAGATCAGCTTGGTGTCCAAGGATAGAGAACAGCAAAGAACCGATTCTCCCCGATCCATTCCAGAGCATTGTCCAAGCTGGAGCCAAAGGTTCTGGCAAGAAAGGTCAGCTCCCCGGAGGTGGGGGAAAGGGAAGGAGAGACAGACACCTTGAGGGACAAATGCTTCCATGCACTGAGTCTCCAGCCAGTTTTTGGTGCATATTTGCAATGCGCAACAGCCAGACAAGCCCTCCACTCCCTACCCACAGCGACGTGACTGTCCTCCAGGCTGAAGGTGCTAAAACAGGGAGGTTACAGCCCTCCTTTCTTTTTTGGTCCAGCGTGGTTCACACTGCCCACTCAGACCCTCATCTCAGCTACACTGGCTACCTGTGATGGTGGAGGCATCCCCCCAGCATCTCTGGCTGTGCACCCAGTCTGGTTTGATATTGTCAGGAAGAAAGATCCCCTTCTCAAGCCCCTGAAGGTGTTGTGCTGTTAACCTTTAGCAACTGGTTTACCCCTGAATATGTTTCTTCCTAAACCACTCAGAGGCCACACCACGTCCCTCTCCCCATCCCTCAGGTTCAGCTTATGACAAGAGGAAAGGACATTTGGCAAATGGGGAACTGAGGCACACTGGACAGTCCTGAGATACATAGGCCCCCAAGTACCTCCCTCATCTGCCCCCTAATCCCAGGTGATTTCTAAAAGGGGGGTCATCTCACCCAGCCATACCTGGTTTAGGGGAGGATGAATGACTTAGCCTGTCCCCCTGCTGTTAGCCTGTCGAGGGTGCCTCCAGTCACCTGGATGACGGCAGCAAGACTCTTCCAGCCCCTCAAAAGGCCATTTTGGCATTCAGGGGGCAGGTCAGTTGTAAAAAAAAGAAAGAGGCTGCAGGGCAACACATGCAAGCTATAGAGGAGTGAGTCCTCCCACCTGGAGCAGAGAGGCTGGGAATGAAGCTCATGACGGGAGCCCGTTTTGGTCAGGCGTCACTGGGTGTTTGTGTGACCAGTAGTTCAAAGGTGTTTTGTTGTACTTCTTCTGCAAAAGAGCTGAAATTGGGAGTTTTGATACCTGTGTTTCTTCTTTTCTCACTGGCTTGTTCTTCATGAAGAAGGCACTTTCACCATCTTCTCCACAACAGAAGAAACACAGGTCATGAGCTTTCTGGTCTGGGAGGGTTGTCTTGGACATCTTCTGGGGCAGTTTTTTCATGTTTGAGGTAGAGGCAGATCTGGGAGAGTGTGAAAACCTTATGTTAGCTGAGATAGTAGATGCCCATTGTCTGGGCTTTAGGACACCCCACACCTGTGAGCTGCTAGAAAACATACACAGATGCTGAGGACAGGAAAAGCCATCTGTCCTGACTGAAGGGAACGGGACACTGGAGCTAGTGATGGATGCTCAGCTCCACTGGGCTGTGACAACGGACTCCATCTCATGGGGGGTAGCATATCATAGGGATGCGTTTGGCTCCAGGGGGGGTTTCTCTCCATTTGATTTCCACCATACAGCTGGGAACAAGAAGAATTTCCTGAGGGTCTGGAGCTGACAAAACCTTGGTATCAAATATCCAGAAATCAGCCCTTCTCAAACGGTTGTCTGAAAAGGTCTGAATCTCCACAGCCTCAACATTACCCAGCCCCAAACCTTCCATATAAATGCAAGAACACAGTCCTAGTCCTGCTTCTGTCTCTGCTCCCAGCTATCCCATGAGACGGGATTATCCTCTGAAGGGTCTCCAGTCTCCCTGGGAGTCCAGAATAACATCCTGACAATGGCATAGGCAGGAAACAGAGCCAGAAATTGAAGCCACTGAACACTTGCCTGGAGATGCCTGCAGAGCAGTCATCTATCATTTGAACAACTGAACAGGTCTAGACTGGAGCAGAGAGAGACAGCAACATAGGTCTGGTCAGGAACAAATCACTACATTACGGTACACCCTTCTTGGAGCTGTGAGAAGCCCCTAAGTGATGCCTTTGCAGGGAATACCCTTATCAAGGTGCCTGGAGAAAGCAATTCTTCTTCCCTCACTGCAAAAGCATGTGGCAAAGGGCATGAGACTCTGCTTCCCTGCTCTGCAAGAGCTCAAAGAAGAGGAGGTGACTGCTGCTATAGGGCAAAGTCGCAGCAGTGCTTCTTTCTTTGGGTGCAGGGATCCCAGTATGTCTGGCTGCAGCTCTTCCATGTGTTAATTCTTCCCCTGCTTCCAGTCTTTAGGCGTCTCATTTTTCTAGTAAACTTTTTGCTAGGAGAATATTTCAGATCCTGTTTGAACCATAGCCCGTGAACTGTTATTCTCTCTCCACTTGCTGGCTGAAAAAGTGGGGATCTGAGCCCATGTGCCTGCGTCTGTTCATGGGAATGCCTTGAGGCACTGTGTGTTAATACACTCGCTGTAGACCACAGCCTAGTGTTTCTTAATAGCACTAAATCACAGAAAATTACGACATGCTCCAGCTGCAAGTGAGCAGAGACACCTTTATGCACCGACTGAGCAAGAGCAGAGGAACACCTCACATTGCCTAAGACGAAGGAGCCTGCAGCAAAGGTTCGGGGATGACCCCTCCGACTTCTTCCCAGCTATAAGAAGTGACTGAGGATCTGGAGTTGCTCCTCCCAGATACCCTTGCTGGCTGTCATCTGGGCTGTGCTTGTGCTCCCTAGTTCTGCTGGGATTTGGTATCTGTGCACAGCTGAAGCATGGGCTGCCTGCCTTTGGGTGAGGCTGTGTGCTCTGGGGGCTGTCACCGTAGCTGGGGGGTGATGGAGGGGACACATCTTATCTCTGCCTACGGCTCCTCCGAGTCTGCAAACCCAGAGCCAGCTCTGCTCTAGAGATTTTTTTACTACCCTTGGTCCAGGAATATGCTGTTCTCATGGACTCGCAAGTGAAGGCCACACCAGTATCGATCAAGACTGCTCATCCAAGTAACCACAACAGGATTCTGGACTAAACTACAGATAAACACCGCTACTCAGCTTCCTGCCTTTGGTTGAGGTTTTTCACTGAGCAATAGCTGCTGTGTTCATCACTCAGCAGAACTGCTTTTCTGGCTGTGATCCTGCTTAGGAGGTCTCTTTATTCGGGGGAGACAGGATGGACAGCAGTGTGCTGGCTTACACACAAACTGTTGCAGAAGCACCTCTACTATACTATGTAGGATGCTTCCACAAAGAAAGAATGCTTTGGTGTGCAATTTACTTACTTGCCCTCCTTGTAGCAAAGCGGTTAGTCTCACACAGCGCAGTAGCTTTCCCCCATCCTCACTGAGCACCACTGCACATCATACGGTGACCCTTTCAGCCTCCACAGCGTGGACACGCTAAACCCAGGATGTGGAGAGAATCTAAACCAGCAAAAACCCAACATAATGAGGCTTTTCAAATGAAAAAAAAGCCGAAGGTGATTGTTGCTTCTAATTGGACATGCCCTGATACCAGGGCGGTGGAGGTGAGGCAAAGGCTTTGGGTCAGGAACAGCAGGTTGAGTGTGCACCCTGTGTCTCCTCCCTGGCTCTGCAGGGTAGCAGGGCCAGGCAAGTGCGTTGTCCAGGCTGCACTGCAGGGGAACAAGTCTCCCAGAGCCCTAAACCCTTTCCCGAGGAAAACGAGATTGGTAAGAAAATCCCAGCCAATACAGCACCAGTTGGCTTTTTTCCCCACTTTAGCCTGACCCATTGCTCCTGAGGAAACATGCTTCTGAAGGCTGGAGTGGGAGGAAAAATAACAGAGGGTTACTCAGTTGTCAGCTCTGCCTCTGGCTCTTGATACCACTCCGGGCATGTATCCTGCCAGACCTGTGCCACGGTACAGTGCAGATGAGCCTGTAAACCTTCCCTGCCTCCTGGGAACAGAGGATCAATTCACGAGCATCAGGAGAGCTTTGAAGCTGCAGGTAGGAGGCTGTGAGAGAGGAAGATTCTGCAGCTTCTGGGCTCTGAAATTCAGCTTCCCTCAGAATGTCCATCGTGCTCCAGCCTTCCCTCCTGCACTCCCCCGGTCTTCTGGGAACCCCTTAGAAATTGTAGCAGGTTTTCAGCATTCCCGTATGTTCCCTGTGCTGCAACCTGGGTCAGGGATCTGTCAACCTCAAGCAGGCATGTATGGCTCTGTACAAATTAAATTCTTAATGAAATTGGCCACAACACCAGATGGGTTTGCCTCACGCTCTCAATACCTGGTTTACATCTCCCCTTCCAAGTCACTGCAAAGCACAGGAAGGACTCTGACTCAGCCAGACAGACCAGGGTTACTCTGCCTGCCACGGGAGACCTGCTGCGGGTGATGCTTCCCCGGGCAAGTCTCTGCCTCGGTGCGCAGGTCGGTCCTGCTCAGGCAGGCGTAGGCAGGTTCCGATGGATGCTCTGCTGGTCTCTGAGCATGGGGAAGCGCAAGCAGGAGGGAATGAGGCCGGGCTGGCTGGTGCCTGGGCACTGCGGCGCGAGCCCTTTTGGATAGCCTTGTCAATTATTCACACAGCTCAAAGGCTCAGCGGGTCCGCCTGCAGCTCTCCCTCCCTCACCTCTCCTTGCTCTCCAAGCTCTCTGACATGATACGATTAGCTGGCTTTTTCACACCAGAGCTGATTTCAGAAGGTGTCTCAGGAAGGCACCTGAGGCACGCAGCATGCCCAGGGGCTGGGAAAGAGCTCGAGTAAGCTGTGCTGTAAGCCATGGCTCAACTTGTTGGCGGATCGGTAGCGCAGGGTTATGGGACCCTTTCTAGCAAAGGTTCTGCTCCTCGCTGGGAAGCAGAAGGGTTGGGGAAAGACCAGGCTCTTTCCTGGAGACATCTGCCCTGCTTTGAGATTATGAGTAATTGCGGCTGAGGCCAGGGAAGGATCCGACCCCCAGCCTCGCCGGGTGACCTCCCTGGAGCAGGGAAGGTCTCACAAATCCTTGGTTGCAGTGAGGAACCGGTGGATGAGCTGTGCCAGAAACACCCCCGCAAAGCGCTGTCCTGGCAGCAGAGCAGGATCAGTGCCGCAGGGGTTGCAGGGCAGTGGCTCCAGATGCACCCAGCCTCTTCTACCCCCTTGCCCTGGTACTTGCTCGACCTAGATGAGACCTGTCTCCTGTCTGGGATGCGGGGACAGGGAGTTTCAATTTCTCCTGTCCTGAAGAAGTGTCATGTAAAGGCTGTGGAGCAAGGCATTGAGGATGGCGTGCATTATTCATTTCCTTCTTTGCATATGTCCTACACAGAGCTCTGCACTGCATGTGTGTGCATATTGCGTGCCGCTGAGGGTGGCACCACCTCTGCATGGCTGCATTTTGTGTCCTTGCACCAGCAGCAGACTGGGACAATCGCCTTTGGCTCAGACAGGAGGGTCTGTGTTGTTGATGGAGGAGCCCAAAAGGTCTGTTCCTGCTGGGGCAACAGCTGCAGTTGAGCACAGCTGAGGAGCTGTGGTTCCTCAGCAGATGGGACTGGGGGATCAGAAGATGCGGGGGTGAGGAACTGGGGTGCCAGGGTGGTAAGGGCCCTTCTTGAGTCTGCACTAGATATTTGCCTTCTGGCGCCCTGCAAATCAGGTTTCCATGTGTGAAAGGGGATAATGAGGAGCCAGCAGGTGCAATGAGGCTGTGAGTTTAACTGGTGTGTGGTGAATCCTTCCACCAAGAGCCAGCCACGTGCAAGCTGGGATTCTCCCAGCCATGCCAGCCTTGCTCCGGGAGACAGGTGACGCTTGCCAGTCTCCGGGCACACATTTCCAGACTCCATCCCTTGCTCTGCCAGCTTCCTTGACACAGCAGAAGGTCTCTGGTTGCAATGTTCGTGGCAGCCTTGCCAGAGAGAGGAAGAGGTTTTATTTTTGGCTGTGGTGAGAAGGGAGGAAAACTGTGATATGAGGACAGCCACGTCTAGGGGAGATAAGTCTGGCATCCACCGCAGTCGGCTGGTGCTCTGACCCTGCTGCAAGAAGCTGGTGGTTTCTCAGGACTGGAGGTCCTGCCAGCAGGCTCTCCCCTTCCCCTCTTCCATGTCTGTCTGGTCTTGGCCACGTGCACGTGGGCCAGCGCTAACCAGGAAGGCTCTGGAGGGGGAGGATGTTTATCCCCTGTGTAGGATTTAACCTCTGAGATGAGGCACTGGGGAGGCCCTTGAGGGGAGCGAGCAAGGCAGGGGGATGGCAGAGGAACCAGCACATGCCACCCCTGCGACACTCGCCCTCCTGGCGAAGGGTTGTGGGGGGTGTGGGAAGGGAAGAGGCATTTTGAGTAGACTGGGATGGAGAGAGGGGCAGGTGATGTTGCTCCCTGCCGCTGGGACGGAGCTGTAGAGAAGAGGGGTACTCACTGCTGGGAGCTGGTGGAGGGCTACCTGCTCTCTGCCCCTGGCCCATCTGGCCATCGCTGCCCCAGGTCACCATCGCCCTGGGGGAGCAGGAATCCGCTGCAGAGGTGCTGGTGCTTTGGCGAGAGCTGCGACCTGAGCTGGCTGCTCATTTGTAACGGGCTCCGCATTCACGCTGTGGTCTCCGTCTACGAGCACTCAGCTGCCTTGTCATCAGCCAATTCGATCCATCAGCTTCTTGACAGGCTCGGAGAATAAAAATAACCACCCATTTCTAAGTGCCTATTATGGCACTTTGAAAAATGCCTCCGCAGGCGAGCCTGAATTATTCCCAAAGTACTCATTTTTTAAAAACGTTATTTTAATGTAATAAATTATTTGTACTGAAGAGTAAAAGATTATCCGTGTACCCTGATAGCTCTCTGCACAGCGAGGGGTGCGGGCCTGTGGCTGCCACGGGGAGGGTAGTGCAGCGAGCTCTGGGGCTGTGGGGAGCAGAGGAGCTGTCTCAGCCGCCTGGGAGCCACCGCTGATGGTCTCCATGCTGTGGGGAAACACCAGTGGGAGACTTGCAGAGCTACCATTGCTGCTTAAAAAAGCCCATGTAACCCAGGGGACCTCGACGTGGCCTGGCACAACACATCCTCTGGGTGAGGAAGGACAGTCCTGGCTGCCCTGTGCAACCCGGCTCCATGGGATGGCAACCGCCCATGGACCAGCCAGCTCATCGCTCCCAGCAGGAGAAAGGTTTTGCTGCCGCTGTAGCTGTTCTGAGGCGGTCAGCTCCCAAAGGCCACCGCAGCATCCACCCTGGAGCCTGGGAGGTGCTCAGGAGTCTTCTTAGCAGTTCTACCCGTTTCACAGGAGCATCATGGCATGGGGATGCTCAAATGCCCACACACCCCTCCACACCTCCGTGCATCGGGCTGGGCCTGCCCGAGTGAGCCAGGCAGCTGGTATGCACTCAGAAAAATAAAGAAACGCCTTGCCTGGGCTTGCTCTTGGGTGCAGGCACTTGTTCAGCCAGGCAGGGATGGGATGGGATCCCTGCACAGCCCAGCTCGGGTGACAGGACACTCTGCAGCCCAAGCCAAACTGCAAGGAACAGCTGGTCCGGCTTAGCAGAGGGAAGAGGCTCTCCTTGCAGAGAGACTCAGTTTGGTGACAGGCTGAGGGAACCGGGAATCCCTCATCTCCCAGCAACCAGTCACCTGGCAGCACCATGCCTTCTCCTCCCGCAGGTATCCTCATCCACACACAGCCAGCGGTGGCCTCACCCACGCTGTCTTGCAACTATGAACAGCACCTGCTTGAGGATACCAGTGACCTGCTTCCTGGAGGAAAAGTGCTCTGAAAAGACCTGTGGGGTTTTTTAGCAGGATATTTCCAACATCTTTGGGACTTATTTTTTCCTGTAGTGTTCCATGATATTTTTAATAGCTTTTTTTTTTTTCTTAAAGCTGCTTTGGTTTAGGCTAAACCCCAAAATGCATGTTCTTCACAGCTTTGTCTTGGTAAAAAAAAAAAAAAAA
>VYXH01010527.1:223659-337646 GCA_013397275.1 Burhinus bistriatus
AAAAAAAAAAAAAGAGGAGAGGATGAAACCTTATTTTCTACTAATGTTTTGGGTGAAACCAAAAAATTATGGGTTTTTTTGTTAAACAGCAATTTGCAAAATATGGATCGAAAGGGGAGAAAGACTCCAGCTCATGTTTCAAACAACTCTCCTCTGGGAAGCCAGACCCCCAGCATCAGCTACTGGGTTGCTCAAGAGTGTGGGAAACTGCCATTGCTGAAGATGTGGGGACATGCTGAAGGGGGGGAGGCTGCGACTGCAGCCTCAGCCATGCCATGAGGGAATATCCTGGAGTTCACTGCAGGGAAGGAGACGCTGGCAGAGGAGCCCGATGCCCATCTCTGCCTCCAAGAGGGATCAGCGCAGCGTGGGGAGCGTGCGCTGCCACCCCGCGGGGTTGCCCCAGCTCTGCTCTATTCCCATGCCTCTCTCATGAGCTTGTGCACGGATCTGTGCAGGCTCTGGAGCCGCTCTCCGACAGTCCTTCCACTGCAGGGGCTGGAGCCCATCACATCCTGGGGTTCTCCTCCCCGCCAGACCTCCCCTCCCCAAGTAGCTTGATTATAGGGTAGCCATTCAAATCATTTTAATGAGCTCAGCCTGCTGCTGTGAGGCACCAGTAACTATGGCAACTTCATTCAAAGGTGGCGTGCGTGGTGGCTGTGTCAGGATTTGTGTTTCAGGGAGCTGATTGGAGGAGACGGGCAAAGGTGGGAGTCCTTTGGGAATTTGGGCTTGTTTGCACGGGGAGGGTGTGTGTTCATTTAAAGCAGTGACAGGTGGCACTCTCGGAGGGCAGTGGTCCAAGGCAGACAAGTCCCCTTTGGTCCAGGGATCCACTGCCCACGATCCTGGGAGACCCAGGGGCCCTACGCCATGGCAGGGCATGCCGCAGTGATGGGGGGCTCTCCTCTCCAGCGCTGTTCCAGCCATCACCTTGCAGGCACTAGCAAATTGGTCCTGAACCTTAGCAAAGAGCTTGGTCCTTGCTTTCTTCCGACACCCAGGGAAAACAAGTCGTCACTTCCAGCCGGTGGTGGAACACTGCTGGTCTGAAAGCAGGATCGGGCCCACGGTTGTACCTGAGGCAACACAGCCGAGCCCTGCACTGTGCTGCTCACTCTTTTCCACCCCAGCCATGCTGCTCATCTCATTTACACCTAGGGCAGTCCTAAGGCACTCACAGAAATTACAGGGTTTCTCTCTGCTTTATATTAGCATCATGGACAGCCAGAGCAGGCGTATTTTCCTCGTAAATCACTGCCATCCCACTCTGGGCTGGCTTACACAGGGCATTGGATTCACAGAGAAAATAATTCTTATGTTTCAGTGCCACTGGCAACCATAAAAACCTCTGTCCAGCTGCCACAAACCTCTGCGGTCACATAGTTTATGCAGGTAAAACAAAGAGCGCATGGGCATGGGCTGCAGCACTGCCCAGCACGTTAAATTGCGGGTCCAGATCCTGCCTGGTTTCGCCTGGATCCAGCTGCTGTCCTCCCACGGTGCAGCTTGGGGGAGGCCCTTTCGGCATGGAAAGCAGAGGCGGGGCCACCTTGTTTTGGAGGAAAGAGCTGCTGGGATGCAGGGTGTGCCTGGGGAAGGGCACCCTGTCCCTCGGTGCCTGGTTTGCTGAGCTCCGTCTGCTGCTGCGCTGGCCTGGGTGACGCTTCCCAGGCAAACCCCTGGCGCTAGTGCTGGGTGGCTTTGAAGTCTTCACTTTGGGCAGCGCGTGTCTGCGCCGTGCCGCTCTACAGCGCAAGAAGATGACACAGAAGATAGATCCTCCCAGATCAAAGCTCACCAGCTTGTCCCGTCGATGGCATTGCACAGAGCTTGCCGCAGAGTTCTGCTGGCTTCTGTCAGTGCCCTCATTTCCCTCGCAGTCTCTTTGCTGTAAACAAATCCTACAGAAACCGGAGCTTTTCTACAGACTCCACTTCTAATACGCCATTACATGCCCACTGAGAATCAGGTCCAGACTCACACGTGTGTATCTTGGGTCGGCATCTGGTCCCAGCTGAATTTCTCGAGTCTCAGTGAGGTGTCAGGATTTTTTTAAGCACCTGCTGGGTCGCATCAACAATAAATTTGTGTTTATAGGCTCGGTAGCTGAAGCCTGTTTTCAGGGGAAATGTGAATGAATAGAGAATGCACACTGGGTGGAAAGTTGGGGATTTCAAGGGTCACAGGTTGCAGCGAAGAAAACTCTCCCTGTGGACACCATGCCTTGAAGGCTGCTCAACCTCAGACTTGTAGAAATAAGGAAAAAGAGAAACGTTCTCAACATATCTCTGGATCTGAAAAAGTTTCCCGCTCAGGCTGGAGCTGTTCCTGACTTTCTCTCCTTGCCCGTTTTAATTAATCTAGCTAGGATCATAGCTACTGGGAACACAGCATAGGACAGGCACATAGACAAGAAGTCAGGATGGAAGCACGGTAGGAATTTTTGGGTGAATTGTGTTTTTTTCCAGTGGAAAATGCTGATTTTTTCAAAACCAACATTTATTTTAAGAGAAGGTTGGTTTTGATTAATTTATTGAGTCAGAAAAAAATTGGAAGGAGTTCTGAATTTGTCAAAATGAAGTGTTTTGACATTCTCAAAGGAGAAAAAAATAATCTATTTTCCAGTTCCGATGACCTCTTGTTTTGAAATTTAAGCTAATTATAATTAAACGTTTCAAAAAGATTAATACTTTGAAATCAGACTTAGAAAGGAGACTTAGCTCGTGAATGTCTTTAAGATTTTGACTTTTCAGGACAAGCTACAGTGGAAGCCTTTGTGCAATCTGAAACATTGGCACTTCTTCTCACCTCAGCTCAGGATGACACACGAGAAAACTCAGCCTCGTCCCGCGAGCTGACATCATCTCTGGGCCAATGGTGAAAAAGTTTTTCCTCATTCCAGGTTCACAGCAGGTGGACTGGAGCAGTTGAACCGGGACGACTGCAGTTGACATTGATGGGCAAACAGCTCTGATGGCATATGTGGGACACACAGCTCCCAAAAAGATGACTCTTCAGATGATCCTCTTGGCTGCTGACCCCATCCCGAGCAGAGCCTGCTTTGCAGAAGTCAAGAACACCACCCTCCTCCATCACACAGAAGGTGCAGCTGCACGCAAAGAGGGGACAGCTGCAGCTGATGGTCCAGGGTGTTGGAGAGCTGAAGTTAGCTCATGGCTTCAACACATAAGATGCTGGAGCACCTCTCCTATGAAGACAGGCTGAGAGAGTTGGGGTTGTTCAACCTGGAGAAGAGAAGGCTCCAGAGACACCTTATAGTGGCCTTCCAGTATCTGAAGGGGGCCTACAAGAAAGCTGGAGAGGGACTTTTTACAAGGGCGTGTAGGGATAGGAGGCGGGGTAATGGCTTCAAACTGGGAAAGGGGAGTTTTAGATTAGATATTAGAAAGAAATTTTTCACTCTGAGGGTGGTGAGACACTGGCCCAGGTTGCCCAGGAAAGCTGTGGCTGCCCCGTCCCTGGAGGTGTTCAAGGCCAGGTTGGACGGGGCTTTGAGCAACCTGGTCCAGTGGGAGATGTCCTTGCCCATAGCAGGGGCGTTGGAACTAGGTTCTTTAAGGTCCCTTCCAACCCAAATCATTCTGTGATTCTATGATTCTATGATCACTAAAAAGTTGTTTAAAGCCCAGAATCCCAAAATATTGGGTACGGAGGTCCCACTGGCACCTATCGGGTGTGAGATGCTCCTCTGGGCTGCTGGCCCTTTGGTTTCTGCCTGAGTAGCTGGTGCACAGTGGGACAACAGCCCCACTCATCACATCTTCTCTTTTGGGCAATGGGCAGACTATGAACCCAAAGTGCAAAGGTGGTGGGAAGACAGCTCTAGTTGAACATCTGAAAACTATAACTGCTCTTTTTGGGGTTGCACAGATCCAAGCTTCTCACCTCAGTCCCCAGCCCTAGCTGATGGCTGGGAGCCAAGCAGCCCTCACAGGCTGAGAACCAAGAGAGCTGATGGCCAGCGGATCTGTGTACAGCTTGGCTTGGCCGCATTGGCAGAAGATGGTCCACGCTCTTCTCCTGGCATGGAGCAGCTCCAGGCGAGCAGCAGGATGGATGGGAGCTGCCAGCTTCCCCGCTCCATTCCAGACCGGGAAGAGCACACATGGCCTCTGGGCTCTGTAATCTCTAGCCACAAAGCTCTCCTCTAATCTGCATTTGTGCTCATTGGAAGTGATTACATTTTCCTGGAAGGATTTGACCCTCTGGCTGCTGACTGCGATGGCAGTGCTCCTTCTCCGAACGGCTGCTGGCTGGAGGCTCGGAGGAGTGACAGCCAGCAGGAGCTGAGAGCTCTCTGCCTTCCCATCCTTGGAAGCAGCCGCGGAGGCTCCTGGCTTGCAGGAGAGTCAGATGGGCAGAGCAGTACTCCTGTGCCGAGGAGGAGGTGTTTCACCCCCAAGAGAAAGCATGCAGGGGAAGAGGGCAGAGGGCCAGGAAGAAAGTCTGGGTGCAGATAGTCTGCGCTGGCTGTCTCGCCAGCCTGAGACAAAAAGCAGACAGGACGGAGAACGCGACACCGTATCACATTAGGCATTTATGCAACATCAGTGCTGTGGGACCAGCCAAGGTTCAGGGGTTTGCAGGCTTGATCAAAGCTAGGAAGGCTTCTCCGGACTTGCCTGGGAAGTGGGTGGGTGCTGAACTATGGGAGAAATCTCCAGCACTTCACGCCAAGAAGACTCACTGCTTGGCTTGACAGCCTGGCAAAAGAGCCGTAACCAGCACCTTCTCAGGGAGTGAGTCTTGTCCCTCTCCAGCCCCACAGAAATCTGGGGAATGTCTCAGCACTTCAGATGAGTCCAGCTCTCTGGCTAAAACATCCTGTTAACTTTGCAGAGCCCAGGAGCAGGAGAGAAACTCAGCTCACGTCTTTGTTTCATGGGCCTAAGTCCCTGGGAATCTCTAAAGGAAGAATTACCCAGGGTGCTAGTGGCAGTGATGTACACATCTGTGAGGTGCACACCTGGAGACCTGGCAGATGTTGTTATTCTGGGTCTTAGGACATAGGTCTGATTAGCGCAGAGCAATGAACTTACTCTTATCTCCAAAGCCTGTTTTTTTATCACTTCCGTTATTCCCCCTCTGAGTTCTGAGTATTTCTCTGTACCTATTTATAGGAGCATAACAAAGTTATGGATGGTCCAAGCTGCTGGCATCTGCCTGCATTGCTTCTTCCTGAGCACAGTGCTCTGTTCTGTGGAGGGAGATGGAGCACAGCCCAGGGTCTGCGTCCCTCCAAGTGCCCTTCCCTTCAGGAAGTGTTTCTGAGAGACCTGACCACATCACAGCGCCAAGAATGAAGAGGAGAGGAAAGGAAAATGTCTCTTCTTGTCTCCCAGATAGGCCAAATTAAAACCGGGGCATGAAAAGGACTGTAACACTTCTATGAAAGACACAGTTTGTGGCCAAGCACTCTGCCCGTGTTTCCTGGACAGAGGAAGCATGTGATAAACCATAAAGTTAAAACCATACAAAGTGCAGAAAGATCATCACTGTCTGTTTCACAGAGTCAGCCAGATTCAGTAAATGTCATCTGTCAGAACGTCCCCAGAGTCCCAGTGATGATGCCCTCATAAACAATAATATGCTGCCTAGTACCAAAAATAATCAGAAATTATAGGGTGTCCTTGGTACATCTCATCCACCAAAACACTGAAACAAACCAGTTTAACTGCAGCAACACCAACTTGTACAGCTGTATGAGGTACCCTAGAGCAGAGTGAAGCTTTCGGCAACAGCCTAGCTCTGGTGCTGTCTTAAAGGAGGGTAGAAAACTCATTTTTGAATGCCCTGGCAGAAATCAATAGATAGGTTTTGAAGAGAGAGAGAAACAGTCTTCAAATGAAGTCCCAGCCTCAGACGTCTCCAAAGAGCAGAGGCACAGAAGACTTAACGTTTGCAGCAGTCCCTATGGTTTTCAAAGCCGTGATTTCCCTCCCACCTAGACAAAGCTGGGGCAAGATGCATTTCTTTCCTTGCAAACTCTGTCCGTATTGCTTGGTCACCCAGTCTGCCCTTGGTCATGGGCGAGCTCATCTTCGCAGCATATGACGGCTGCATCAATACGTACAAATAAAGCAAGATATTCAGTCCTAAACCCCACGTGTCTATCCGAGTAGTTCCTGCCATAAATTCACAGGTATCTGTATAACTGGTTTAGAGATTTAAATTCACAGGAATCTGTATAACTGGTTTAGAGATTTAATTCTTGCTGTTCTGATCTTAGGGTTTGCACCAGAATGGGAGGATTCTGTACCACCCTGCAGCTCCTGTAACACCATCGGGAAAAACCTGCTTCAAGGAATCGCACCATCCAAAAACCTTCTCCCCATGCTTCACTCCCTCTATAGCTGGACACACACCCCTGGACATGCAGACTAATCCCCTGCCAGAGGGTCCCATGTACTGAGCCAGGAGAAATCTGGTTATTCCTGATGTGCTTCCAGCGGGAGGCAAGAGGAGAACCAGGTGTGACAGCCGGATGCTGCCGCGATCCTCCTCTGTCCCTGAATCATAGCAGCAGAGAATGGTTTGGGCTGGAAGGGACCTTAGGGATCATCGTACTCCCCCTGCCATGGGCAGGAACACCTTCCACTAGACCAGGTTGCTCAAAGCCCCGTCCAACCTGGCCTTGAACACCTCCAGAGGACGGAGGCAACCCTGGCCAGCCGTCCTAATTGTGGGGAGCCTCCAGCCCGATGTGAGATTGCTGCCCTCTGCCTTCCTCTCCAGCAGGGACAGGCAGCTCCGGGCAGGTGCTCTCTGCAGGTCCTGGGAGCGAGCTGCTGGGGAGCGGGAGGGCTGTAATTACAGAGATAACTCACACCGTGTCACCCAACAATGATACATGAAAATGCTACATAAACCCGTCTATCTGGTGCTCTCGATTTATCTTTCTGCCTCTCTATTTATTTCTTCCCCCAACCTATCGCTCGGTACCGTGCAGGAGCTGGAAATGCCAGCTGCTGAAAATGCAATTTGTTTTGATTCACCAACATCTCCCAAAATATCTCCGTGACCTCTTGAATTTTATTGCAATGAATTATGATAATGATGATTTTTATTTATATTAACAAACTGCAGTAGCTCAGCATGGCCAGCAAATATACAAAAAACCCCAACCAAATATTCATTCATTACTTTTTTTTTAAAATAGCTAGGCCTTAAAACAGTATCAAATAAGGGTGGCTTTTCCCTCTTCTCCTCTTCTAAAAGGCATCAGTACCAAATTTCTACCCTAATTATAACAATGCTTCTCCTAATGAAAGAATTCATTTGCCTTCTCTAATCAGCTGGCTGGCTTTGGAAATTGCAGCCGATCAGCGTGGAGGAGGGGCTGCAGTAAAGGTTTGGAGGAGGCAACTCACAGTTTCCAGGGTACCTCAGAAATTAGGAAGCCACATCCACAGGAGGTGTAAATTGGTGATGCTGCCGAAGAACCATATGGCAATGCTGGTCTGTGCCTCTCTGGGGGATGTGGCTCCCAAGTTCTGGAGACCTTCCTGCCCTTTTGCAGGCCCGCTCTGCTTCCAGGAGGGGGAACCGTGAGCCGTGTCCAGGGGTGGAGAGGAAAAAACACTGCTAATGAAAAGTGGTTTCAAAACACGTTAGTCTGTTCTTGTTCCTTTTTTTCATGGGGGAAAACAGAGATGCTGAGCCAAAAAGGGTGGCTTCTCCCAGTCCCTGGAAGGCCACAGGCAGCAGAAGCGCAGGCTCAGTGAAGTCCAGGGGTTTTGGGGTATTTCTGCACCAGCCCCACGCTGGCTCTGTGCTGCAGCGTGGCGGGACTGCAGGCTGTGCACGGGTACGTCTGCACATTAGGGAGTGAGTTTCTCCCTCTCACGCTGCTCTTGGACAAGGAGCAATGGGGCTTCCCGGGGGGGGCGGGGGGTATCGTGTGGGATAGTCGCATCTGCCCCCTCACTTAACCCTTTCTCCATCAGTCACTTCACAGTGGCACTCTGGGGTTCGTACTTCACAGCCGGCACCCTGAAGCAGAGATCTCAGCAGAAGTTGCTGGGAGGGGAGCTGGGACATCCCCCAGCTCTCCCTCTCCTGCTATAGGAGCCCCCACAGCCCAGCACAGTCCCCCCCTGCCCAAGCAGTCCTCACGCCAGGCTCCACCCAGACGATTTGTGAGGGCAGGGGAGCTACAAACCAGTGGGAGAAGAGGTATAATGAGGATCATACAAGTCCTTTAAGACTTTTCAGGACCCCTGGGTGCTAATCTGCCTGAACAGAAGCTGAGCATGTATCACCATGCCTGAAGGCTTAAAATGGTCAGTGGGCGTTAGCAGCATCTCATGATTAACTCATTCCATCAGTGACTAGTGACAAAAGCCCTCACAACATGATGAAGGCTGGCTCAGGTCTGAGTGATGCAGTTCTTCACACTACCCTGACTTGGACCCACTTTCTGCTGCCAAGAAAGTCACTCGTGCTCTGTGTGCTTCTGCTGCCCTGTAATGATGATGCTTGGTGGGGTACGAGACGTTACGATATCTCATACGGACCACCACACCTCAGGTTTCTGCTCTTGTATGTTCAGTCACAGCAAAGCAGCGTGGAGCCATCTCCTACACTGTAGGAGACTCAGAACTACCACAACCAAACAAGCTGTTAACCACAACCTCATACTCCTGTACAAAGACTTACTCAACAGGAAAAAGCATCAGGCAAAGCGGGACCAGTTCCAGGGTATGGATAACCAGGTAGTCATAGGAGCAAGTGGAATTTAAGCCCTGTTCTTATGGAGCCTTGAGAGAGCAGAGAATTTGCTAACCGGTTGTCCAAATGCTGCTGACTGTGAGGGTGGCTTTGGCTTTGTGTTGGGAGGGATGTGGGCTTAGCTGCATGCTCCAACCCCGTGCTACCGAGCAGCATTACAGAAGGCGCCAGACTCCTGTAGCTTTGTATGGAGAACCTGCCCAGCAGGGTGTTGATTTCGGCAAATGTGGGCCTTCTTGAGCCTTGGGACATGAGGAGATGGGGGTTTTTAATATCCCGATCACTGCTAATTTTTCCTTTCCAGCCTGCAGTCTGCACTACTCTAGGATGGAGTCAGTGCACAGACACAGATCTGCTCCTACTTGTGAGCCCAAATGTCTCTAACAGGGCCATGGAGACATCAGCAGGGTCTGAAGGTACCAAGTGAGCTCAAAGATGCAAAGCAGTGTTGCTCTCGGGGCAGTGAGGTCACTACATCTATGAAGAAAGATCCTACCCTTGTAAGGTGCCAGGTACCTGCTTGGCAGTACGCACAGTCCATGATTTATAGATCAAAATGCAGCTTAAGTTTGGCCATGGCTGGGCAGGGTAGGATGTCGTATCCCAGCCTCCCATCTGACTCCTCAGCACCAGTTCTCCATCCTGCTTTGTCCTCTCAGGCAATTGCAGTGCTGGGATTTGCAGACTCATTGATGCAAACCCTTGCCTCATGTTTTCCCACGTTTTGGGGAATTGCATTAGGAGCAGCTGGAGCAGGAGCTCTGAGAGTGAAAGGGTGAGACCTAGCAGCTCTAGATCAGCTCTGGACAGGGGTTGAGTCTGGGAGGATCAGATGTTGAATGTGATCACCAGATGTTTCTAGTAAGACTGATGCAACTTTCTTGCTGTATGGTGAAATCGGCAAGAGGGCTTAAACCCAAAATAAACCAAATATAACTGACTAGCAGCACTGCCCCAAAATGCATGTTTACCCCTGGGTCACTAGCACAGACATATTATGGACAAGTGTAGAATATAAGCAAAGTTCTTTTAAGACACAAGCAAAGAGGTACAATGTGTTTTGAGGAAAGACAGACATCAGCCAACAACCCAAGTGTGTGCATGAACACTGCCAGTATGCATGGGTACACCGAGGTTCTCGGGTCCTCCTACCTAGCCACAGGTATCTCCTCCCAGGTCACCCTCCAAGAAGATCTGGATAGATAGATCTCCCCATGCATCTGCTTATGCCTGGGTGTTGCTTGTCCTGCCCTAGGCTATATCAAATTTTCCTTCAGGTTGTACGGTTGCTGAGTAGCAGACCTTGCTGTGACTCAGGAAGACCCCAGCTTTTCACACCATCTCCTGTCATTGAGCAGAAAGAGCTCAGTGGCTTGTACTGCACTTTTTACCCAGGAGGAACATCTCCTCACCATCATATCGCGACGCAGCCATGCCAGAGGGTGGCATAACCTGAGCCTCACCAGAGCATATTGACTTTTTTCCGACTGTCAGGTACAATAATTTTTTAATGTTTAAATAAGATTTTACTATCAGCATAGTAATAATGGCAACACAAAACAGCTGGAAATTGGCCTGCGAGAAGAGAGGTCCCAGAGAAGAGTTAGGAACAAGACCTGTGTGGGTGGCACCGCATAGAAACGCTGTCATTTGACTGTCCTCTCACACGCTGGGAAACACCCAGAAGCCCCGTGTAGAGTGGTCCTCACAACACGCACCCATAGCTGCTGTATCCACATGCACACCAGCACTCTCGCATACGCGTGCGCTTACAAGGACCCATCCCCGGCTGGGCAGACACACTGGCTCCAGCGGCACAAGCGGCCGCGCTCCCGGCCCTCCGGTGCACGCAGGGATGCAGGGCTTGCTGGCTTGGGGTAGCGCTGTGCTGGCAGCCGGAGAAGGCAGGGGATGAAGGATGCTCACATGCCGAAGCCGTCAGCGCCATGGGTGCTCATGTGACAGTCGCAGGGTATCTGTTTTCCCTTCAATGGTATAAATGCTCTCTTCAGAACAGCACATTCCCCGCCACCGCTAATGAAAACACATGGTGCATTTATGCAAAAGCTCCTTCTCATTCTTGGTAATGACATTGGTGGTGGCAGCTCCTGTCTCCTCCTGCTGCCTCGCTCCCTCCCAAGCACCCTTGTCATTTCCCTTCCCTTTATCGACAGCCTTTAATGGGATGAGTCTTTTGCCAGCAGAAAGGAGCCAATGTGTTCTCAGCGGCTGTCAAAGGCACTTCGACTGCATAAAGAGCCTCCCATGTGGTCTCACAGTTAAAATATATATACATACAACAGACAAAACTGTCACCAACGTGCCAGAACCATCATTAGCACTTGATCTTCCTAGCACAGAGGACATGCCTCAGCTAGTTGTTTTCATCCTAAATCCCCTTTTTCTGTCTTTGTTTTATTTTGGGAAAGGGGCTGGGGAAGGGTACTTTATTTCCCCTACACCGCATGGAAGAAACAACACAGACCTGGTGGGCACTTTATCTTCCCAGTAAGGAGCTGTGGCATCTCTACGAGATGCTTTTAGAAAGCGTCAGACAACCTCCCAAACCTGCTTAGCCTCCTGCCACCCTTTGATAAGCTTTAGATGAGACTAAGCTATCCGGGAAGCGCAGGAAAGGGAGACACGACAGAGCATCAAGAGGGAGCAATAATGGGAGTACGCGCTAAGCAAGGAAAGGTGCTGATTTCGCTGCTAAATCAGCCCACGAGGGCCCTGCTGCTGTCAATGAGGAGCTTAGCAGGCAGACTTGGCTGTCTGCAGTTGCCACAGGTGGAGGGAAGGGTGTCTTTCCTCTGAATAAATGCTGGTTGTTCCCCCCATCTATCTGCTGTACGTCTGATGCATCTGGATCTCTCTAGAGTGGAGGTGATTTAATGGATTGATCCTCTCTGGTGTGCTGGGGACACCGTGCAAAATGGGCAAGACGTGGGCTAGTCACAGCAGCAGGTGGTTCCTTGTCTCTCTGCAGAACATCTGCCCGTGGCCTGTCTGCTTCCCAGCTGTGCTTATGGTCTCGCCCATGCGGACGGTGTTGCCCATTTGCACATGGTATCAGATACTGGAGAAAGGAGCTGGCTCACCTGGATGTGGTGAGAGGTCTTGTGGCAGGTACTGCCTCCTTGCCTGTAGGAGAGGAGCTCTGGTGGCATCAGCAGCAAGATGTGCAGGATGCGTGTCAACATAGCAATCCACTTACAGGTACCTCTGCACCTTCCGCCGTCCAGACCTCAGCTCAAGAGCACCCACCCAGAGATAAATTCCAGTAAATCTTCAGGGAAGATGACATCCATCATCTTCTCCACGTAGACATGCCTGGGGAGGGCAATTCTCTGTGCAAGTCCTGTGCTTACCAGCACGGACTTTGTCCTCCCCCACCAATGTTCATCTTTGCCCAAGCAAATGTCCTGCCAACCAGCTCCTCTAGGCACAGAAATAGACAAAGGGACCCGGGTACCAAGAGGAAATTTTCTTTAAGAACCAGAAAAGACCCTCATAGGACAAGTTTCCTCTGGCTCCCCAGCTCTGGGAGCATGATATCAGATGAAAAAACAACTGACTGCAGCCTGCAGCAGCGGCTTGCTGCTGCCCAGGAGCAGCCGCTGGCACAGTGGCGAGGGTGTTCAGGGCTGCGGAGTTCAGAGCAGGGCTTCTGCTGCCCAGCCGGCTTTGGTCTCATAAAGCCGCGCCAGCCACAGCATCCCCGGGGCTGGGATGCGGGGAGTGCGTGCAGGCGGCTGCAATTCTCAGCCCCCGCCGCCGCCCCGAGAACAGCCACACGAGCCACCTGCATCCCAGCGTGCTCGGCTGAGCCCGTGCGGGAGAAACGGGCAGAATCAGACTGGAGTGATGAATATGTTGGAGGATGCCACGCGGTTTCACAGACAGAAAGAGGGGCTAAATTCATCTACTAAATTATTCACTGTGAATTTTTGCTCTGTTCTAGCAGACACACATCCAGCAGCTATATAATAGGGAAATTCAGTATATATCATAGTAGTTAGACACGTATCCATTACACACAGCAGTTGTTAATCTTCAGTGAACGTATTTAATAATAGCTATTTATGTAACATACATTAACTACCCCTTTTAAACTGAAATTGAATGCATATTTGAGAACCTTAATTCAAAGCACTACTCAAAGCTGAGTCTCTGAGTCAGGGTAATAAGGATTTTGAAAGAGGGGTGTTTAAGTACTTTGGAATAAAGAAAGGTGACTGGATAGAAAAGCTTTTAAAAAAAAAACACCCAAAGAGGTTTTTTGCACTTGAAATCTCTCCTGGGTGCAAACTAGAGCCATGTGGCTGAGAGGAGAGCCACGGGCAAAGAGAAAGTGTGGAGTTGACATATGGCTGGTTATTGCAAGCAAGAGAGATTGCTGAGCGCCCCGGAGGCACCGGAGCCCCGAGGACCGCAGCCTTTCGTGAGGGATGAGCCAGGCTCTGCAGCTGCCCTCGGGCGGCAAAGGCAGCCCCAGGCCGTGGGGATCTCCCGTTGGCAGCACTGCCGCTGCGCAGCGCCCGGCTGCAGCCCACGGTGTGCGGGGAGGCTGGGGAAGCACCGGGGTACTTCCAGCTCTGCAGTTAAACCCACCACAAATCTTCCTAGAAAGGGAAGGAAGAGGAAAGCACAGGTTCACAAAGCACTGCCAGGGCCCACCCATCCCCACGTGAGTCCCCACGGCACTGGGGGTGTGGATACCCAGAGCCCACCAGCCTGGAGCCAGGGGTGCTACTGGGCCAGTACATCCTAAAACATCTCAAAACCCACCCCCTTAATTTTTTATTTTAGTCAGCTCCTCCATCCCTATGCAATACGCAACCATTAGACTAGACAGAGATGGGAAGGAGAGGTGTTAGCGATAAAGGATCAAAGTGGGACCTAATTGTGAGTCAGGGGCACTGGAGCTCCTCCCTGGAGAGCATCCATGGCCCACTGGCTGCTTGGCCATCCAGAGATCCAGGACCAGGGCGTCCTCCTCCTGCCCTGCACCGAACAGCTGCTTGCTTTGTCCTTTCATCTCCTTAAGAGCCTCCAGCTCCTCCTGCTGCCCTTCTCAGCTCCTCCTGCCTCCCTGGCCTCACCATTTTTTCCCCATTTTGCTGATTACTTCCTGAATTAGCCAAACGAAAATGAGTTTTCCTGTGAGCAGTGGGGCCATGGTATCTGCTTTTCTCTGATTTCATGATTTGGAGAGAGATATATCATCAAAGCATCCTGAAGGCTGGACAGTCTTAATTGGACTTCTGCATGGGGATTCTCTGTGGTCTAATACTCTGGTTAAGATCCCATTGCTATTTTTTGCTTTCTGAGGGCACTGACTTGAGTTTCCCTTCCTGCTTTATTAAACCTTGTAGTCTCCCATCTCCCAGCATCTGTCCTGTTGATTCATGCTGTCAACTCCTAGAGCAACAGCAGATGCTTAGGGTAGTATGTAAGAACAGGGTGAGCACATAGCGATCACCTCCTGATGTCCAGCCAAAAGGCTCCTAACCCCAAGGTGCCTTTGAATCTAACATCCCTTGATGATTTTTCCTCTTGTGAATGTGTCCGTGAAGTTGAACATTTTCACTACATACTGTGTGAAGTGCCACCTCCTTCTGTTTAACATGAATCTGGCACCCATCAGCTCTGTGGGAAGTTCCTTGGTCCTTGCGACGGAAAGAGAGACAAGCCAACAGCGGTCCATCCTCTCAGGGCCATGCACCATTTTACCAACTCCTGTCGCACTCCCCTTCGTGTCCCTCTGGAGATGGGGCCAGAACTACCCAGGCTTAAAGGCAGAGCCCACCCGGGATTTACACAGGGACAGACTGACAGCTTCTGGTCTTTATACTTCTGGTCTTCGTTCCTTTCCTAATAATTCCTAATATTTGATTTGCTTTTTCTAACTGCTGCCAAGCACAAAGATGATATTTACAAAGATGAGTGTATTATAACACCACGATCTTGTTCTTTAGCAATGATAGGCAGCTCACGATGCTTTATTTAATTCATAAAGTTAGGACTATATTTTCCTATGTATGTTAGTTTCCATTTATCTAGATTGATTTTTATCTGCCATTTTGTCACCAGTCACTTGATATCACAAAGTCTTTCTGCAGCCCTTCACAATTTGCCCTTGTCTTTACTAGCAAAATAATTCAGTATCTCCAGTTCTCGGCTGTGCATATTATTGCAAGAAAGAAAATTGATGCTAATAAGCCATCTCTGGCAGCATTTGGCACAGCTAAATCAGGTCAGCTTCAGGCGGGATGTTGGAACAAACCTCTACATTATCCTCAGTGGGACACAGAACTTTCAGCATCCAGGTCAAACTACCTCTCTCCACCTTAGAC
This sequence comes from Burhinus bistriatus, assembly GCA_013397275.1. Classification (NCBI taxonomy): domain Eukaryota; kingdom Metazoa; phylum Chordata; class Aves; order Charadriiformes; family Burhinidae; genus Burhinus; species Burhinus bistriatus. The sequence continues at coordinate 238,776 of VYXH01010527.1, forward strand.
CCATCTGGTGAGGGATCAGGGCTCTGGCAGTGGCAGCGGGGCAGTGACTGGCTCTATGCAGACCCCCCAAGGCTCCGACTGGCCTGGCAAACCATGGACCTCGCCCTCACTCCCCGCTTTCTTCCTGAATTTGAGCCCCTGGCACTTCCCAGGGTGCTGCTGCAAAGACACGTGGTCCCAGGAAAGCCTCCTGATAAACCCTGGAGGGCTGGAGCTGAGCAGAGGGACGTGCATGGAGCTGGAGGTGGAGAGAAGGGGCAGACGAAATAGTGACTATTACTTTTCCATGCACTTGGCATGGGAGATTGAAGTGACCTGCTGGGTCATCACCAGCAATTCATACCTGCAGGGTGCAAAACCCTGACCCACCGTGCAGCGTGTGAGAAAATGATTTTCTGCAGAGGTTATCCAGTGACATGGGCAGCGCAGTGAGGATCAGACATTTGTGCCGTGTCTTCGACCCTAAGCTCCTTGGGGCAAGGATGGATTTTGATCTTACGCTGGCGCCATGGCCAGCATATGGACGCCTGATTGTGGCAATCTCTGATACCAGCAGAACACCTATATGGCCCATAGTCTGGGGTCCTAAGGGAGAGTGCTTTCCCCAGAAAGATCACAGCCCATAAGAAAAAAAGCAGGGCAAGAATACTAAAGAAGGAAAATTTTCGCCAGAAGGATGTCAAACTGATCCAAACTTCCTTGCCCACAACCTCAGACCAAGTCAGACACAGGTAGGAGCAGACCCCAGGACCCAGAGCTTTATGTCAACCAACCTGTCACCTAACACAAAGATGTTGTCTCATGCCCTCCTACATTTCCCTTGGTGCTTTCCTTGGTACCACAGCCCATGGTGCCACCACAGAGCACCACTCACATGTGGGTGATGAGAGGGCACCTGGACAGAGACAGAACAGGGCCCAATCAGACCAGCACGGTGGTCATGCAGTACAGCTCTGTAGACAGGCTAAAACCACCTATATCATGCCTATCCAGAAAGCTCCACTCTCTCTAGGCTATTCAATTCCAACCACATATGTGAGAATTCAGGGAAGTGAGCAGGAAAACCCCACTGGAGCCAAAGCGCTTGCGGGATGAATGAAGCAGGATGAAGAGGATGTGTCTCCAGAAAGTTTTCTATGCAATGCTGGGTCAGCAGAAGATTTTATTCCACACCCTTGAGGCTGTGAGGACAGGGCAGGCAGTGGAGCACGCAGCAGCATCCTGCCTGCTGGCTGTTACGGTGTGAATGCGAAGGAACTACCCTACTCATTCCTCTGGTTTGGCCCAGGGCTTCTTTGGACAAGGAGGAAGCTGCAGGGCTGGAGGCTTGGCCTTCCCTTTCCTCTGCAGCCACTGATGCTGGCTCTGGGAATGAGCTGGAGACACAGAGCACGAACAGCAACACTCTTGTTTCTGCACCAGCGGTGTCAGGACTGTGGTCCCAGAAAGGAGGTTTGCCCTGGGGCGTGTCTCTGCAGACATCATTTCCAAAAGCAGCAGAGCATGGCGGCAATGGGAGATGCCATGGCGGTGCTGCAGCTTGGTGCCGCAATGCCCAGCGCAAGCCTGAGGGATGCTCCTCACTAGTACCGCTGCAGCAGGAGCAGTCGGTCTCCCTGGTACCACCGGGCAGGGTTAGTGGGTGCAGAAGAGCAGGTTTGCTGCCAGCTGGGTTAAACAAACCCCATCCCATGCTGCAGTGAACTAGTTGGCTCGTGAATGGGGGTGCGAAGGGCATGGGGCAAGACCAGGCAGCAGACGGAGGCATCCACTGCTCAAGGGAATAGTTTCTCTCAGGGGTACCAATGGTGGCATCACCATGAGAGGAGTGAGTAGGGCCACACATGGGGTCACCTGGAGCTTCCTGGTGAGGGTGTGGAAGGAACACCACCTTGGGTCTCCCCGTGCCTCTTCCTGGTCACCTGCCTTATCTCCCCAGAGCAATTCCCCTTCTCTCTCGTTCTCTTACACTTTTTCTCCCGCTTTCGTTGCCCTAACTGTGCATGCAAACAGCCTGACTGGAGGACCTGTAGCGACCCGACTGACGGGGGTCTGTGAACCATCAGCTCAGTCACGTGCTGGGGAAAGGCAAGGCTGGTGCACAGAGGAGGATGCCTGGTGCGGTCCTGAACTCATCTTCACAATCTATGTGTGGGGCTGTGCTGGGGACAGGCTGGTCAGAGCTGTGGGTCACGCCTGCACGATGGATGGTGTCATGCCAGGGGCGCTGACACCCCTGGGAATAAGGAATTGGTTGGCATGGTAGCGTGGGGACTGGGAATGAACCAGCGTTGGCATGTGCGCTTGCTTTTCTCTGCAGTTGCCATTTGAGGCTGCTGGGAAGCTGGAGAGGGAAGAGACCTTCTCTGCCACAGGTTACGTGGTGTGCCTGTGCTCTGGGAAAACAGCCTTCCCGGCCTCCTTTCCAAAGATTAGGCCAAGAAAAGCTACAAAGACAATGTGGTTTGATTTTCTGGCCAGGAGGGAGAACTTCACCCCTCTCGAGGGCAGGGTTTCTGCTTGATGGCAGCAGATCTTGCAGTACGACATCCAAGTGAATGAAGGGCTTTGAGCGATGGAGACTCCACCGCGTGCCAGAGCAAGCTGTTTGAGGGGTTTATCTCTCTGACTGTTAACACTGGCACTCAGCTCCCACTCCCAGTTTGCCTGGCTGTACCCTCCAGCTGCTAGCTGATATTCTGCCTTTGTCTGTTGCCAGCTGGCTTTTTGGTATCTTCTCCTCTCGAAGGCACTTCTAAACTTAGATGAGTCAGATATTAATGTTGTCTTGGATTTAGCAGTGATGTTAATACCTTGCACTTCTTTCCTCTCTCATTGCACAACAGGTTTCCAACATCTCAGACCGTCCCTTGAGATATTTTCTGCTGATTTCCAAATTTGCCACCAGTCTTCTAAAAACGTGGACCTCTGGCATAGACAGGGGGTTGAGTGGTTGCCTCCGTAAGCCATGTCCAAAGGTAATGCCATGTCCCTGCTGCAAACTGGTATTTCCCTGCTTATGGAGCCAAGAGCTGTTTCGGGTCTGGCAGCCGCATCACTGTGGCTTCTGGTTTGTTCATTATCCACGACATCCGTTTCAAGGCTTTTACTTTGCAGGATGCAGTCACCTCTCTCTGTAAAGGCCAGATTGTTCCTCGGATTTGGAAGGGGTTTTTGGCCCTTTTTGACAACCTAGAAAATGTTTTTTTTTTTTATTTTTTTTTTTTTTTCAACAAGAGCTGCATGGAAAAGAGATTCCTTTTAGTTCATTTGCAAACTGTGCATTTGTTTGTTTGTTTTTAATGTTATTCAAGTTTGGAACAAAGATAAAGGTTTTCCAAATTATTGTCAAATTGATTTTTAAAGGGTTTGGAGTCAACATTTCATTTGACAGTATCGGAATACTTTGCTTCAATCAAGCTTTTGGATTTTTCAAAATCAAATGAAAGGGAGTTTTTAAACTGAAGAATGTTTCAGACCCAAAAAATCAAAACATTTCATTCTGAACATGTCAAAACTGGCCATTTTAAATGTTTTCACATGTTTTTTCTCCAATAAACAAAATTGGGCAAAATCACCATAATTTTGCAAAATACTTCAGAGCTGACAAACTTGCATTTCCACCATAGAAAAGTTGCAAGAAAAAAAATTCATTAATCTCCACTCCCGGTGTGGCATTCAGGGGAAAAACACCTCCAAAAATACAAACACTGGAATTCCTAGGCAAAAAAAAAAAAAAAAAAAAAAAAAAAAAAAAATTCATTCACTCTCCAGATAAACAGCATTTCCCACTCCTAATTTTGGTTGATAAATGGCTGCTCGCCACATCAGCATGCACGGCACACAGCACGCAGAGCCAGCAGGCAGCACGTGATTTCTGCCCTGCTCACCTGCCTGCTGGAAGGACACTGTTTAGGTCTCCACTGGTCTGCAGTGGTTTGAACTGGGCAGCATCCCCTCCGTGTCAGCACCCCGGTTTATCACTGTGGATAATTGCCCTTTCCCTTCCCGGCGGGGAGTTGCCTGGTGTCCACTGGCCTCGTTTCACTGGAAGCCTCAGATGAGATGTAAAAACACCTCGGCACAAATCTAAACAATGTGTCTGCTTAATGGTCGCCGAAGGGGCATTTTCCTTCGGAGCAGATCCATCACGGCGGCGAGTGTCAAACTCCGAGGGTTGGCTCTTTAGGCTGAAAAGGCTCTGGCACGCTCCGCTCCGCTCGCCGGCTGCCCCAACACCCACCGCTGCGCTCCCGGCCGAGACGGGGTTTCTACGAGATGTGACTAAGCACCCTCCAAATATTAATGCTGCGAGTCTGAGGTTAATTAGGCTCCACAAATCAAGGCAAGGCTAGCTCTGGGCACGGGAGTGACCCACGCCTGCTCTCTAGTAATGTGTTCCTGCTTTCTCCCCCTGGGCTCCTGCCGGCGCCTCTTGGCTTGCACGGGGGGCACGTCGTGGCATCCCCCACCGGCCCCACATCCCTTGGCACGAGCTGCCCGGCTCAGCCCAGCCAGGGCGAAAGGAGCCGATTTCCTCTGCTCCCTTGCTGATTGATTTATAGAGTGTGAGATTATGGGTTGGAGCTGGTAACGGGGAGCTTTGAAATGAATGAAATTGCAAAGAGGATTTATAAGTGTAGCCGAGCCGCTCTGGCAGTGACGCCAAGCAGGCACTTTGTGCCAGGTGGGGAGGACAGAGGAGCAGCGGGACTGCAGAGAGCGCTGGGACCCAGTAAACTGCTGGTCTGGGGCAAGCTGGGCAAGCTGGGGCGAGCGGCTGGACAGGCAGAGTTTCATTCCTCCCTTCCTGCTGTGCAGTAAATGACCAATGCAGATAAGAGGGTGTCATGGGAGTATCACGGTTTTGCCCTGATTAAAGCGAGTTGTCTCGGTGGGTGCATGAACCTCTTTTCTCGAGGTTTTCATGCCTCAGTTCCCTGCTCTGCTGTGAACACGCCACCCCCGGATACTGGGCAGCGCCTGCGGGGTTTTGTGTCATCTGCACGTTGTGTCACTTGGGTGGACAGGCCCCGCATCACTGCAGGTCAATTAAAACACTGTAAAGCAATTGCAAAACACCTTCAGTCACCTGCTTTCTTGCACGTGCTTCTGCTGCCTGAACCGTGGGTTCTCCATTGGCCTTGCAGCTTCCCCGTGGCTTCCCTGGAGCAGTGGGATGCTCCCACATTTCTTTACCACCAAGGACACTTTGCAGTCCAACAGGGAGGTGCCAGTGCTATGAGCATCTTGGGTCAGGAGGTTGAGATAATGGGAGGTCTGGCTCTCTCCCTTACAAGTCAGTGATTAAATTTTGTCCCAAGCTCATCACACGCTGCCAAAGTAGGAATGCGAGCCTGAGGCGGGTTTGTATTACACTGGGCATCTGAATCTGCGTGTGAGGTTTTCTGTATTGCTTGAACAATGCCCAAACCCACCATTTCATCACTTCTGGTGCACTCTGCTTTCTTTCCTAAAACTCTAGCGGCAGAAGCTCTGGGTTTCAGGGGAAATTTTGCCTCTCCTGTGGCCTTGAACTCCTGTGGATCCCACAGCAGCATATAGATGGAAAAGCGAGCGCATTTAAATACTTGCAAACCGGCAACGAGGAAACCCAGCTAGCCCTGTCTGAGCTTCTGGCATGGGAAAACTGTTGCTTTTACCCTTCTGCAGCAAAGCTGCAACACAACCAGTGGGAATGGCTGGTGAGCAGCGGCGGGACCCCGCGGGAGTCTCAGGGCAGAGCAGCACCCGGCTGAGCAGAGGGACCCCAGCCTGGGGACAGGCCAGGGGAGCAGTGAACGTGCCTTTCATGACAGCCAGCTCAGCACCGAGGCAGTCACACACCAGCCCTCAGCCAGCCCCGGCACAGCAGGACACGGCTGATCGAAGCCCGATGGATCGAGGAAGATCAAAGCTCCCCTTTTATCTCAGTCTCCCTTCTGCCTTCTTCCACAGCTGGAGGGCGTGTGTTCCCCTTCTTTGTAGATGCTCCATCCCCTTCTTTAAATCTTCACTTAAAGCCTTCCTTTCTTCTCCAGCATGCAGCTGAGTCCTTTCCGAGCGTGCTGTTGTAATGCCCATGGAAGATCCTGTTCTAAAGGCATAAATTACACTGCACCGTGTCGGCTCCCTCTCGCTCAGCATCTTTTTCAGGTAACACTTTGTGTTAAGTGCACATTAACTAGTCCTGAACTGCTCCAGCATCACAAAGAGCAGCTCAGGGGGACACCCCTCTGTCTGGCGTTCATTAAGATCAATGTCGACAGCACAGCCCAAACCATGATGAAGTCTGCCCCCCCCCCCCCCCAGCTTTTGCTGCTGGGGCTGCCATTACCTAATTGGATCCAATGTAACGTATTAGAGTACACATTATGAGATGACACAAATTGGGTTTGGCTCTTTCTCAGCAAACGAAGGGGCCTCAGTTATCGTAATGAGCACAGCAAGAAGGAAATACATGGGCGTCCACGTCATCTCCAGTCTAAGGGAGCCCTCTGGGCTGAGGCGCCCAGCCCAGCACAAGTCGCATGCTGCTGCTGACCCCTTAAATCTGTAAAATGGGATGGAAGTGCTGCTTGGGCAACCCCTCGCAGCTGGCTACAGCAGAAGGGCTCCTACTTTGCCCAGGTCTTGAGGGCCATTCCAAATGCCTTGACCTAACCCTGTAGACGAAGGATGCATTGAGTCATTTACAGGGGCCTGGTTGTCTGAGGAAAACAAAGCATCCCAGAATATAACTGGTTTTGGCACTGTGGGCTTATGCATGAGGTCAGTCAGTTCTTCATGAAGTGGGAGACTTGCAGGGTTGCAGAGGACTTTTGCTGAAGATCAAAGACAAGCCTCAGCAGCATCTGAACCAGAGGAGCTCCAGAGGACTCTGTTTTCAGATTGTTCAAACGAAAGGCTGCTACTCACCACCCCATCCTACTGCTGCCTTGGCCCTTTGTCCAGGACCCTGCAGATCCACTGAGCTCCTGGGGGCAAATGGGTAGAGGACACGCACAGAGCATCTCTCCCCTAGCGCTCCTGCCCGCATCCCCAGCAGAGACATGGGGGTGCGGATATTGGATAGAGGGTTTCATTAATTCTTAACAGGGTCAGTCGGCGTTGCCCTTTGATTCCTCCTGAAGAAGCTCTTTGCTAACCACAGGCGCAAGAGTGGTCAGCCTACGCTGTGTAGAAAGAGGGTTAAAGTGCTTAATGTTTACTGTGTTCATAGCGACTGCAGATGATGGTGTTCATATGCACATCCAACCTCTTTTAATATCTTGTGGCAATAAGCGCCACAGATTAACCACATGCTGTATAAAAACTTGTATCGGTCTTGAATTTACTGCCTTTTAATTTCCTGCATTATGATTTTCTGCATTTCCTGAGTTTAATTTCTTGCGATCCTTATCTTTTCATCACGCTCCAAGATCAAATCCGGGGTATTTTCTTCTTACCACTGAGACTAAAAATACCACATAACCAGAAATTCTTGTAATATTTTGCCATCTGCACCTTCAGCGGGGTTATTTTGCCCCAACAAAAAGAAAAAAAGAGGCGTTTCTTAGCAAAGAACAGCAGATTCGCTTGTGAAGGTGGGTGCAAAATTGGAGTTTCTGTTCAAGATGTTCCTGTTGGAGCAACAAAATAAATAAATTGGTGTCATGGGAGTGTTTTGAGCAGATACACACTGTGAGGACCTGCATTTCTTTGCTGAAGGGAGTCAGAGGTGCTGGGGGGACTCGGCACAAACAGAGCTGCTTGAGGTCTCCTCAATCTACCACTCTTTCCACCTCAATTTCTGGCGCTCATCCTCACAGTCCTCCTGTGAGATGAAGTCTTGATCCACGGTATAGATGGAAGACGTGCCCAGCAGAGATGAGGCTTGTCCTGTGGTCCGCGAGAGGGAGCTCTGCTTGGCCCATGCCCCAGCGAGGTGAGCACCAGCCAGCACCAGCCTGGAAGGTGTGTAGCTGTCTCAGCGCAGCCCCGAGCCCGAGCGCTTGCAGCAGCTCAGAGCATGAGCAGCAGGTGCAGGCAGGTGCCCGCAGAGGACCATGCAACCCGTCGAGAGAGTCGTCCATGCCTGGGCACCTAGCTCTGCTCTGGAGACAGCTCAACCCCCTCACCTCTCCTGCTCTCAACACCACATACCACCACCCAGGTTCCCTCTTTTCTTCTGAATTAAGGTTAATAGAGAAGCATGAGGTGGCAAAACCAGTGTTGTCTCTCTTCTTTGTGCCACGTTGGTCCCACTGCCCTGACTGCAGTGGTTGTGGAGCAAAGCAGGGGCTGGGTGCTCTCCAAGATGGGTCTGGGACACAAGCGAGGCATCAGTGAGGGCTAGCACAGGCAGGGTAGCCAGAAAATACAGCACTGGACCAAGACTGGAAGTCGTAAACTGCCAGACAGACACAGGCTTGGTCTCATCTCTGCAAGACGGGGCTGAGGAGCTGGTCCTGGATGCTCACGAGGAAGTTGAGGGTCTCCCGCTGAGCACCGTGACACTATGCTAAAGTGTTCAGAGAGATCTTCCTTCCCAACCCAGGCAGCTAATGGCTGGTTTATGTCCTGAAGCGTGAGGGTTTAGGTCCCCTGCAGATTTTTATCCCATTTAATGTAACTGTAGATATCCTCCGTATTCATATAAATGAATAATCCTTTCTGAATCCTTCTAAGCACTTTGCTTTAGCAGGCTGGATATTATTAATCATAATGCTCTGCACTTAGACAGCATTTTACCTATTCACAGCACTGAACAAACACTGGCTAATTAACCCTCCCCATGCCGTGGGAGGCAATTATCACCCTTGCTGCCCAGAGGGGGAAGGTGGCATCAAAAGTGGAAGTGAGTGGGGATTTGGGGCCAGTGCTGCCTCTTTTCCCACAGCGTGGCAGTGGGTGCAGTGGAAACAGGTCATTATCTCTATGGCTGTAGACCTACTTAAAACTTAGAGTTCCTCTTCCCTGAGAAATGTGGAAGAATATAATTTTATCCCCCCTACAACCAACTGGCTTTCTTCACTGAAAGTGTGGAAAACTGAAAGCTAGAACTGAAAGTATTTAATCAACTAAACAGAAATCAACACTCAGAAAAGAGAGAAGTTCTTGGGGGCAATTTCTGTCTAGTCAAAGCAATGGGGAGTTGGGGTGGGTGGAGGGAAATGCCACCAGAGCAGCTCTGGATGGTTTTGCTGTGCAGCCACCACCAGCTGCAGGGAAATACTGATAATCATAATAATAATAATGATGCTAACGATATTTCTGTGCCTGGTTTCCCTGCAGCATCCTGCACAGACGGATCCCAAAGCACGTTATAAATGGAGTTGCTGTTGTCACTCCTTTTTCACAGGCTGGGCTATCACAAATGCCACGCAGCTACGAGCCAGACTTTAGCTGTCTTTGCATTAGGCAGCTGCCAACTGCCTCTGTTGTCCCCTGAGGGGACCAAGTCTCCAAGACACTCGCTAGCAGGGCTGGCACCGTCCATCTTCTTTCCCAGATGATGAGGGACTTTGCACCCCTTCCTTCCATGTGCTGCTCCACTTCCAGATGGATCCTGATGGCAGAGACGAGTCTTACTCTCCCTTTGCTCTTTGCCCCATCAGACACGATTTATTAACCCTTCCTTCCCCAGAGATAAGGCCCAAGTCCATGAATGAGGAGGAAGCACCCCAGGGCCATGACACCCGCAACTCAGCTGTGGGGTCGTCTCTCCAGCCTTGGTGCAAAGCTCTCACTGTGGGCAGGATGTCTCCTTCTAGGGCAAGAGAGCAGCGGACAGGGAAGGCATTATCAGGACTCGTGACTTGGGGCAGGAGGGTGGGCATCAGGAGCAGCAATGTGCGGCAGGGCTAGGTCCTTTTAACCCTTACTGGGCATGGATATGCTCTTCTTCCCTGCTAATCAGCCACGGGGAGAAGCATCCTCCTGAGGGACGATTGCTGAGGGAGAAGCATCACGCTCGGCTCCGTGTGATCCTCCCTGCTGCGGTGGCTGCATGGCTCGCTGGCAGGCTGCAGCAGCTCCCCTTCCTCGGGCTGCCCTTGTCTGGCCACCTTGGAAAGCAGGTCACGGGGATATCTCGTTCAGTCGGGAGGACAATGCTCCTTCCCAATCAGATTTCACCTCCGGGCACATCTCCAGCTGAGCCGAAACTGCCCATTACTTTCCCAGCTGAAGCCCTCATTTTGCAGACAGAAGGCCGTTTATTGCCAGATAAATAACGCTGCAGCTTTCAGAGCCGGCTCAGGGCAGCACAGGGACATGGAATTGCGAGTCAGGATAATCACAGGTGTATATCATATCTCAGGGGGATATTATATCAAAGGCATGCTTCCCTGTATGAAGACAGCAGCCGGGATTTGACTCAGATATCAAGTGCTCAGTGAGCATGGCATGTCTACGCCTCTTCCCTTCTATCTGGTGCACTTAGCTGCCCTCTTGGTGGATTGCTACTGCCCTTATCTATCCCGAATGCTAATACACCAGAATATATTCGTATTGCCCCGATGTCATTTCTGCGGCTGGTAAACGTGATAGATGAACTACCCCGCTCGTGCTGCTAATGGAAACCCAGCACAAGCAAGAGCCGACAGAAATACTCGTAAGTCAAAAGAGATGCCTTGATTTTCTCTTTGGTACCTGAAATCCCTGCCTCCCTCTCTCTGACGGAGAAGGAGCGGGGCTTCGTCTGCAGCTGTTGGAGCTCAGAGCACGCGTGTGAGCGTGGTGGGGAGCGTGCTCTGCTGGGACCCAGCCTGGAGCCAAGAAACTGCCCCTTTCCTTGAGCCCCGGGCTGGCTGGCAGAGAGAGGAAAAGGTGCTTGTAGTGCTTTGTCTCCTGCAGCAAAGGGAAGGGAGGAGGATTTTTGTGTGTGGTGTTACCAGGATGAGTTCTTGCTCTCTTGGGGGGGCTGAAGAAGTTCCCTTTGCCTCTGGCACTCAAGGAGCTCTGGGGCTTTGCTTGCTTTAATCCCCTGCCATCCCTGGGAGATGAAGAATCACCTTCTAGCAGGGCACCTGTCCCTCCCAGTGGGGCTGGCAACGCTTTTTCTTTCCTTTGTCTTCACAGATGCTGTAATGCCAAGGCACAAGGAGGTTTTGCAAAACCTCCAACAGCCAAGGGCCAGAGCACTAAACATGGCCCTTGGGGTAGACGTTTGCTGTCCCGTCCTTGACAGCACCCTCAGCCAAGTGCCCGAGATGTTGTGTGTGCTCCGAATCAGCCCATCAGCCCCCGCTGGAGGTTTGTGCTATTTGTAACCAACTCTGCCCCAGGTCTGAGGGTCGGGCTAGCTCAGTGCCCATTTCTGCCATGGTGGATGATGTGCAGCAGTAGTTTGAATCCCACCTAAGGACCCCTTGGAGGGAAGGTGTTTGTCAACCAGGCCACTGCTTTAACGCTTGGGAGACCCGAGTTCTAATCTTTGCTTCTTTTCAGGCTTGCAATGTGCAACTTACAAAAGCAAGTTGCTTTTGCCTGCCTCAGTTTCCCCAAGTGGTGGCATGGATGGTAGCTCTGCACTACCTTCCAGAGGCTGGGAGGGAAAGCCGTTTCCAGAGGGTAACAACACAGAAATGCACACGCTCTGGCAATGGGGCTTCCACAATACTTCTCTTCCATGCCAGGGAATTTGCTCGGGAAACCTGCGCAAGGGAGAAATCCCCTCTCCCCCTTGGTCTGCTCTGTTCTTACCCTGGGAGAGCTCTCTGAGGTGATGAATTGCTCAAGTGGGAAGGCAGTGGTGCCCTTTCTGTTTGTGCGGAGTGTGTCTAATATACTGATATATGCTGCATTCATCCCTTTTAAATATAAATCAATAAGCTGCTATATTTCAAAAGAGAAGAGAGCACAGGCCAGTCAACGTGCAGTATAAATGTCTTCATTCCCTGGGGTCCCCCTGGCTGGACTGGAGGGCCATAGCACACAGTCACCGAGGGAGAGGGTACGTGCTCAGGCCCTTCCAAGTGAGCTGTGCCAAGAAGTGAGTGAAAACGTGTCAGGGTTTTCCCCATGTCCTGATGCTGCCAAGATCCTCAGCAGCAGCCGCGGACTGAACCAGCCTGATGGCTGGCCTGCAGGGAGGCACCCGCGCACTTGGTAACCAAACTTGCCTGAGACATGGGGCCAAACAGTTCAGTGCCCCTTTCTGCTGCGCAACCTGGATCATTTCCAGCAGCTCGAATCCCACATTTCATTTTTCCCTTGCCTTGGTCCGGTGGATGTGGGGCTCTGTGCATGTGTGTACAGTGCATGACCCAAGGTGTGATGCTCAGTTATTACCAGCTTCATGCTCTGGAAGAGGAGCGAGGACCTCATCTGCGTTTATGTCTAAGCTGTTGGAGCATCTATCCTTTTCACGAGGTCTCCAGGTGTTAGGGACCTTGGGGTACACGTGCATTTGTGGATCTGGGCTATCTTTTCTCTGGAATCCGCGTCCCCCTCCATCCTTTGCCTCTACTGCTTAGCCTGGAAAATCTTCCGGGCACAGGCTGTGGCTGCACCTACAGGACAAGACCCTACACCCCAGGGCAGACCCCAGCCACCCCATGTCCTTCCTGGCAGCTGCGTGTGCAGGAGCCGTGGGTTCAGCTGGACAAGCACCCTGGGGCAAAGCATCTCCCTGGCCATGAGGACAGGGCTGGGAACCGGCACTCGAGACCAGGCAGAGCAGGAACGGCAGCTCTTCCTGGCAGAAACTTGTTCTCTCTCAGATAATGCCTGTAGTACAGTCAGATTTTCCTCTTTCGTTTCCTACCGCTGTCACGTCTGTCTGTCCATACCCACGCAGGGGCTCTCATCTGCCACCGCCAGCGCTCGACAGCCGGGGGATGAGCTCTCGGGGGTCACCAAATGACACCTCCAGCCACCGTTGCTGGTGCATGAACACATCCACTCCTCACTGCCTGTTACCCTGCTGAGAGCTGGGCAATATTGTTGGTGTTATTATATTATCGTTTAGAAAATAAATAAATAAACTCTACTCCACACAATTGCAAAATGGTTGCGGATCCAAGAATTGCTAATTATACAGCAGTTTGAGATCTAGACTATTATTTATGGTCAAAATATGTCAATTTGTATGGACTCCAACATTTCACCTACTAAAAAGCTCACCCATTAATTCATGTTGCATTTAAATGTTCATTCTAGGTTCTCTGGTTAATGCACATGATTCTCTTTCAAGTCCTTTGGAAGTCAGAGTTGAAGTTGAAAAGGAGAAGTAGCCCCTTTTCTGGAATCTTCTGCTAAGAAAAAACGTTAATTATCTCTCAATATTTTATTAATAATCAATTTCTTATGATTATTTTTTTAATGAGATGTCATTACATAAATGCCCTCATTTTCTGGAGTGCATTTGGTATTTGTAAGAGTCTGTGATAGAGTTTGCATGAATAATTCCCATTCAATTGGCTATTCCCAAACTGTTCACTTCAATCCTCCGCTATTTATTAGTTGAGATGTGTGGTTGGCCACTCCACTTGCTGGGTATTATTGCTAATTGGATGACTGCAGTTTTACAAACAAGATAAATTTAGGGTTAGTGGGTAGCACAGAGGAAAGCGTGCAACCACCAGTTGGCAATGTGGATAAATACTCAGATCTGGGAAATTTCAGAATCAGCAAATGTTTCCCTGAATCTCTGGGTTTCATTTGAACGGTCACATCCAGCAAAACTGCTCACACCTGTGCCAGGAGAGCCGCACTGAGTCCTATCTGAAGCACCGTTTTCCCATCAGGGGGGACGTGATAGCAAGGTACAAATTTCCCAGCTTGACCTGAAGTAAAAGGAAAAAAAAATACCGTTTTGGGATTTGCGGTGCTACGAATCCTTTCAGGATTGTGCGGCCCAATGTAAAAACTTTAGAAAAAAAAAAGCCATTATGCATTTATAAAGGCACAGATCCTTTCAACACTGTGTGATGCATTTGTAGTTGTACTAGAGAGCATCTTGATAAGGAAAATCAAATCTTCTGCCTCAGGGCACGGGGACATGTTTCTTGGGGGTCAGGAAGCACCTTTTCCCCACCAGCTGAGCACGGGCTGGATTTCAGTTCATTTTTCACTAACTACGAGGTCTTCAGCCACACTCCGCGCAGGGCGCAAGCCAGTGACCCTGCGATGGCTGCTCCGACCCCAGACCAAGTACCTCTGGATCATCTCCCCGAGCCAAAACCACCCGCCGTGGGAGGCAGCTCACGAGCAAGCGATTGTGTGTCGTGCACAGGCGCTACCCGCTGCACCGCGCTACCCGCCGCCTTGCAGAGCCGCTGGAGGTGGGAGGGAATCCCTGCATTTCTGCGGGGTGGCGGGGGGAAAGACGTGGGCGACAAGACACTGGCAGCGTTCAATAAGCCTCAGAGCCCGCTGCCTAAGTGAGACTTTGACAGAAACAAAAGAAACCCCGTTAGGAAATCTCTCCCCCTGCGCCTGGAAAAGGGCGAGGGTTTTGTTGGGGGGGGGCGGGCGGGAAGCGGAAGGTTNGGGTTTTGTTGGGGGGGGGCGGGCGGGAAGCGAAAGGTTTGCATACATTTCAAGCCTCAGCCGAAATACAAAGTGCTTTTTGTGAACGCAAGAGAAAAGGACGTGAAGCAGGCAGAAGAGGAGGAGGAAGAGCAGGGGAAGGATGCCTCAATACAAAAAAGCTTAGCCTGATAAAATATTTAGGACGGGCTCACACATCAGAATATTAATGCTCTGCATTCCTTGTGCTTGCACTCTGTTGATCTTCATTCTCCAGTGACCTTGTTTACAGTATCTGAATTTGCAGTCTGCATTTTAATAAGGCCCTGAGAGAAGGTCTGAGACACAGCGTCTCACTGAACCAACTTCAAAACCCTCCTCCGACTGGTTGAAATTCTGGAGGATGGGATCCGGCTCCGGGGTTCCTGGTGCCTCTCCCCTGCTGAGGGCAGACCCTCCAGAGAGCCCGGCCACTGCCCACCCCGGTTCAGCCACCACCGCCTTGGACTGGGAAACTGGGGCAGCATGGAGGGGCTCCTCCGTGCAATTAATTAATTTTTCTTCCCACCTTGCTCAAAGGCTTGGAGGAATCCTGGCCTCCTCCGCACGGTGCAGGCAGCCCCCGCATGATGGCTGGTCCCCATCCTCTTCCCCCCTGTCATCACCAGGTGACCCACGGGAGATCGACCGGCTGCTCCCCACGGGCTCTGCCAGCCAGCGCAGAGCTAAGCAGCTGGAAGTGATGGGGAGCCACGGTCCCCTCAGCAGGCACAGGAGGGGTCCGGAGGCTGCCGACGTCTCCTGCAGCCGCCGGGAGAGCTAAGCGTGTTCCCGAACCTGAATTGCCTAATGGGCTGTGAAGGGGTCTCAGCAGGCAGAGCCCAGGCTCCGGGGAATGTGGGAGAGATCGTGCAGTCGGCGCGTTTGTCACATCTGCTGGCTGCTTCCACAGAGATGCTGTCAAAGACGGGAGCGTGCGGGAGGGCAGATGGAGCCAGGGAGCTTTCCCTGGGGATGTGCCAGTGTCCAGCTCTGCTCGCACACGGACTGCCAGGATCAGACCTGCCTAAGCCAAGCCCTGGACATGAGATTGCGGTGGCACGGGGCCCGTCCCGCACCGGTCTGCATCCACCCAGCAGAGGGTGGTGGCTGCCTGTGGACACGCTGGTTGTGCAGCTCAGGGCTGGCTGGTGCTGGAGACGTGCAAGGACACGCTGGGCTGTGCACCGGGCTCCCCGGGACTGGTGGTGTCCTGGGCAGTGGGGCAGCAGCTGGCAGCTCCTATGAAGCCTTGCTGTCCCCAGGGACAGCCCTGCCCTGCCTGCCTATGGTGCAACGTGCTACGAGGTTGGTGCGGTGCCCAGGCACGGCACAGTGGGCACCCCGGCACCACAGTGCTGGGTTGGAGCAGAAAAACAACAATGGGGCGCCTGGGGTTTTTGGAGCAACCCCCTTGAAAACCAATACTGGAAACGAGTTTGAGGCCAGCCACACCCTTTCAAATACCCAGATCCAAACCATTCAGAGGGTGGGGGAGACCCTTCCCCAATCCCATCCCACTCCTACTTGTTCTCACTTTTAGAAGAAGCAGGAGTGCCCCATGATTTGTAAAGGCATCATCCCTCCTTCTCACCATCCACACCATCTCTCCTCCTCACCCTGCCCGTGGACCTGTTCTGTGTTGTGCCATGCCTGGTGTGTCCTCTGGGTGCCCAGGGGACTGCACGCAGCAGCATCCTGGAAAGCCAGCCCAGGTGGTGCTGCAGCATGGTCAGTGTGGCAGGGGCCAGGAGGTCAGGCTTGACTTTGCATCTACACAGCACTTTGCATGTTTGTACTCTGACATAAATGAATGAATCCTCGCAGAAACTCTGGGAGGGAAGGGAGGATGAGGGTTTTTCTCGGTTTTACAGATGGGAAAATACGATATGTAGTCACTAGCAAAGGTAAGAACTTGGAGCAGCTTCCTTCCAGACTTACCTCTCCCATTGTGATAATGCCTCAGCATCCGTAGGGCCACGCAGCCAGCTGGGTGTTTCTGCTCCTGCTCTGCTCCTGCTCCTGCTCCTGTCCAGACTCCTGAAGGGGACCTTCACGGCTTTACCCCTGCTTTCCCCTGGGAAGAGCTCATCAAGTGTCTCCCCTTTGACTTCTCACAGAGCAACAGCTCAGGGTAATGCATCATCTTGCCTGAGGAGTCATACGACCCTGTGGGACCCTGGGTCCCCTCTTGGAGGGGACGATGATGAGCTCCACTGCCTGGCACTCCTCCCCCATGTGAAAAGGGAGGATTTGATGTGTGGGTTTGGGAGGGCTCTGAGGGCTACACTGGCCCTGCGATGGCCAGCAAAGCAGGGAAAACTGGCAACTCCAGCTCAGGACATAGTCCTTGTCCTGACAGGGGTTCAGAGATGATTTTCAAGAGCAGTAAGGGATGTGCCCTCCTGCCAAGTGACCTTTCTTCCTTCTCTGAAGAGCTCCAGGCACAGAAGTCTATCGTGTACCAGTCTTTCCTCAGCATGTCCTCAGTTTGCTTGGGTTTGTGTGCAACACAAGTGGAGGCTGGTGAAGTTTGGCCCTGCAGCTTTCTGCTTCCTAGACAGCTGCTTGCTCCCCTCCTGCCGCTTGCTTTTCTTTTGGATTCCAGAACTGAATTTGAATTCCAAACTATTACAAGAGGGATCTTGGGCATTTACTTCTTGTTTTGGAGACAATTTCCCCCAAAACCATCCTTGCCACTGGCTTCCGTACACATGGCTGTAAGTGACCTTCCTGGCAGATGCCAAGAGCTGAGCTGGGTGTCCATGTTCCCGTCATGGTCAGTGGAGATCTGGTCAGTTCTACCGCTGGACCTTAGAGTATGATTCAGGACCTATTTCCTGCTTTGTCATACAGCCCACAGTGCTGTGAGGCTCAGATCTCTCTTGGTTTAACACAAATAACAATAAGTGCACTGGAGCAGGTAAGGCATTGTTTTTGATGGTATTTGATGATCCAAGCAGAGGGAAAGTGCGATGAAAGCACCATTATTCTAGTCTGAGCCTCCATCAGAGCTCAAACCTGCACAACCTGCAGTGGTCACTTATGTTTTGCAGAGGAGGCAAAATTACAGCTGGGATGTATCTCCAGTGCAGCGCAGACCCAGAGACAGTCTTATTCCCTCTGTGATTGCTTCCGTGCATCAGTTGCGCTACAAATTGGGAAATGCTCAAAAGGCAGTGAAATAAACCTTAGCACTTCTTAACTACATTTTTAGAAGTCCCACACGGACTGGGAACCACAGTCATGCTGGGGACAGACTGAGGCAACTGATCCAGTCCCAGCTTTTGAGATGACTGGAAAAAATGATAGAGCTTGCACAGCTCAAGGCTGACTTTTGTTTTCCAGTTCAGAGTCTTTGGCACAATCTCAGTCTCTATTTCCAACTTGGCTGCACACCATCAGAAAGTCCAACTCTCCTCAGGCTCAGTAGCTTGGCTCTCAAAACAGCAGACTGGCAACACCAGACTCCCAGGAAGGTGGGATCCCCTGGGAAAAGCCAGTCAGTTCCCAGTGAGACACAGTGTCCTCTGAGGCTGGGCTGTGCAACCACTTGCTGCTCCCAGCAGAAGAGTCTCTGCTCTGGGCAGTTTCCATCGTGGCCACCACATTGTCCAGAGAAGAGATGTCATTTGGAAGAGCAGGATGAGGCCACTGAGTACCTGGGCTTTGGGAGCAGGGATGTGGAAGGGGAGGTTGATGTGTTGCTGGAGCCTGTGCAGGACCTTGAGCATGAAGGTGTCCAGGGAGGGGCTGCAGAGTCCTGTGGGGACTCCCAGGCTCACTGCACATCTGTCGAGCTCTGAGAGGAATTTTGGGGCACAGAAATGCAATGTCCAGAGAAAGGGGTACAGATATTGGCGCAAGGGATGGCCATACTACCTAGGATGCCATGTGTGTAAAGGATAACTGCTGGCAGCTGACCCCCGTGGTCCCTATGGCTGGGGACAAAGGGGCAAGAGCTGTCCTGAGCATGATGCTCCAGGGCAAACTGCAGAATGGGCAGGAGCCATACCACCAGCAAGGGCTCCTGCTGCCCCCAGAGCTGCTTGGTGCCATGACTGCTGAGGAAACTGGGATTTTACCAAAGGCAGCAAGGCAGGGGAGCAGAGGGCTTCAGCCATGCCAAAATACCCAGGACATCAGGGGTGGCATTGGTGTGCTGGTGCCACCAGCTTTGCACGCTCTGGTAAAGTTGGTGCTGAGTTCCCAGCATGCAGCATGCATGGGTGACACCACACCATGTGTGTGTCTGGGCTTCCTCCTGTGCCCTTAAGTGGGCAATTTGCCTTAGGACCATGGCCAACCAACAACCAGGACCACAGCAACCCAACCGCTCTCAGCACCCTTCAGCAGAGGACAAGCTGGAAGGGACCAGCTAGGGGGGCAGCAGGGGATGCCATCCCTCAGTCATGCCGTAGGAGCAGAGACACCACCATCAGCAGCACCTCTGGGTGGCCAAAAAAATGGAGGGCTGAGGCTTCATAAAGCTTCAGACTTCTCTGGAAGAGCCTTCCGAGCTGTGTCCATCATGTCCATGCCAAGGTGTCAGGAGTGAGGCTCAGCAACAGGCTGAGCTACTGTGGCTCATGGGGGAAGGACAGGGCAAGAGTTTCGGAGCTGACATCAATTCCAAGGAAATTCCCTGTCCTCTGCATTCCTCCATTTCCCCACCTATTAAATGAGGTCGTTGATGCATCCTCCTGCACCATTTGAGATCTAAACATGGGCTTTTAAGTGCAGAGTAATTGCACCTTTCCCTTTTTTACCACCTCACTTCCCAGTGCGATGGGGGAGAGATTAAATATTAGGACCAGGTCAGATAAGGACAGCACTGGAGCTAGAGGAGGGTGTGCACAGCTGCCTGTATTTGCACAGCCTCAAGGCTCCCTCACAGGTCCTGCAGCAAAGCAAAAGCCATTTATTTATTCCCCCCCCCCCNCTGGAGAGGAGCAGAACTGCAGTGCAGAGAGAACACAGACACATTTCTTGGGTTTCTTTAAAGCTCCCTGTCTCCTTGCCTGGCCCCGGTGCGTGAGCAAGGCTAGGGCTGAGGCAGGGAGGTGAGGGGATGGAGCTGGAGGTCCAGATGTGTCTGCCTGTGTGCAAGCTGTCCACCACCGCTGTGGCTCAGAACAGCAGCAAAGTGCCCCGATCCACTGCTGTGAGGGTCTCACCCTCTCCCTCAGCTGCTCGAGGTGCTGATCTCCATCAGCAGAAACCCTCGGCAGCAGGCAGGCAGCAGGGAAGTGGGAGGAGGAGTGCTGCCCTCAACGCCCCGGCACCGGCACAGCTCCGGGTGTTAGGAACAAAACCCCAAAAGCAACAAAGAGTTCCCCAAAGTGGAGCTCTGGAGACACGGGCCGTACCCCAGGGCAGATTGAGAGCTGGCATAGCAAAGGGAAGGAGGCACGGGGCAAATCCTGGCCGAGCCCCTGCCTCTGTGAGGATTGTTCCCAGCCACCCTGGTGGATGAGTTTTGGGACAACTTTTCCTCCTGCCACAGGGAAGGATGTGCTGCTCGGTGTCCCCCATCTCCTTTTCGATATGCTCAGTTCATGCAAAGGTGAGCGGAACAAGTGGGTCCCTCGCTGAGAGCCACTGAGCCCCACTGCAAGAAATGCAGGGAGAGAAACACAGGGAGCCTGGAGAAATCCTTAGGGAACGGCACCTTTGCTGCCTGCTGCCTGCTGTGGGTTTACCCCCGAGGCAGAAAGCCCGTGTAGTGAGTGCACTTGGACCCACGTGTGGGTCTGCACGTGCTGTGCCCCCACGCCAGCTCTCCAGCTCACTCTCCTCCTTGCCCCACTCCCCCGGAGCTGGCAGAGACCCGGCTGAGGGATAGCGGTGATTTATTTCAGAACATTTCTTGCCTGTTGAAAGCCTGACCTCAGATATGGAGAGACGACGTGGGGAAGATGTACGAGTGTCTCTCAGCAAAAGTGCATCAGAGAAATTGAGCGTGAGCTGCCATCAATCTGCCCAGCCTCAGCGGCCCCGCGCAACAGCGAGGGAGACGGGGACCAGGAGGGATTCTGCGAAGGTCACCTGGGAGCTGACTCAGCCTCCGCTCCCCGCTCCTGCCATCCATCACGCCTGCTGGGGAAGAGGCAGGGAGCAGAGGCTGGAGGCAATCTCCTTCTCATCCCTCATCCATTCCCCTTTACAGCTTCATTTAGGAGACTGAAACGACACACAGGCACAAACGTCACTGGGGGCACGGCCAGCGATGATCTTTTGGCAGCCGTAACAAGCCCTGACAGGCTCCATGGGGAGAGCCGTCGCCCCAGCCAAGCCTCCTGCCCTGGGGGCCCCAAGGGCTGGGACAAGGACAAGATGGATAGGGACATGGGAACAGAGGTGGCGGGTGGGTTTTCCCCTCTCAGTGGCTCCAGCTAGTATAGGACCAGCATTTGGATAACCTGCAGAGTCTCCCCTAAGTCTAGTGAGGACTAGAAAAGAGTTGAGCCCTTCTCAGTGGTTTCTCGGAGAGCCAGAATCTGAGCAGGGCTGGTCCTGCCCATGGGGTAAACACCACAACATGTATTTGCTTTGCCAAACCTTTGCGAACCGACTTCAGCATCCCATAGGCAGGTTTTGTGTTTTACCTTCCAGGAAGGCCAGCCTCTGCAGGGACCTCATATTGCCTCAGGGCAACTGCCGTCCGTGGATTCTGTGCTGCAGGAGATCTCAGACTCAGGCTGGGCTCAGGAGAGCAGGTCAGCAGAGCTCAGGTCAGTGAGCCCCTGGGAAACAAGGCTCCAAACTGGTGTGAAAATTGTGCAAAGGGCTCAGGTATGGACATGAACGTGGGTGGGGTGAGGGTGAGCGTGCGATGCTCCCTGCAGAATGTCTGAACCTCCTTCTGGAAGAGCTTGTCAGAGGGTGGCCTAGAGAACCAGGGTCAGACTTCAAACCTCCATCTGGGTTTTTTTTGCTGATCCATGGCATTCTCACTAATTCCCGCTCAGGATCACATTTCTATACATTGCAGTTAAACACGTTACCTGCCCAGATGTGCACCAGTCAAGCAGTTCCCATTCGGCTGCCTGTACTCTTGCTCCATGTACCTGCTTGGATTTATGGAGATGGCTCCCGCAGAGCTGCTCTGAATACATAAGCAGGGAATCGGTGCTGAATCCAAACCCAAGTGCCACAACCACCACACCAATAAACATTTTTTGATTTTGACTTTCTGCAAAGAGCTTGCCCTGACGATAACAAGCAGATGGCTTCGTGTTAGGAAGAAATGCATCTTTCTTCATTTCGAGATCTAAACAGAGGAGCCCATAACCAGGTGCTAAATTAAAAACCACCCATAAAGTCCATGCAGTGCTCCATATTTATACCGGTAAAGTCCATGCAATGCTCCATTCTTACACCAGTGAAGTCCATGCAATGCTCCAGAAAACCAATAAGCTCCCCCAGTGCTGTACTCTAGTAAGCTGTGGTTTCTCACAGGCCAGTATGAAGTCTGTCGCCCCATCCTGTATCCCAATTCACAGCAGCACCATGTGTGAAGAGAGCAGCAGAGATCTCAGCACCAAGGCGACAAGAAGCCTAATGTCTCACCTAGAATCATAGAATCATAGAATGGTTTGGGTTGGAAGGGACCTTAAAGATCATCTCGTTCCAACCCCCCTGCCATGGGCAGGGACACCTCCCACTAGACCAGGTTGCTCAAAGCCCCGTCCAACCTGACCTTGAACACCTCCAGGGATGGGGCAGCCACAGCTTCTCTGGGCAACCTGGGCCAGGGTCTCACCACCCTCAGAGTGAAAAATTTCTTCCTAGGCTGGATTCAAGCTGGTTGGCTTCTGGTTACAGCAAACAGCACCTACAAAAGAGATTTTTCTGCATGTGATTAGGGACGGTCAACAGCGTGGCCTATCATAAGATTTCCAGAGGTCCTCAGTCTGACTAAGAGTGTAGGTCCCATTTTGTGGAAGGACCTGGCCTTGTCTGAGCATGAGTCTCACAGACTTTTAATGGGTGTCTTTGGAAAAGTGCAAACCAGTACATCTGCAAAACACATTTGGTGGTTTCTGTCAAGTGCCTCTCTGCAGTGTCAGGCACATTAATACTTCTGTGAATCTGGCCCCAGATTACCTTAATATCTTTGCAGATTGGAAGCTGTGAGAGTAATTGATTCTTCACTTCATTAGTTAAACTGAAAAAGGAATTAAGAATTACTGAGAGTATGACAAACTGGTTGACCAAACACTTCTTTTGCTGTGAACCGGTAAGCTTATTTACCTTTTCTTTTCATCAAATGTGAATGATTTTGAAAAGAAAACACTAGGATTTCAAATGGGAAATCCAAATCTCATTACTTTTTACAATTTCCTGTTACTAAAATGATTCAACTTTTCTGTTACTTTACGGAATTTTGAAAACAGATTCAGTCAAAGCAAAATATCTTTTTTTTTCTTTTCTTTTCTTTTTTTTTAAAATGAAAGGGAAAAGACAGCCAGCATGGATGGAGACTTTGTTTCCTTACAGAAAGCTGGGAGAAGAAAATAGCGATGCCTTCCTACAAGGNTTTTTTTTCTGGTAAATAAACTATTCCTCCAAAAGAAGCCACACAACTGCCCACAGCTAGCTATTGGTAAACCTGAGAGGCCCCTAATTCACATAGGACCTTTGAAAATATTTACGTCTGTGCACCAAAGCACTGGTGATCCACACAGCAAATCCTCCAGGGTCAGGCCAGTGGGGCATCGCCTCTGCCACATCCACTCCTGAGCCTGGAGGAGAGTCCTGGCACCAGGATTTGAGGTTAAGCGGAGGCAAAGGTGTCCAGAAGGGACTTTCCAGGGACTTTGTTGGATGGGATTGAAGAACCTGAGCTGGGAGCAGGAGGTTCCTGGGTGGAGGAAGGGGCTCTCACACTGTGAACGTCCATTCCATGCAGAACAGAAATGTGCTTCCGAAGGGAACGCCCCAGAGGGGAGATGCCAGGCAGCTGAAGTCAGGCAGAGGCACGAGTTGTCACCACGTGTCTCTGAGAGGTGTGGATACAGGCTGCGGCGAGGACAAACTTGCACTCTCACCTGCTGTGTGTTAGCTTCCCGCATGTAATTCCCAGTGTAATTAGTCCTTCGCACTGCTACACAGCCTCCGTGGAGGAGGGTTCCCATCCCTTAGCGTGAATGTCTGTGTTAGATTTCAAAGTCAGAAGTGCAGCTGACTATCCTCTCTACAGAGAGTGGAGAGACATCAGGACCTCCAAAAGTGACCTGCCCCTGCAGCACCTGATGGAAGAGACTCTGAGAGGTGCTCTGGAGGCACCAGCTCTTCTCTGCTGATTGCAATGGGGGAGGAGAAAGCTTGGACCCACATTAGCCTTCAAGACCATCTTTTCCAGGCAGGGAGATGCATGCCAGCCCACCTCTGGTCTGGCAGCCCCAGTGTCACAGCCGGGGCAGTCTCTGCCGCGGGGATCCCAGCTCCTCGCTGCACCAAGCACAACGGCATTCTCCCGGAGCACCGCCAGCTCCCGGGGCTGCGAGGCAGATTGAGCTGTTTGTTTTGCCTTGTCTGTCTCTTTATGCATCCCCAAGTCCCCAGTGACTCTGACAGCATTTTCCAACACTGAAGGCATCCTTGTTTTCATATATCTGTTAAATAAAATGTCAGCAGGTGACAACACATGCTTCATTGGTGCCGTTCTGTAATTTAACAGAGTTAAGAACGGATCAGAGCCTGACACCACGCGTAGATTTAGGAACCAGTTTCAGTTTTGGTGCTATTTGGTACAGACCCACTGCACTGCATCATCCAGTGTGCAGTGACAACATGTCCTTACTCAGGCTTCATTTTGCACTGGTTAAATTCATGTCTGATAAACTCTCGCCTGTTGTAGGACGGCATGAATTCAGGAATACCTTGCCTACCAAAGACTGGGCATGGTTATCTCTCTAGCACTAGTGTTACTTAGTAAATCTGACCCCAGGAAAGCAAGAATGAACAAGTGCTGGAGGTTTTTCTGATCGTCTTCTCCAAAGGCTTGTTTTTCCTTTTCACCAAACCCAGATATAATTTTGGCACAAGCCATCACACCCTTCTCAGTGACACTGTTCATTTGAGACCAGTGTAATACAATCTGGTCCTTTCTCTTAGATGTTTTAATCTAAAAATGACTTTCATGTAACTGTTACACAGAACCTGAACTATTAACTGAGAACTTTTCCTGTGCTGGGACCAAGAGGTAGGAATGTGCTGTACGAGCCACCCAGCAACAGCTGAAGACCTGTTTGCAGGGTCTCATCCAAAGCAGCAGCGCTGTCAATCAAAGTCCATGTTTTGGGGAGAGTAGACAGATTTTTTCCTATCAAAGTGACATGTACAAACCCTATCCCTGGCCTTCGCTCCCCTGAGCTCTGCATAATGCTCTGGAAAATACCCACAGCCAACGGTTGTCTCCAGGTGAGCGTTCAATTTATAAATCTTACTGTTTGTAGCTGAAATTAAAAAAAATATGCTGTGTGTTCTGTGTGTGGGGAGTGTTTGACACCATCCTCTAACAGTCTCTGCTTTCAGCTGACATTGCTCACGATGATTAAATATGAAATTTTTAATACCAGTTACCATGGCCGTGAACTTCATTTCTATTGTAGTGTATTCACATCTCTTCTTTTGTTCATTCTGCAACGCACGAGCTGCTGGACTCCTGACTGGCTGCCTGGTGGTAAGTGAACTACCCTGATATTCCCTTTAAAAGCAAGAGGAGACAACCCTTTTTTACATTTATCATTATAGTACCCGGGGTGTGTGAAGTATCAATTAGCTGTGTTGATTTTTCAACTCTTTAAAACACCACGTAAGCACAGTGGTGAGGGGCTTAACCCAGCTATCACCTTCCCGCATCCTCTGTGGTGTTAATTTATTTCCAGACAGGTTATTTTGCAGAACAGGAGCTGGCAGTTTGGCTTGCCTAGCCAGTAGCTGGATTTGCTCTGAGTCTTTCTCAATCTTCTCCACACTCCGGTCACACTTTCTGCTGTTTCTCCACAGATGAAAACATCAGTTATGCCAGCCTCAGTGCCATCAGAAATTGTGGTGAAATGGTTGCAAAAACTAGCAGCAAACAATTGCCTAAATACACAGTGTCTTCCAACAAGCGTGCTGAAGGTGTATAAAGCCTTCTCTTTTTCGAACAACCCTTCCCAGAATCCTGTTGATGCAGCACGAACAGAAGAGCATTAATCATCAGCCATTTCTCCCCGAAACTCTTCTCTGCAGGTCATGGGAAATGCCCCCCTGTGACATACTCAGTTAATTAATTTGTGTCTATATGCATGAGAATAATTGAGTCTTCTTATTTTTTTCTTTCCCCGTGGTGTTTAGCAAGTATCTTCGCTCTGTCGGTCTGCCTGCGTACACAGGGCTAAGCAGAGCAATAATCCCACCTTCGCCTCTGCTGTGGGTGAGGGGAATTTGGGGCTAGCTCTGGACCACACGCTTGTGTGGGTGATGCCTCCCACCCTGTCTCACACACACCCCCACCAGCTCCAGGACCCCTGGGTGTCATGGACTTTTGCCACGATCTGGAGCACCACACATGCTCTGGCAGCGCTGGTCTGTGCTGGTTTGCTCTCCTTGGTGAACACAGATTGATTTCTCAAGGGTTCATTCTGGGTCCGGAGTGGTCTGTCCCAACACTGCGTCCCGGTTCCCCGTGGCAGCCTGGTATGTCATTGAGGACCCATTTACCATCCCCAAAATTGCAGAACTCTGGCTAGGTTAGTCGTAGGCTCCTCTCAGCATTCACCTCCTTTCTGTGTTCTTTGTGACAAACATCTCTTTCAGACGTTCATTATCACGCGAAGTGCAGCTCTCCGCAGGAGCCGGTGCTGCGGTTTCACCATCTCCTCTGCTCGAGTTCCCTGAACACTGTTAAAACCATCAAGTGCTTCAGAGCCAGCTATTGTCAGAAAATAGGGTTACCTCCTGAGTGCCTCCCTTTTGGCCGGCAGACAGAGCGAAGCACTGTTTAACCTTGTCCGGCTGCCCTCCGCCTTTCTGGAAGGCTTCGGCTCTGAGGGGCTGTTGACTTGACTCGCCCATTCAACCTGCTTTCTTGGCTCGCTGTATTCCTGGCACCGTGGCCAAGCTCCGAGGAGGTCACGTTCCTGCTCTCATTGATTCATGCCCTATAGCACAACCCTTTAAACAACAGCTGGGCTCGTTCCAGTGCCACACAGACGCAGAGGTCCCCACTCGAGCTGCGAGGATGGACCCTTTTCTTCGTCCATTCCCTTGTCCCTCAGCCAGTTCCACAAAGCAGACGGATGGAGGCGGGGCACTTCAGTGACTTCTTTATGAGCAAATATGTCAAAAGGAAGAAACTGCTTTGCTCTGCCCTAGGACAAGTCGGCATTGCAAGAGAAGAAAGGGAGGCTCAGGAGGTCCCACAATAGGGGAAGTTGCAAACCTGACACCTGGCTCTGCCGGGGACCGACCGCCTCCTCTCCCTCCGTGTTTCCACAGCTGTCACTGCAATCCGGCCCCCAGCCCTGCTCTCCTGAGCGGACAGAGGCTGTGTGCATCCAGCCCGTCGAGCTGTCACCGTCTCAGAGTGACAGCCACTTTACAAGCTGCGCGACAGACAGGGCTCAGCACTCTGCCTTCTGAACCGGGGGCTCGAGGCATAGCAGGCAGGAGGATGAGCTCATCTTATACCGGAGTTGAAACCAGGCCAGGAATTATGCATGCAGACCAGCTGCCCTCTTTGCTCGCTGGCAGCGTGCTCCATAGACCCAGGGCTGCAGACTGCCCAGGGAGGCTCCCTTGACTTCTGCAGAGAGGACATCTCCACAGACGTGTCCAAGGAACTGCTGTCCCAGCAAAGCACGTGCCTGAAACTCCGTTTCTTGGATGAGCCATCCATCACTTCTGCAGCTTCAGGTCAGAACTGTGGCTGTAGCTGGTTCTGCCTCTCCCTTTGCCTTCCTGGGTGAGTGTGGCCGCCCTCTAGCAGGTCAAGGTGGCTCAGTCGATCGGGCAATGATGTGCTTTGCACCTACAGAGATATTTCAGGGGCAACACCAGAAAATAAGGGTGTGAAAGGAAAGCACTGCAGAGCATACCTCCTGCTTTGGACGTCCTGGAGTTGTTCATCCCCTGGAAAGGAAAACAGAACATGAAAACACTTCAAAGAAAACCCTCCAACAGCCAAAGCTTAGCTGGTGTGGAGCTGCAGTGGAAACTCAGGCATCCCCAGCTGTGAGAGTTCCCGAGTATCATGAGTGTGTCCCTACATCGCAGACACTGACTGGGGGAATCACACACTGTGCCAGATAATAGAGCACAGGGCAGCTCGGCACGGTCACCTCTACACCATGTGGGATGTCCTCAGCTTTACAGCTACAGCCCTACCCCTTGAACCATATCGGAGTGCAGCTGTACTGCTGGGTGAGAAGAAAATTCATTAAAAGACATTCCTGTGAAGGAATAGCACTGATATTAAGGGTCTATCAATAATGATTCACTAGGCCACGATAGCAATGGAATTGCAGTGATAAAGGGTGACAAAATATTGTAAGATATGTGCGTTGAGGTTGTGGAGCAAATTATCTGATCTGAGAAGCAACATGTTATGATGTGCATGAAACCATCTGCTGCCCACAGCTAAGGCTATGGAAAGACATGGGGAATGCACTAGGCTGGTAAAACAGGGATTTTAGCTGGGGACAACTCCCTTGGGATGGGGATTGACCACGGCACAGTGCTTGCACAGCACCTCCCCAGGAGACCTTGCTGTGGTCGTGTCCCCAGACTTCACTGCAATACATGCAATTAATCATTAATGACTGGTGATGAAAAGCAGTACTCCTCCCTTCCAAATGCTCTGATGTGGAGTCACTTACTGTTCAAAGCATCTCTCTGAGGACATCCCTGAGTGTCAGCAGTTGGACTTTGGGTTCCTCCCGTCATTCACAGAGCAGGCTCCAGGCACAAGCACTCCTAGGGCAGCAGCCAGGCAGGACGAGCGAAAATCCACTGCCTGGCTGATGATTTTGCCTATGGCAGAGCTCTGAAAAGCTGGTCTGGCTGCTAAAGAGGTGCCCGGCTATGTATGGTGGGATTGGGGGTAGCAGGAGGAGCCAGTCCAGGTCTCCACATCTTCCCTACAAAGTCTCTCTCACCTTTCTCCAGGCTGGGACACCCCGTTCCCTCGTCAAGACAGCAAGATGCAGTGTTGCTGGTGCTGCTGAGGAGCCCTGAGCCGGCTCTGGCGCCACACCAAACCCTGCTACGCGGCAGCAGCACAACAGCAATGCAGATGTGCCGGGAGTGGGGGGGACGGACCCTCCGGCTGGGAATACCTTGCACCCCCAAGCACACCCTGTCCATGTCACCCCCCTTTCCCAGCCTCCCAGCCCCTGGTGCACAGCAGCCTGGTGCCTGCGGCTCGCTGCCGGTTACCGTCAAACCCCCAAGCCTTTCCCTTGGTGCTCGCTTTGGATTGATGGGGCTTAGGATTGCAAGCAGTAAAAACGTGGCGCGGAAACTGCGGAGCATAAAAGCTGCCCCATAAAGAGCAAGGGCTTCTTCTTTTCCTCCTTGCAACCTGTAAAACATCCAGTAAATCCCAGCATGCGCTCCCGATGTGGCATGGAGACCTAATCCAAAAAGCCCAGGAATATTCCGTGATTAGGTGCACGTTATGAGTAACGGTTTTAGCGAGGCCCAGTGGAAGCTCGTCTAACTTGCTCACAGCTCATGCGATCTGACTGGGGGGGATCTCCCGTACTTGAAATAAAGCCACCTGTCCATAAGTCATCGCTCTGCTTATTCCACAGCACTAAGGGAATATGCTGATGTTAGGACCGGCAGAAACATGTCAGCCCGAGGCTGGCGCAAGAAACGGAGGGGGAGATGGGGAAGGAGAGTGCACCGGGAGCCACGCTGCTTTCTCCTTCCCTTAATGGACTTGATAATCGACTGGCGGCGGGAGTGAAAGCACTCTGGCCAAGCAGGGCATGGAGTGGGCTGGTCCCCTGCCAGCACACTGTGAGGAGGGAAGGAGGCAGCCCCGGAGAGGTACGGGCAGGGCCAGGGGCTGAAGGAAAGGGCGGTCCTGAGCTGCTCAGAGATGCAGTGGGAGACCTGGGGGTCTGCGTGGGATGGCTGAAGGGGGTCACTTCACCTTCTGTTTCTTCTGCCCTGCAGGAAAGGTGTGCCATGAGGGATTGCTGCAATTCTACCTGCTGGGACATGTCCTGCCTTGCTGATGTCAATCCTGTCTCACCGCTGCCAAACCAGCAGTGCTTTGTGGAGCTAGAGAGGGAGGGTGGGAGATGCTGGGGTGTGTTGCCAGCCTGCACACAGCTCTGACAAGTGGTGGCTGCTCGGGGGGTGGAGAGGTAGATAGATGATCCTTGGTGAAGGTGGCTGTGGAAAGCAACCATTGAACTGAGGCGCCGTGCCCCCCTCTCCCCTGATCCCCCTTACATGAAGCATCTGCTGAGGTCACCGCTGTCCCCAACTCCTCCATGGTGGCTCCTGGAGGGCCTCAATGACATGATTATCACTCCTTAGCAAAGCATTTTCAAAGCCCAAGGAGGGCTTTGCTCACTAATCTGGCATTCAGTGCAGATAATAGGCTTTGAGACGAAGCCCTCCTGGAGTCTATTTTAAGGTGGTTTTGTAGCATGTCGCCTGTCACAGCAAGAGCCATCCTGTTGCAGCGCTCCTGGGACACACTCTGCCATGGCACGGTCACTCTTACCCATTGCTCCCTGCCAGACAAGCTCCTTCTCATGTCGATGTGCCTTTGCTCCAGGACGTTCGAGGTGAAGCAGTGTAACCTATGGATGCCATCCCCATCCCCATGCCCTACAACTGCCCGGCCTTGCTGGGTTTCTGTCTTCCCCTTTCCAAAAGCTTTAAGGGTGTCTTCTTCCTTTGGGTCTCTTCAGCATGGGGATGGAAGTGGGAAGGGCATCTCCCAGCCCCAGAGCACGGCTGGAGCAAGGTGTTCGCCCGGCGTCTTTGGCTGCAGGAGGTCACTCTGGCAGGGATAGCCTGCTCCAGCCCTGGGAGATGGCCTGGGCACAGAGATCCTACACTTCTGGCCAGGAGTTTCTTTAGCAGCTGGGCAGTAGCTGAGGCTTTTTTGGGAGTGGAGGCTCCTTCCCAAGACAACTGGGGACACACAGTAACCCCCCCTCCAGGGTGGTACCCGTGCAGGGATGAAGGGGAAAGGGAGCCCACTGTCACTGGCATGCAGAAATACTTGGGATGTAGGGACCCTCCCCTCCCCCATGACACTCTCCAGCCTGTTGCTGCTTTTGTTGCCCCTTTCACAGCTCCACGTACCCCCACCTCACTCTTCAGGTTCACATTGTATTTCATGTCGTGACACAAAGCTGGGGAGAAAAGCCAAAGCCAGGGGACATCTCCAAGGTGGGTGTTGCATCAGATACACCCCACAGCTCACACAGCTCTCGGCTCCCTAAAGGCTGCAGAATCGGGATTTCCCAGCCTGCCCAAGTGGAGCCAATGCATTAGCAGCAGCGTGTGGGAGCCTGGAGCCAGCTCGGCACCAGGGGAAAGGATGACTAATCCGCTCTTTCTGCTCCGCTGGGAGCCAGGGTGGGAATTCTTAAGGCAGGCGCCTTGTGCCAGCCTCCCAATTAGGGACAGTCTCACCCCAGTCCCAGCCCCAGCGTGACACCTCCAGCAGCCCCAGAAGTGCCATGGCCACAGGGTGATGTAGTCAGGCAGCCAAGAGGGAGCACCTCAGGGCTGGGGTTCACACCAGCCTTGCTGCACGCACAGGCACCTACCCGTGTGGGACCTCATCTCTCTGACGATGCCAGGAGGCAGGAAAGCTGCCACAGGCTTTGCCTCTCCATGGGGGATATACGAGCGCAGGCGAGGCCAGCCCTGCTGCTGCACAGCAGAGGTGACAGCAGGGACTGGGCTGCGGAGGGATGCAGGGATGTGCGTCACGCTGTGAAGCACTGCCCCAGCCCCCCGCCCAGTTGCACGCCCCCGTGGAGGCTGTGTCTGGGGATGGGGTGTTGCTCCTTTCTTGAGACTTGTAGCTTAGGGGTGTCCTGAGTCTCACCTGCCTTATCCACCTTGCTTCTGCCAAGAGGGCAGGAGGAAAAAGGCGCTGTGGCTCGGTAGAGCAGCACCAGCTCACAGCACAAGCACTCGGTGCTGGGAAGGCAAGGAGAGGTTGGGCTGGCAGAAGGGTGGCAGCGCCGCAGGTGTCTCCAGGGCTCTGTGGCCCATCACGGTGTGTACTGGCAGAGCTGTCAGGATTCGTGGACTGGAATAGCATGAAATGATGCTGAAAATCCAGGTTAATCTGAACCGGCTCCAGAGGCCAGCTCTCCTAGAGCTGCCTCCTTATCTCCAGTGTGAACCCAAATCCACCGCGGGCTTAACTTGGGTCTTGGCAGCTTTACGTCGGCTCTGATTAGTTCACATCACCTTCTTTACAGCTTCCTGACCCTCTGCTGGGGAGGCTGTCTCCAGATTTTCAATATTTTATATTTACACAACAATGAAACCATCCTCAGGTGTCCCCAGGAAGGGCAGCTTCCAAAAATACCACCTGGCCTCCTACGTCCCTGTGGACCACTATCTGGAACATGTTGTGCAGCATCCTCTGACAACCAGCATGGGGTGGGAGACCATCCTGCACCCCTGAATCCATGCCTAAATCCAACCCAGCCATGTGGAGCTGGCAGCAGCCGGGCTGTTGTCTGATGGGTGGTGCCCCTCGTCGGGAGCTGGCAGCCAAACCACCCCCATGGGACCAGCAGTGCCAGGAACATGGGTGTACCCAAACGAGGGAAATGCAATAATGAGAAGGCATTTTGGGACACTGCCCTCTGACTAGGACATCAGAGAAAATGAAGGTTGTTGTTGTGACCCACCACTGTCGATCCTGGGGCAGAATCAA
Source organism: Burhinus bistriatus (assembly GCA_013397275.1). Taxonomy (NCBI): domain Eukaryota; kingdom Metazoa; phylum Chordata; class Aves; order Charadriiformes; family Burhinidae; genus Burhinus; species Burhinus bistriatus. The sequence goes on from VYXH01010527.1 coordinate 271,198, forward strand.
CCTCAAAATACAATCAGAAAGATCATGGGAGACGCAGGGGCACAGACAGGTGTGGGTGTCCCAGGGACTCCTCTCTCGGTGGGCAGTTCCCCGTGAGCTGGGAGCCAGAGTGGGGCTTCCCTACAGGTCTGGGGTGCTGAGTTCACAGGGCAGACAGCTGCAAGTGGTGAGGATGCAGAAGGTGGAAAGACCTACCACCATCACCATTATTAATGAGGAGAAAGATGAGGGCAGCAATAGGGTGCATGACGCCCTTCTGACAAAATAGGGGGAATTTTGGGTGGTGATTCCTGTTTTTCAACTCTCCAGAGCTCCCACTCCTCCTCTGTCTGATCTCGTTTCCACTGGCACATGGGACATCACAGAATCACAGGGGTTGGAAGGGACCTCTGGACATCACCTAGTCCAACCCCCCTGGCAGAGCAGGGTCACCCAGAGCAGGTTGCACAAGGCGGCATCCAGGTGGGTTTGGAATGTCTCCAGAGAAGGAGACTCCACCACCTCTCTGGGCAGTCTGTGCCAGTGCTCTGCCACCCTCACAGTAAAGAAGTTCCTCCTCATGTTTGGATCACACTGGAGTGCTCTGTTTCCATGCATGTGAACATGATGCTGAATGGAGCTGGACAAGGGAAGCCCAGGAAGCTCTCGGGTTAAGCAGACAGGGCAGAAACTGAGAGGACAAAAGAAGGAAAACCACTCCTTTCCCTAAATAGACAAGAGTTTAGGCACTCCACAGAGTAACCACTATAGTCTCCAAAGAAGTAGAGGCCACCCAGCTGCTGGCTTTGGCTACTGAGGCCCCTGAGCTGGAGTCCTGTGGTCTCTGTAGAGCATTTCTGCATTCAGGAGATGCTTTCCCTGGAGATAAGAGGAGAGAGATGGGAACAGCCAGCTGGGGAGGTAGGACAGTCACCTGTCCCCTGTGCCCAGTGAGAGGTTAACCAGTGGAGTGGGCTTGACCAGCTCCTTTCTGGAGCAGATGCCCAGTCCCCAGCTCCTCGGGATATTTGCAAAAGCAGACACAATAGGCATGGAGAGTGCAACACTTGTGGTCAGAGAGGGCAGCAGTGAATCAGGCAAGAGTCTCCTCGTGTGAGCAGAGACTCTTGTCCAATACCTGCCACGCTGACCCTCCCCTTCTCACCTCTCTTCTGGCCTCTCCCTGGCTGCAGCCACTCGGCACCAAGGCTGGCAGGGACAGAGGTATGCTCTCAGAGGCCCCCACGATCTACACTCACGTTACAGTTCGGTGCAGAAACATGGACATGTGTGAACCGGGCCCTTGTAAAGAGTCAGGGACCTTCCTTTAAGATAAAAACTCTCCTCTTTTCCCATTTGCGTGTTAACCCTTACAGCTCCAGGTCCCAAGGAAGCCAACTGGGACAGGAATATGGTGAACTCTTTGTTCAGACATATGAATTACCACCGCTCTCTGTCTGTTCTCTGTCTGTTCAGCTGGTAAGATCAGTCCTTCTGTGCCACCCGAACACCCAAAGGTGTGCCTCTGATTTCTCAGTAGATGGTGGCAGAGATCATCTTCTCCTCCAGTCTCTGCCCTAGCCTTTGATAGGTCCATTTTTTTATTCCAGTAGCAAATGCCACAGATCTGGAATTGTTACGGGGGAGGTGGGCAGGGCTGGGGACACAGAAGAGGATCAACCTCCCAGCCTGCAGGCAACGCACAGCCCTCGTGTGCAACTGGAGTGAAGACGGATGCAGCCAAATGTGGGCTGACGTGTCCCCTCTCCATAGACACACACCAGGGCTCTCATCGGTACCGAAACACCGATGGCCATAAAGTCCCGAGGATGGCATCCCCACACAGAAAGGCATCACTCAGGCAGGCACAGGGGCGTGGGCACACAAATGCCACTACTTTCAAGAGGATTATTAAAAGCATGAGGGAAGGCAGGGCAGTGACTGAAAGACTCTGACAACCAGAAGCATCCCACTGCCCGGGAGGGGTGTGCGCACACGTCTGCCACCTTCCTGCAGTCCCTGCCCCGGTTCTCAGTCACCCGCTGGAGCCCTGATGAACCCAATAGGTGCTGCGATTTCCTATGTCCCAGCCAGAGAGTGAGGGGCAAGACCCCCCCTCTACTGCTGCTGATTGTGGAGCAGGGAGACCTGGCAGGGAGGGGATTTGCTGAAGACCCTTAGCTGTAATCCCAGGCGGCGCATTCAAGCCAAGGCGAAGTGGTCAGCACAGAGGTTCCCGGCTCTGCGTTCCTCTGCAAGACCCTCGGGGGTCCATGGAGAAGGGATGCCTCCACAGGACACTGCTTTGCTTGGCAAAGAACAAGAAGAAAAAGAAGAGAGGAGCGATGCTCAAGAGGCTTCATCAGAGAGCGCAACAGAGCACTGACCGGCTTCAGGCTGCCGTGGACAACTAGAAGCCCATTACACCGGCCTCAGCTGAGCAGAGGTGCTGAGGGAAGTGTGAAGGTTTGCAGCAGGTGCCAGAAGAGCCAGCGTGGGGCCAAAAACCAGAGACTGTATCACCTGCTGGAATAGAAAGTGTAGATTCACGGATGTTGGCTGAGAAGAAAGCTGAATTTGCTGCCCTTAATTATTCTTTCTTCTCTGACCACTGTGAGGTCCCCAGCTGACTGTGCTGGGCCATCCCTGCTCTAGCAGGGGTTGGTAATACTCTGTAATTAAGTGGGCACAAGTCTAATCAGTCTGCAGTGGCATAGAGACTTGGACAATGCATTGCTAATCTCTGGTATCCCCCCTCCACCAGGGACAGGCAATATGTTAAATCATGGCAAAGCACCCGCAAAGCACAGGTTGCCGCCTGGTGACGTTTCCTGTTGCGAAGAGAACTGCTCCAGCTGAAAACGACGGTCTCAGCAGTGTGTGCAGAAGGCAGCCCCCGAGCACATCATGCTGGAGAGGAGGAGCAGCCAGTACCTCCTCCAGAGCCCAGCAAGGGGACAAGGGGATCCAGCTCTGGCCTTGGCTCGAGGTTCTGTGACAAGGAACATCCTGAGAAGAGCAAAGCAACAGCATCCCCAAGAAGCAAACCTGCAGCCCTCCGGGAGCAGCAACGCCGCTTTTCCCAGCGAGTCCCAACCTGGTGAAATACTGGGAACAAGTTCAGCTGGTAGGATGCTGCAAGAACCTGTAACTGTGCGTTACGGCTGAAATAGTTTGTAAGTGCTCTTGTCCTTCCAGCCGGATGGAGGATGCTAGGCTCTGTCCCTGCCCTGCGCTGCTCAAACAGGGAGTGCAGGAGGCTGCAAGTCGCCGTCCCATAAAGCAGAGCTCTTGTTGCCTTTCTGTACAGAGAGTGCCTGCGGCTGGGCACCGGGGTCCGTGAAGGCACCGGTCCTCCTGCCCCCTGCCCCTTCCCACCCCCAGTAAGAACCAGGGCAGCAGAGGGGTTAAGACAGTCTGTATTCTCCACCATCAATCCATCCTGCAAATCTGACGGCCCCATCTCTTCAACGGGCCCAGATTGATTTCTTGACTGGGAGCGATGAGCAGCTTCACATGAAAAATGAGGCTTTGCGCCGTCAATAGAAGTTCTAATTACAACTTAAATCCAGGACATTCTTTACAGCGCAGACCAGATTTACAGCGGCTTGCAGGTGGGCGTGCAGCCCTTTCTAATTAAAAGCAGCACGCATTGCAGATTGCTTCAGACGGGACGTTTCCAGCTACCCAGCACTGCAAGGGCACAGACAGCTTCTGGCATTGAGCTTGCAAGGGAGGCACCAGGCACCCCAAGGGCACGCAGCACTGCTTGCTTCGGAGGAGTGGGGGGAGGACAGAAAACTACATTTTCCTCCTTTCTTTTACCTGTTCTGCTGCCGATTAAGTTGCCCACACTGGGTGCTGGGCCTTGGCTGAAGAACATTGCATGCCCAGCATCATCCCCCTCGCCACCCCCCCCACCTTCCCATTTCTCCGTTGTACGCGCCATGCCATGTGCAAAGGGCAGAACTGCTGGGTCTGAGTGGGGGGGATCCAGCAAGCTGGGGGGCATGTGCTGGGACATCACGGGAAGCAGCCTGAGAGCTGGCTGGTGCCCCCAAGGGACCATTCAGGGGTCCAGTTTGCCAGAGCCTGGTGTGAGGACGCTCTGTGGGACCCACCACCAGGAGCTGGGGCAGGGTAGGTCCCAAAGTGGTGACTAGGGCATGTTCCAGCTCTGCTGTCAAAGCACTCTGAGGCTTTGCACAGACTGTGCTCTCCTGTGCCTCAGTTTCTCTGTATCGGAATGAGGATAAATGTCCTTCTGAACAGGGCTGGAAAATCAGAGGGCTTTAGAAAGGCAGGGAGAAAATGTCTTGTTAACTGGGGCAGCTCCGTCACAGGGAGGTGCCATGTCTCGAGCCTAGGTGTCTTGCACGCCTACCCAGAGAGGTGCTGCTGTGGGGGTACCCTCACTACCTGGGACTGGGATCTTTCTGGGGAAAGCCTGTCCTTCTGCACAGTGAGACCTCACGGTCGGTGCTCCACCTCCTCCAGACCCCGGGCACTGGCAGTCACTGCTCTGCACTGCAGTGTGCTGGTGTTTTGCAGGAGGCTGCCAGGCTGTTCCCTGCTGCTCTGCAAGCCCGTTGAGATAGAGTGTGCTGCAGCCCACCAGCCCAGGGCATGCAAGAGGGCAGGATCCCCCTGCGAGAGCCTGCTGGCTGCTGCACCAAGACCCTGAGCTTGCCCAGAGGGGTATGGGTGTCTGAGGACGGTGTTTCCTAAGAAAGCCCCAAAAGGTGCTGGAGTGGGAGGAGGCCAGATGTAAAAAATGTTGAGCAAGTCTCCATCATCTGATGAGAGATCCTGGCTCCTTGGGCAATGCTGTGTGTCCCAAACAGCTTCCACTGGAAACCTGGCTGCCCCAGCAGCTCAATTCCTCGCAGAGGGCACTGGTATTAGGGGACGAGCTCTTTCTGGTGGATGTCGGGATCCAGTATGACCAGCGACATTGCCATTGTGGTGACAGGGACAAACTAGCCCCATCCCACGCGTATCTCAGCTCCCACTGTCTCCCATTGCTGTGCGGTAGGCAGCCTGAGCACCAGCTGGCCCTTAGAGTTTCTCCCGGTGCTCAGAGCACCCTTGCTCCCAGCTCTGCTCCTAGTGGAGTGGAGAAGATCCTCCTGAGCCATTCCTTCTTCAGCACAGGATTTGTGGAGCTGAGGTGGGTTACAGCGAGCAGGGAGAGCAGTGATTTCATAGGGCTGGAAGTTAAATTACTCTTGCCATGAGCTGCTGCCTTTGAGAAAAGAAAATCCCTCCACAAAAGGGCTGTTGGAGGTTAGCAGTGATGAAAGAGCAGTGTCTCAGGGCTCTCCAGAAATCACCCCTGCTCCTGCTGGAGCCTGAAGAGGTGGAGCTGGGTTTAGCATCTAGAAGGTCGGTCGTGAGACTGATTCTCCAGAGCTTTTCCCACTGGGAGCTTGGAGGAGCAGAAAGGTGATGCTGGAATCTGCTATCTGAGGAGCTGTGTCCTGGAACAGAGCCTGTCACTGCTGGCTGATAGCAAAGGGCAGGACAGGAAACCCGCCCAGCGAACAAAAGCAGCCAACTGTCATTGGGACTGAAGGGACAAGCTGCTGCGGTAACCTGCAAGAAAAGCCGCCATCAGCCAGGAGACAGATTTATAGCCACCAGTTGGTGGGATGTGACCCTGCAAGGAGCCTGCCAGCTCAAGAGAGGCCGCAGATGCCTGTGAAATGTGAGAGATAGGAACGCCACGTTAGGACAAGCCAGAAGCTGGCCTCATGACTCAGCCAGTCTGGACCCAACCTCGCCGCAAACAGCTGTGGGGGCCCAGGGCTTCCTGGATGAAGGCAGAACCTCAGGCTCCTTCCTCCTTGGTCTTTCAAATTTCCTGCCTAAAACAAGATAAAATAGGCCAGTCCCTGATGTGGGTGAGCAGCTACCAAGCCCAGATGTGACCAGCCCCACCCTGACATGTCTGCTACGATTTATCAAAGCCGATGAGGATATCAGCAAAGTTCATCCATGTGGTCCCCGTCACTCCCACAGGGATCAGGAGCGTCCTGCTGCACTGAACCCATCAGGATGTGAAAAGACCAGGGCCTGTGCCTCACTGGGCTAGACAGACCATGGGAGAGTCCCTCAAAGCTGATGTGCCTCAAACCTGCCTTTTATTTCCCCTGAGTTACTAGTGGCACAACAGGAAAAAAAGGGGGATGGGACTGTTTCCTGATGCAAAGATGTCCAATTTCTGCAGCCCTTGGGGTCAAGAGGCCATGGGGGATGCTCAGGCACAGACTTTCAGGCCCTCCAGGGTTGCCTGAGGGTGAACAGAGTCATCCTCCACACTAAGGCTGAACCTTGTGTCCCAATTGAGAAAAGCTCTGTCCAGGTCTTGGTCTTGGCCGCATCACATCGGGTTGTGGTCCCTCAGGCTGAAGGAGGTGGAAGGCTGGTTCTTCGTGATTCAAATGGAACTTCTGTTGGCTGTAAAAGGTGCACCGAAAACACATCCACATCCTTGCAAGACTTCAGCCCTGAAGAGAAGGAGTCTCTCGAATCAGTGTCTTTGGAGGATTTATCTCTGTCCAGGACCTTGAAGCAGATGCTTTCCATGTTTGGACTCAGTCTGCAGGGAGAGCTATTGGAGAAGACTGGGTATAGATTTGGTACAGAGGACATCTGGAGCTCCTCAAACATGAGGCCATAGGTGATTGTATCATCTGCAGTTCTCGTGAAGCTGAGCTATGTTTTCGGGAAAAGTTTCTGTCCTTCAAAACAGTATGGTTTCTACTGCGCTAACCCGCCTTCCATGTTTTGCTGTCATTGCTTTGCTGTGGAGTGACCCACGCTCGGATGAGGGTCCTGGTCCACCCTTCAGCGACCTCCCAGGCAGTAACTGTGCCTGTCAAATGGAGCATCAGAGAAACAGGCCTGCGGGAGCCCTTTCCCAGGAAAATATTGCAAGGAGCTCTTGTAGGTGGATGAAGGGACTTTTTGGGGGACTCCAGGCAGCCTTCAGACAACAGCATTTGTGATAAGAGTGAGAGGATACTTTGCAGCTGACAAACACATCAGGTGCAATTTCAGTGGGGCGAGGACCCTGAAGATAAAATGTGAGTTTTTTGGAAAAAAATAATTTTTATCACGGATTCATTGTGCGCCCCGTCTCCCAGCTGAAATCCTCCCCACGCTGGGCTATGCAGAAGGCTGATAAGGAGGCAGAGAATAGGAGCTGGTTTCCTGCACTCAGCAGACAACGCCTGCGCCTCCCTCTGCCTTTGCTTTCATGTAGTTTGGAAGTGCTCTGAAACTGCTGGGCACAGACACTTCTGAAGCAGCAGCAACTTTGCACGGCGCGTTTGTTTTATGTCTGAACTGTACATACAGCAGTGAATAGAGCTCATAAAAGATGGATGTATTCTTGTTCTTTTTGCTGGTTTTGATTTATTATTTACTTCACTTTTTTCAACTCTTCCGAAGTGCTGTAAATCATCTAAATCATTTTTCTCCTCTGCTTGGCTAGTTTCGGGGAGCTGAAGTGAGATTATTGTGCCTGGCTCCTCTGCGTTGCAGGGCTTGCTGTGGGTTTTTCAGGAAGAGAGAGAACACACCAGGAAATTCAAGCTCTTACGTCTCCGCAAAGTACCTTGGAAAGACTTAAAGGTCTTCTTCCGCCTGCTCATTGCATTTCCAGAGGCTGTATTGTTCAGCCTCCGCTCAGGTACGCAAGCACTTGCTAGCACAAGCAGTCCTGTCCATGTCTGTGGACGGTTCACGTGAATAAATGCTCCCCCAATAGTTCAAGGAAGGTTTGACGAGGGGCTCCTGGTGCAGGTGGGTTGTTGCAGGTCAGGAGAGCCATTTCCCTGGGGCTTCAGAGATAACACGGATGGGACTCTGGGTCTGGGGACTCCAGAGACGTGGCGACGTTTTTAAGCACGTAAACACAGGTCCGCGCCAGGGGAGCAGCTCGGAAGGCCGGATGTGAAAGATGCAGAGGGTTTTTGCTCAGAGTTGATTAATGTCTGGGCAGTGAATTAGGACATGCTCTCCTGGTCTAAAGTTCAAAGCCAAGATACTCCAGTGCCAGGGCTTCTCCAGCAATGTCTCCCTGGCCTCGTTCACACTGTGGGCAACTGAGCAGGAGCTCCAGCACCCAGAAAAAGAAGGAAACTCTGTGTCCACAGGCTGAACAGTCCCCAGAGAGCAGATTTTAAAGAGCACTTAGCAGATTATAACGCTGTTGGAGGAGCTTAGTACCCTTCATGTACCCAGCTTGGTCTGATGCGAACCCATGCCACACTGCTGAACTGAATTCCTCAGAAACCCAGGACAAAGAGACTTCTGTGAGACCCAGAGCCTTGCTCCTCCAGCCTCCCCTTTGTCCTGCCGGCTCCTAGCAGCATGGGCACAGGAGGTAGGAGTCATTCGCAATGCCTCTGAAGGGGGACTGAGGTGACCCCGTTTACCCTGGATCTAAAGGGTGGGAGTCTGCGGTGTCCCCTGGACTCGGGACATGTCGACCCAGTAGGGAATAAATACAGCAGTTCAAACCCAGGGGAAGCACAGGAAGGTCTTGTCTGTGGGGAGATGAGGAACCGTGCAGCAGAGCCCTGGCAGCAGAGAGGGGTCCTGAAGAAGCAGTGGACAGGGCGAAGAGGAGAGCAGTGATCCCTCCATCCCTTTCCCGCAGGGGCTGAGGGACAGGGCAGGATCAAAGGGCTCTTCTCACCTCCCCACACTTTCGGCAGGACCCAGGCAGTTCGTCCCTGCAGCCAAGAGCCCACCAGGCTGCTCTGGGCTCGCAGCGCTGGAATCAGGGGCTCTTTCTCCTTCCTGTCACTTTGTGGATTTTTTTTTTCAAGGGGAATTCAGCTGTAGGGGGAGAAAATGAGCAGGCTGCTAATGAAAGGGCAGCTGCTGCTCTGTGTCAGGCGTGTGAGACCCTACTGGGAGCTCAGCTGGACGCAGTGGGTGGCTGGACACCGTTTATTTTTACATTAGAGCTATTTTCCTCTCACCCTGTCTGCTCTGTGCTCTTTATTTCTGAGTCAGTTCATCCCCTGTCAGATGGACATCGATGCAGGATGCGAGCACAAACCTTCCGAGTAAAGGCTAATTTTAGGATAAAAACTGATTGGGGGGGGGCCGCGGGGAGGATCTCGGCTCGGCATCCGTTAGCATCGATGGCATAGCTGTCCTTGACGACTGGCGCTACCTGCCTTTGCCTGGTTCTTACCAACACTGCGGCAAGCAGAGAGGTAAGCACGCAACATAGGGCAGAAATTTACATTTTCACAGATATTCTGCTCCCCTATTCCTCCCCCATGCAAATAAAATATCAGGAACTGCCTGGGAGTTTAGGAAGCGACTCTCTGGGGCTGGTTTCCCAGGCAGGAAGGTTATGAGGGCTCAGGGTACCTGTGCATCTGCAGGGGCAGGTAGCATGTGACAAGCCAAAGCTGTGCTCGAGAACATGTAGCATCAGCCACAAGTTTGATAGCGACACGGATGTCTGCAAACAACCTCTCATGAACGCTCCAAACATGGAGCTGGTGAGTCCTCCTGATCCTCACATCACTGACTAGACTTAAAACGTAACACTTTTTGCCTTGTGTTGGCTCTCTTTCCCAGACCCTTAGAAAAACACCATTAATATTGACTCTGTGGTTGGTCAGAGATATGGGGAAGCAAACTACACCAGTCTGGTGGTCACTGGGAGTGCTGCTTCCCACCTACAGGCAATGGGACCAACCGTGCCAACTACCAGAAGCTGCATTAGTGGAAGGGAAAGGAAAACACAGCAGAAGAGTAAATCCTGCTCTCAGGGTGCTGCAGCAACACTCACAAGCCTTGTCCCCCTCCTACCGCGGGCTGGCTTTCCACACGACTCTCACAAGTCTCCAAGGAAGAGGGTATGCTCAGAGCCATCATCTCAAGCATCCTTTCTGCAGAGCTGCCTCCACAGCTTCAGCTCAAGCCCTGCTTGTCCCTGCAAAGGGACTCCGCACTGCTTTGGTCCCCAAAGGGGAACCAGTCTCTGGCAGAGCCCCAGCAGAGCGCGCACTGCAACGAGCAATATCTACACCATCTCTCCCTCCTGCCCCCCGGCTGCCCCCAGCCAGACACACGGGATGCACATCTCAGCGCATTCATTAACAACCAGGGACACTGCAAGTCAGTTGCTCCTATTCTGGGTATAAATTACTGTATTTAACAAAAATAACCCCACCTGCTGTTGTTCTGAAATGTCCATGAGGTCAGCAGTGACAGCCCAGTGCCAGCAGTCACTCCACGCTGTCACCACCCCCGTGGTGCACTTTGTTACTCCAGAAGATGCTGGGTCCCTTTTGGATGACAGGACACAGAAAATACAACTGAAAATGGCCACAGCCATGTCATTACAAAGGACATCACAGAGTTACCCCTTCCCAGTGGAGCAGCTCTAGCTGTGCATGGTGTTGTCAGCTCCAGGTGATGCCATATCTTCACCTCTTCTTGCATTTTAAAAGCTCCACTCTTCTTGTGTGGAAATGGGCCTTAAGTGGATAGCTTAACTTCACTGAAAAAGTAAGATATTTGAGGGCTGCACAGGGCAATTAGATGTTGATGCTTCAAGAAACTAAACTGTCTTGGCATAAGATCTCCAGGTCATTTCTTCGTCCTGCATTTTCAATGTCCCATAGGATTTTCTCCACATCCCCCTCTGAAGCTGTGGCTCTGAGAGGTGACACGCTTCCAGCGCTGGGGGGGCAGTGGGACACAGGGAGCCCAGCCCTCACCCAAAGCTCCTCCATATGACCCAGTCCTGAGAAAACATCCCTTGGCACACAGCCTGATGAAGGGTGCACACTCCTGACACAGTCCAAGCTGAGGCACACGAGCTCTCCTGTGGCCCAGGACAGAGGCCATACAAGCAAGGTGGAGCTCCTTGCTCTCCCTGACTATCCTGACTACCTGGCAGGTTCTGCAGAAGGATCATAGCATGGTTTGGGTTGGAAGGGACCTTAAAGATCATCTAGTTCCACCCCCCTGCCATGGGCAGGGACACCTCCCACTGGACCTGGCTGCTCAAAGCCCCGTCCAACCTGGCCTTGAACACCTCCAGGGATGGGGCAGTCACAGCTTCTCTGGGCAACCTGGGCCAGTGTCTCACCACCCTCACAGTCAACAATGTCTTCCTAATATCTAATCTAAATCTCCCCTCTTTCTGTTTAAAACCCTTCCCCCTCGTCCTATGGCTCCACTCCCTGATCCAGAGTCCATCCCCAGCTTTCTTGTAGCCCCCTTTAGGTACCGGAAGGGGCTTTACAGTCTCCCAGGAGCCTTCTCTTCTCCAGGCTGAACAACCTCAACTCTCTCAGCCTGTCCTCACAGCAGAGCTGCTCCAGCTCTTGGATCGTCTCCGTGGCCTCCTCTGGATCTGCTCCAACAGGTCCATGTCCTTCTTATGCTCGGGGCCTCAGAGCTGGACACAGCACTGCAGGTGAGGTTTCACCAGAGGGGAGTAGAGGGGCAGAATCATCTCCCTTAACCTGTTGGCCATGCTGCTTTTGATGTAGCCCGGGATAGAAGGTCTTCTTGGTGCAGGTGCAATGCGCAGAGCTGCCTGGGTTCCTGTTGGTACCCTGGGCATCAGCAGATCTGGACACAGCAGAAGCTTTTACTTCCATAAAAAACGGTGCCGAATTAAGAGGCAGGGAGAACCCGGCTTTGCTCTCGGACAGTGATTAACCACAGGTACAAGGTGCCAGAGAAGTTGTGGATTCATCTCACCTAATTCCAGACATTTAGAAATTCAAGGTGTAAATCTAAGTTAGCCCTCTCGGCTCGCTCTGGGCTGAACAGAGAGACGTGGTCACTTCCAGAAGGTGAGCCTCTGCATAGCAGAGCAAAGTCAGAGCCAATTAGCACTGCCAGGTTTATGAGCTTAGTGCCAGGGGTGGGAGGTGGGATGCTCAGAGGTGGAGAGTGTCGTCCAGGAGAGGTGCAGAGTGGCAACGGGTGGCAGGGTGGAGGTGCAGTTGGACAGAGGGGGTGATGATGATGAGGAGGAGGAGGATACGGTGGTGAAGCTGGGTACCATGGGGACTACATGAAGTCCTTTGACCACATGGCTGTGAGCCCTCTGGATCCACTCATCCCTGGGGGTGTCCAGGATGCTGACCATCGTCTGACACATCCGAGCACGGTGATGCCCCAGGCCGGCTGGGAGCACGGTGCCCACGCTGCTCTGCACTGAATCAGCCTGACAACACTCAGAGGAGTAACAGACTCAAACATCACATTTTAAATGCCCATAAATTTGGAAACAGAGCCAGAGCTCTTTAATCTTGGTTCATCTTTTCATTTGTAACGAGATAACAAAGGAAGCCAAGCGCAAGCTCGAGCCATGAATTTTTTAGGGAGGGCACATCCATCTCTGGTGGTTTGGGGTTTGCTCTGCCATCCTTGGTGCACTGGGGGAGCACCGGTTGGCTGAGGGCCAGCTAGATGAAGGATTTCCCCATCAGGGGTGTGATGTCCTGAAGGCACTGGGGAGGTTTTATTCCAGCCCTGATGGACACAGGAATGTACAGCTAAGTCCCAGCCTCTGTCCCAAGACTTTGGTCTCCAGGATGGCTGTGAGGTGTAATGCAGCACTAGCCCCTCTCTGCCAGTTGTCCTCTGCCTGGGTCACCAAAGGCAGGGATTTTTCCTCCAGAAAAGCATGGGTATTATCCGCTCCCCCAGAAAGAATATTTAGCAAATGCTTGCCTTCATACAGGGGGGAAAAAAACTCCTCCAAAGCAGTGGAAAGCCAGCAAATCAAAGACCCACAGCAAGATATCTCTGCACGTGCTGTCCCTTGAATGCGGCTGAGACCTCATGACGTGGGAATGAGGGAGCCCAGTGTCCCCGGGCTGGTGTCGGGATTGGAGCCCTCCGACTGCACCATATCCTGGCCCGAGGCATGGCACAGCTCTGCGGTGGATGCTGTGCCAAAGCACCAGGGTGGAGGAGCTGAAGAGAGAAGCTTTCCCATCCTGCTCTGGAGCCCGGTGAGAAGGATGGAGGCTCCTGAGCAGCCCGGAGCACCAATTTCATGGAAATCCATTTATCTCTGCTTCCTGCAACCCTCACGACATGAATAAATGATGATTGCAGAAGTGATGAACCTGCCCCTGTTTAGGTGTGAAATGAATGTTTACAGGCATAGAATAAATCAAGTATCCCACGGGCGAGCAGCGGGATATTAAACCAAACACCTTTGTGTGCTTAGCACTTGCTGTTAGAGGCCAAGGGTTTGAAGCCTGGCCAGGTATTTCCATTAGCCCCAGTGCGACAGGCAGCAGGCACTGGGTACCCGCTCTGCAAAGGCCAAAAGATCTCGAATGAAAGGAGGGAGCCAACAGCTCTCGGATGAGCAGCTTGCCTCCTGTCTTCTCCACCTTCCCCCTCTGTTTCTCTACATACCTCTCCGCCTAACGCTACAATCTGCACAGACTCTAAGAAGTCAGGAATACAATGCAAATTCGTGAAGGATTGGCAAGAAATTGCGTGTGTGCTAGTTGCCTGTCAGCATGCAGAGTACTTCTAATCTTGTCACATAAATAATACGATTATGTAAAATATCAAACAGTTGGAATAAACTTAAAAGCCACAATGTTCTAGTCACAGACTTAATAGAGGGGAAAAAAACAACAAAAAATAAGTAAAACCCTTTTCTGTTCTGCAGCATGGAGGGGAAATGGCTCCTCACTGAAATCAACTGGAGCCTACCACAGGGTGAGGAGGTGGGAAGTGGCTGGGGAGACAGAACTGCTCCTTAGTGTAGGTGGACACAGCCCCCAGCCTCACCTAGGCAGCGCTGATGAAGAGGAGAGACAGCAGAGCTGTGGAGTCAGGAGGACTCTCCCCCAAGGTCACTGAGGACAGAGCCAGCATCGCCTGCACGCTAATTTGCCTTGCCAGCCCCAGAAACCCACTGCCGTGGTGCAACTGGCATAGGACACCCCTTCTAACCATGGGAATTATTCAACGGAGAGGAAAACACTGATCCAAAAGCCCCCCAAGCCAGCTGTCTGCATTGGACTTGTCCTTGCCCCCCAGCACCCAGCCTCTGCTGGCTGCCGGTACCCGGACACAGCGCGGAGGCAGCTGGCAGGGAGGGCTGCGTGCTCCTGGAGCACAGTTTCCCTCTTGGCTCTGCATCGCTAATCCTGCCCTCTATTTGTACCGCCTGCAGTGTTTCCGGCATCGCTACAGGATGAGAAGGGAGGGAACGGTGCCCAGGGACCCGCCGGGAGGATTTTGCTACTGGCCTCGAGATCAAGAGCAGCATGAAAAGCCACCGTCCTTTTGTTAGAGCTTGCTAAAGAGACCAGGCTGATTGAGATGGAAAACAAAATCCTCTCCTCTTCCTCAGCGCAGGCATGTGCACAGCCCTGACCATGCAAGCTTGGATCCCTTGCATGCACCAAGATGGCTTACAACCATGGACCCCCCAATTCCAGCTGGGATTTGAAGGTAGAGCAGCCTTGGAGATTCACCCGCGGTCACCCCACGGCATACAACTGGGTCTCCCTCCAGATCCGCCTTTCCAGGCCAACCCCTGAGGCAGGACAGAGCCTGTCTCTGCTTGGGAAGCACCAGGCTTAGCCACACGGATGAGCTCCTTCCCTGGTCTGCCTTTGGTGGGACATGGAGGAGGAATTTCAGTGTGGACCACCATCACAGAAGGCACCCAGCAGCCATCAGCTTCATCGTCCTGGTAACTTCTGCCCTGGAAGCAAAATGCTTGTCCCCTACCAGCCACAGACTTGGCTCTGCACAGATCAAAGCGAAACCTGGCAGGGTTTGGACTGCAAGTCCCTGCCCTTCCCACCCATCACTGCTCACAGCACTTCTCACGGCCTCCTGTGATGGGAACAGGTGAGGTGGCATACCTTTGGGCCAGGAAAGACCATCACTGTCTGCTGAAGCATCTGTGCTCAGCTGAGGTCCAGCTGCCAAGCTGTGCTAGCACTTTGCATTCATGTTCCCTGCTGCATCTCCCACGGGTTCATCACCAAGACTGATTTGCTGCTCCCAGACCTTGACAAGTTTTGGAGACCCCTTGCCTTGGGACAATGCCCTCCCGCTTCCTAGTCAAGCTCTGCAAATTTCTCTTGGGGTGCAGCACAAGCTCCAGCCGCTGCCCTGCTGCCCGCAGCACCCTGCTCTCACTCGTGCCCGGGAAGCCAGGGACACGTGGCCGAGGCTGGTGCAGCGGCGGGGCCATGCCCGTGGAGCACTGCCAGTTTGCAGATGTGTGCCCTGCTTGGGGCAGTGTGTAACTTACACACTGAGCTGCCCCTTCTGCTTAGGAGAACGGCTTTGACGAGCCAAGCTGCAGGCAGGGTTCTTGCCTCTGCGTGGTTGACTGCCCGAGAGGGAACGCAGGCACTTTCCCTGCCTGCCTGCTGCCTCTGACTCACGTCTGTCTGCCTCCAGTTTGCCCTTTCTGGGTGGGAAGACAGTCAAGGCCACTGTATGGAGCTGCTTATTTAATGAAAGAAATAGTTTCTCTCATCTGGCCATTTTAAACTAGGGAAGTGAAATTGCTGTCTTCGGGGCACCCACAAAACATGCCCCCCACACACACATTTTAAGTGGGAAAACACGCATCCCGTCTCCTACGCAGAGCCGACCCTCATACCGGGGCCAAGTACCTTTGTGAGTGAGACCGAGCCCAGTTTCTAAGGAATTCTTCTCCTGGGCCATCCCTATAAGGGTCGGCTGCCCCACTTTTCTGGGCTGGAGTAGGCTGAGACCGGCCAGCTCATTGCACACGTGGCAGAGCGGCGACCCAGCAGCAGGGGATTGCACGTCACATCCCAGCCAAGCCTCCTCGGATCAGTGCTTTGAGAGGCTTGGCCTCACTCCTGTGTTAATTCCTGGAGGAAAAGCCCTCTCTGTTGCCAGATAACTGCACCTGATGCCCACGTCTTGCCACTGTTGCCAAAATTCCCCGGGGGACCCTGGCAGGGGGAGCAGCTGCCTGCTCCATGTGTGCTCCTCTCCTCCCAGCTCTCCACTCCTGGTCCACCTCCTCAGGCAAGGCAGCAAAGCAGGGCACTAGAAAAGAAAAACTAAAGCCCTGCCAAGGCCACAGAATGCCCTCCAACCCCCCTCCTCATTCACAATATCTCTCCTCTACCTCCACCAGTTGCCCCTCAAAGCAGACCGGCAGCCCCATGGCTGGGAGCAGACTCGCTGTCCCACCCTCCCTGTGGTCACATCACCCCCACACACCCCCTTCCAGGGCTCAAAATGATCTTGAATGACAAGACCCGCTCGCTCCAGGGAATCCTCGTCTCCTCCTGGCCCCATCTATCTCGCTCCTGCAGGATGCTTGGGACTTCCCATATTGCTCTCCCGTGAAGCTCTGCAGACTGCCCTGTTTCAAGAGAGGGGGGGGAGAAACCCCTCCTCCCGTCCCTGGTTTTCTGAGGTTTAAGGCAAGCTGCTGGTTGTCACTGGGAAGTTGGGTTTATTTTAACGCACCTGTAATTGCGTTATCTCTACCCAACTCTCTGCAGAGCGTGCTGCAAACACGCCTGTACCGCACAGCCTCTTCCCTAACGGATTGCTCAGCACGGCAGCGCTCCAAGGCCTGTCCCCCGCTCTCTCATAACTTAACAACCCTGTTATTGGCTTTGTGCAAACGCTGCTCAATTCCCTCGACTCCTGGCACGCAGCTTGCTCCCCGCGCTGCCCCGCAGACATCGCCTTCCCAGCACGCCTCCGTGGTGGCTTGCCGGCAGCTGCGTGCTCCGAGCTGACCGAGCACGGGAGAGCCCCGGTTGACACAGCTGGGAGCAACAGGTAGCGCAGCCTTCAGGGCCTGGAGCATGGGCAGGAAGAGTTCAGACGCACAGCAAGGCTCTGCACGCAATGGCAAAGAGGAGATGTGTTTTCTTCTCCTACCTCAATGCAATAGGTGCTGGGACCCTCCCATCCCCCTCCCCTGATATCTTTCCGCTCCCAGCAGCTTTTGCTGATCTCACTTCACAGTTGAGCGCAGTCCCAGGACGATGCTGTTAGAGTTCATTAGAAGCTTGGCCAAAACCTGAATTTCTTAGTTTGCTGTTATTTCAAAAAAAAAAAAAAATAAAATGTGGGAGAACAGAGTACTGTGGTTGTCAGTGACAGCACCTGGGGCTTCCAACACACAGAGGAGAAATATTAAGTTTCACCTGATCCCACTGCATCATCCCTATGTTTGAAGCTCCTTTCCAGCCTGAAACCAAGGGCTATAAATCAGAATGTTTTAATGAAGCAGTCTGGCACCAAGCATTATGGTCTCTCATGAAAAAAATCCCACCTTGCTTTACCTCAGCACAAATACTTCACCGAAGCGGAGGTGAGGCCACCGTTTTCCCGTGCCACCAACTGCAATCTTTCACAGAAGGAAGACAAGGCTTCAGCCCAGCCCCTGGTGCTTCTCCGGCACCAGAACCAGCCCCATCCCTGCCATCAGCTCCACTGCTGCCACAGTGACCAACGTCCCTTTCCTGCCAGCCCACTACAGCCCATGACAGAGCTCCCTGCCTCTCCAGACATGAAACCCTTCCCCACAGGTATGGGGTGAGAGGAGAAAGCCCCTGAACATCCCCTGGCTCACCCTGCGTGCAGGCCATCCCCTCCTCAGCTTTGCTGAGCATGGATCCAGCTTCGGACTCCAGCACCTCTCCAAGCACCGAGCTATTGCTGTTATTCAAAACCAGGAATTTCTCTTTCCGAGTCGGAAAGAGCATCTTCCCAGCGCTGCCTCCCCTCACACATTATGAAGAGATACAGCTCTGTAAATCTCATCTTAGCCAAGGGCATTACCCCATGCCAGTTAGCACTAGATCAAACCCAGGTTTATTCAGCCTCCCACTAATCCCTTTGCAACAAGAACCACCTGCAGTCTGGAGTCCCGGATTTAGCAGGGATCAGTGTG
Source organism: Burhinus bistriatus (assembly GCA_013397275.1). Taxonomy (NCBI): domain Eukaryota; kingdom Metazoa; phylum Chordata; class Aves; order Charadriiformes; family Burhinidae; genus Burhinus; species Burhinus bistriatus. The sequence continues at coordinate 289,121 of VYXH01010527.1, forward strand.
CAGGTGTCTCTGATTTGATCATCCCTTTGGAAGCGGCTGCGCTCTGCAGCCCAAGTGAAAAGCAGCCTGGGGAGGGGGAGCAGTGGCAGGGGGCAGGTGGGAGAGAAAATGTGTTGGCAGGGGTGGAGAAAGCAACGGAGTGGGTGCTGGTGGTTTCCCCCCCACAGACACTTGTGAGAGGCTAAAAAACATTGGAAAGAGAGGAAAAAAATATCTTATTTTCAAGAATTCTCTGGTACTTAAAAGCTTGAGACCCGCAGGGGAAGCTAATAAATTTTAAATAGTTTGGAGAGTTGAGACCAGCAGTTTAACTTTGTGCGGCTGCTGAGTTGTTTTCCAAGTGTATTTAATGAAACCCTTCATTATGTTCAGATAATTATGATCTCTGCGTTTCTGTTGCTGTTGGAGTTTACCATCTGTGCTCACAGGTACACGCTCCATCTCGACACAGTGGGCACCACGAGAGATGCTCGCGCTGGGCTTCACTGGCAGCTCATGGGGCTGGGACAAATTTTCTGGGTTGTGGGTTCAGGTAGTATCCCTGGCCACTGCCCACCCCGGGAGCCATGTGCTGCAGCCACCAGTGGAGACGTGGGCAGGAGTGCAACTAGCCCTGAGGACTTCATGTGTGCATCCCCCAGGGTCCTGCACGGAGTTTGTCTCTTGGTGCTCCCCTGGGATGATGGTGGGATGAGGGTGTCTCATGCTAACAGGTGACTTTGGGGTGAGCAGGGCCCTGCTGTCCCTCCTGCTCTTTGCTGGCCTCCAGTCTGGGTATGTGAGTTAGCCCAGGGAGAGGTTTTGGCTGCCCAGGACAAACTCTGGGCTCTGTGGGGATAGGGTTTGCTTTGATACCTCCAACTCCCTGCAGCAGTTGGTATCCTCATCCCCTGCCTGTGGGGTCCTTCCACCTGCCCACCCCATCCAGGGCTGCACCCCACCAGGGACCTCCAGCCCAGCATTCTTGATCCAAGCCCTCTGCCCAGCCACCCTCCTTCCTCCTCCAGAAGTGGAACCTCCAGCTTTTCCTGCATCAGTCTTGTCCTCAGGGGCACGTGGCACTGAGGGGCGCAGGCTGGGTTTTGTGGCTGAGTTTTGACAGTGCCTGGGGAGGTTTCACCTCTGCTGTCCCACCACCGCAGAGCTGATCCACTAGACGCTCCCAGCTGGCCCCCCAGACATTCCTGTCCTGACCACGGGGCCCAGCAAAGCCTGTGGTTGCTCATCCCAGCTCTTCCTCCAACAGTGGGAGCATGAGTCACCTCACCGGGGAGACGGAGCCGCCTGCAGAGATGGGCTCCAGCTCCCACTGAGTCAGGTTCAGCCACCCACTGGGAGCTGAGTTTGGAGGCTGCCCTGTCTCCCAGTCTGGTGGGACGGAGTTTTCCATGTGCTCACTTGCAGGGAGGGTGTTACTCAAGGATGGGGCAACTGAGGCTGGGAGGATCCTTAGCTTGTGGTCCTCCATAAATACAGCCAGATTGGTGCTCAGCATCCTTCTCCCAGGTGTTCCCTTGCAGGGCAGGGCTGGTCCTGCCCCAGGACCCCACATGAGCTGGAAGTGCAGCTCCCATCCCAGGCCAGCCTTGCCCTGCATGTCCCAGGCTGGTGTGGGATGGGAAACACCCTTGATCCTGTGGCTGACACGCTGTGATCCGCAGAGATGGCTCTGCTCCAAGGGAGCTGGGGAGACGCGGGACCGAGCAGTTCTCCGCCAGTCATGGTGAGCAGCCGTGGCAGGAGTGCGGCAGCCATGGGCTGTTTTGCAGACGCTGAAGGGAAACAGCAATGGGAGATGGAGCCAGTGGTGAGGCATGAGAAAGGGGACTGCAGCCCTGAGGGGGAGGAGGGCTGCTGGAGTACCGGGTGCTGCTCTCCCCGCCTTGCCAACTGGGCGCTTTTTCCCCCGCTCTTAAATGTCAACGATAATGTTTCCTGCCCAAGCCAGCTCTTCCCCTTGGGGACTGGCCAGCAGAGTCTGTTTTATACCCACTCCCAACAGCTTGGGTGGCTTGGGACTGGGGCTGCCGCCTGAGCCATGCCAAGTTGGCAGCATCACCAGGCTCCCCAGCCAGCTCCTCTCGGAGCCTGCACCCGCGCTCAGTGCTCGCCTGGCTCCAGGACTCCAGCTCGCTTCTCTGGGATTTCCTTCCACGGTGGATTTCCACGGGCAGTTTAGGAAAGCAGCAGGTCTGTTAGAGGGGAAAAATGAGGACCCTGTGTCTTACCCCAGAGATCATCACCCTCCTGTGGTGGGCAGAGCAGGGTCCCTTCTGTACAGCCTTGGGAACGTCACCCCCCATTCTGCGTCCTTCCCCCCAGCTGCCTCTCCTTAAATTGCAGAGGGAGGCATGGGGTGTCCGCAGCAAAACCCTGAAGTAAACCAAGGGTCAAGGAAAAGCCCAAAGCTTCAGTTCCCTGCCTACAGCACCCCTCAGGGACCTGTGAATCCCTGGCCTAGGGTGCCCAGCAGCAAAACGTTGGCACCTGAGAGCAAGCGGTGGGAATGGCCTGAGGCTGCTGGGGCAGAGCTGCTCCCCTCGGTGACCGTGCGATGCCTGGCATAGTAGGGCTCCTGCTGTAACGCATATAATTGTCACTTTCTTCCCTCCAGCATCTGCAGGGTACAGAACTTAACAGCTCTGGCTGATTCCCCATATTTAGCTCAGAAGACATCTGCGCTGCTGCAGGGCGTTCAGTGCAGCGCCAGGGCGGGCAGGGCTGGGGCACTTCTTGCACTTGCTTTTTGCAGAGCGGGGAGTCGGCAGAGTGCGTGGCTCTGTCCTGGGACACCGGCAGTTCCTGGGGTACGCTGGGCGCATCTGGCAGGGGAGGCAGTTTTGGGGACAGCCCTGCTGCTGTGTACGGCACAGCAGGAATCTGGGAAAGGTGACTGAACGGGAAGGGGGAGTGTCACGATCTGCACACCAGCAAAGGGACTGTGGATGTGTGTGAACAGGAGATTGCCTGTACGATAGACGCCTGGGAAACAGAGGGTCCCAAGGAGGGGAAAAGAAGTGGTGGTTTAGCCTAGCCCTCAGTCTCAGAGGGTCCCAGGAGGGAGTGGATGTGTGCCAGCCCTGCCTCGGAGCAGGGACAAGTTGCATCCAGGAACAGCGGTTGGCAGCAGGGTGATGCTGGGCAGCAGAGCAGTGTGGAGGAGCCTGAAGCTGGCACATCTGGAGGGCAGAGATCCTCGACTCTCCCTTCATGCTCCCCAAGTGTGTAATAACCCTCCCAACACGAAGCCCAAGACCCTGTCACCCTCACTATCCCTATGTGGTGTAGAGCATCCCTTCTCCTCTGAGTCTGCCCCAAGACCATCCCGTCCAATGCACACCTAGCGTAACGATACTCGCCTCAAATCCTTGAGGCACACAACTACCCACCCAGTGTCCTTCCTTGAGTTATGGCTGCCTCCACAAAACAGAGCTGTCTTGCAAAGAGGGCTGCGGTGCTGGAGGGGATCGTGTCAGGCTTTGTAACCGACTGCAGCCAGCACGCGAGCCGTGACAGTTCCTGCAGGACTTGGGTACTGGTGCTGGGTCTTCCCTGCAGAGATCTCCCTGCCTGGAAGCTGCTGGGGGATCAGTGAGAAGGGGGAGCACTAGGCACTGCAGATGTGACTTCAGGCACAAGCTACCACCTTTTCTGGTTTTGACAAGATTCCCATAGTCAGGATTCCCAGAAAAGGTGCCCACCTCATGCTGGAGTGTCGTGGCTCTCTGAAATGTAAAGGAGAGGAAGCAGTGGCAGAGAGGAGATGGAGGAAGACGCCCGTAATGTGTAATGATCCTTTAATGCTCTCTCTGGCCCCTTCCCAACACATATGGGAGCTGGATGAGCCAATTGAACTGACACCAATTAAATCAGCATAAATAACATCCCGTAAACCAGAGGTGGGGCTCAGGCAAACACCCCCCCTGCGAAGGATGTCAGAGCTGGCCTGAGGTTGACCCTCACAGCCCAACTCCCTTCCAGTTCAGAGAAAGCCAGACCATGGAGGCACCATCAGGGAGGAGAAAGGGATGGGTGGTGGGGACCCGTATCAGAAAGGGGGATGGCAGAAGGGAGATGGGGAGCAGTGTGATGGGCAGAGGTGGTCTCCCCTCTAGAGCAAGGGGTGCCAAGGCACAGGTACTAGCTGGGACAGGCATCTCCCTCACTGGAGGTCTTCCACAGGGTCACCTTGGACCCTGGACTGCAATGTTCCTTGTGCCAGTGCATCATGCCTCCCCTGAGCCAGTCCTCCTTCCCTGGGCTTAGCCCTCCAGAGATCCTGCGTGCCCTGGCTGGACTCCAGCAGCTCTAGGGTGTTGTGTGGGGTGGACGTACCCTGGCGGGCTGCATAGCTGAGTTTACCCTTGTGCATTCATCCCAGGCCAGTCCTGAGCAACTGGGCTTGCAGTTGCCAACCAAGGGATTTGAAAAGTGTGTGTGCGAATTCCCCTTTCCTCCCCTCCCTCCTCTGCTCGTGCTCCTTGCTTTGCCTTCCCTTCCACCTACCTCCCTGCTCTCTAAAAAGAGGTTTTCTCTGTTGGGTGCTGGCCGGGCATCCATCCTCACCTTGTCTGGTAGAGCCCTGTCCTGTCCCCTGGGGTTTTGTGTCCCCCGGGGGTTTTGTGTCCCCCTGGCTCTCACAGGCAGGCAGCCCAGGGGCCAGGAGGGCACAGGGAGGCTGCAAAGCCCTTAGGAGAGCAGTTGCGAGTGCCTGTGGGTACCTGCACGTTAAGAGATCCAAATCGCATTGGAGATGTCTCAATGTCAGAGCTGCAAGGCGAGGTCTGGGGCACGCAAGTGGAGTGGCAACTCTTGACTTAATCCAGACAACTGTTACTGAACCACAAAGGAGCAGGGACTCTAATTAAGTCCCACAGCCCTTTGGGAAGTATCAAACCAGAAAAACAGTTCGAAAGCTTTAGGCAGGGTGATTTTAAACAAATGAGGAAGTGCCTTAGAAACAGCTTAAGATGAAAGCTACCAAATTAAAATGCTTGCAATCAGTATGGAGGCTACTTATGCAACAACCTCCCGAGGAGGAATTGGAATCCCAGAGATAAAACTCTAAACAAATAAAGAGACAGGAGACGAAGGAAAAAGAAATGAAACTTGGTCAAAAAGTGATATACAAAGGGCTGCTTGAGTCGCCTTTGAAAAGTGGAAACCTAGCGTCATGGAGGGTGGTTCTGCAAAGGGGCAAACCCAATGTCAGGTAAATAGGGCAGTGTGAGGATGAAGAGGGTGCCAGTTGTCGTGGTTTGGGCCAGATTGGCCCAATCCAGTGGAGCAACGGTTACTGAACAAAACTGGTCCTGTTTTACGTCAAACCAGGACACAGTACTCCAGTATGTTTGCTGCAAGCAGAGAGCTTCCCTGAGCAAGCAGGAACATGGCTGTAGGTGCCAGTTGGGCACCTCTTTGCATGCTCCGGACCCTTGTGTTGCCGTCGCTCTGGTGTTAGGAGAGTGGGAGGAACCCAGAAGTCCCCATTAGATGCTTTGGTTTGGGGGAAGAAGCTACCAGCAGAGCAGCTCCCCATCCTTGGAGTGATGGGATATTGTCCTCTCACTTGAGCTTTTGACAGGGTTGGTAGGTATGGGTGGTGGCAGGTCCCACGGGTAGCCTGGGAAGCCAGGGCTTTAGGAGAGTCCTGCAAACACACAGCTTCTTCCAAGCTTTGCTTGAGGAGAGCAAACACAGCATGAAACCTGAAAGTCAAGTGCAAGTGCCTGAGCCAGCCCCAGAGTTTTTAACACAGCTCTGGGCTGGGAGGGAAGAGGCTGGGGAGCAGGGAGGTACAGCTACACAGGGCAGCGCAGGGCCACTGCACCGGGAGCTGAGTCCTTGCCCACAGGAGTGCCCCGAGGGCTTGCATTGGCCCAGAGGGTCCTTGTCTCTATTGAGAGGAGACGGTGGGTCCCATGATGACTCACAGCCCTCAGGTGGGTTGATTGCAGACTAAGTTGGTTGCACACTAAACAGTGTGCATTGGTTGCATCCTCCGAGTCTGGCATGGTGCTGCTTCTGCGCCCTTCAAAGGTGCAGGCTGGCCAAGGCTGGGGAGCTCGTCACAGGGACACAGCATGCTCAGCTGCTTGGAGTTGCACTTGGGACGCCAACGGCAGCTGGGTGAGGCAAAGTGGTGGGTGACACAGACATCAGCTTCGGCTTTGGAAGGATACAGGGGCATAGGGATGATAGGAGAATTGCCCAAAGTCACAGGTGACTCCTGTGAGATACCCTTGCCCTGCTCCTGGCTGCGCTCTTGCTGATGTCAGGCTGCGCTGCCGGATGCCCGGAGCTCACCACGCGCTACACAGCGATACCCTAACCTGACAGCAGGCTGTTGTGGAGCAGATCACAGAATGATAGAATCATAGAATTGTTAAGGTTGGAAGGGACCTTTAAGATCATCAAGACCAACCATTAACCTAACCTGACAAAACCACTTCTAAACCATATCCCCAAGTACCACGTCTACCCTTTTTTTAAACACCTCCAGGGATGGCGAATCCACCACGTCCCTGGGCAGCCTATTCCAATGTTGGATAACCCTTTCAGTGAAAATTATTTTCCTAATATCCAACCTAAACCTCGCCTGGCTTAACTTGAACCCATTTCCTCTCGTCCTATCACTTGTCACTAGGGAGAAGAGGTCAGTCCCCATCTCTCTCCAACCTCCTTCCAGGTAGTTGTAGAGAGTGATAGAGAGAGAGTGTAGAGAGAGAGATGAGGGCACTGGGGACACAGTGGTGCAGGGACAGGACCTGGCATGGGCATTGGACAGCTGCCACGCTGAGGCTGGGCTCGCATTTGGGATTAGCTTCCTTCATGGCCTGGGCACCGCCTGCATCCGCGCAAGAGAGCTGCAGGAGGGCAGCCGGGGAACGTGCGGTCCTGGGTCTGCGGTGCCGTTGGCTTTGCCCACCCTGCCGGCCCAGGAGCTGGGGGTGGGCAGAGCACCATTTGCCAGCCCTGCCAGCACGTGGGCTGCGATGGGCACGCTGCCACCTCCCCTGCCCTGCGGTGGGGAATTAAGCGGCGTGGCAGCGGTGGGAGTGCGGCTGGCAGCCTGATCAGACATTGCCAGCAGCCCTGGGCTACCTCCCTCTGCGCCAGTGGCAGCAAGGCGGCAGTGCCTGTTCCCCCCGCTCTTGATCTGGAGATGGGGGGTGGGCAGGAGTATTTTGGGGCAGGGAGTACTCCTGCCTTCGCTCTCGCTTCAAATCTAACTGGAACAAGCTTAGGAAATTAGAAGGATGGGGGGGAGGGAGGGATAAAATAAGATAAATAAAACCAAAAAAAAAACCCCAAACCCAAACCCCAAACCTTCCGTTCTTCTTTGATTCTTCCAGTTTTTTCACGCCAAGATTACTAATTGTCTAAGCATCTCAATTTGCTGGTTTCACTTAATCACAGACACTTTGGAGATTATCAGCCTTCCCCACATGTTCGGTACCTTGTTTCCAAACTACAAGACCCACGGGGAGCAGCTAGCAAGTGCCTGCAGGAGCGACAGCAGCAAAGCGCTCCCGCTCCCCGCTCCCCGCTTCCCCCCTCCGTCCCTCCGGCTGGGCTGTCAGAGTTTGATTGCCTCTGAAACCGCCACGTATTCCCCCAAAGTTCCCGAGGATGGGGGCCGTGAGGAACGGCGAGGTGGGGGCTGGGGGCAGCGTTGTCAGCTCCTGGCAGCTCCCAGCCTTTGATTTGCACAAAAGAAAGGAGGGAGGTGGGGGAGGGAACGGATATGATTTATTCAGCAAGTTCCTAACCAGGTTTTGTTTTTTTTTTTTCCTTCTTCTTCTTCTTTTCCAGAGGCTGTGAAATAACTGAAGCCGATGGAAAGGTGAAGTGCTGGGAGAGATGAAGGAGGTGCATTTGAAGGCATTTTCTTCCTTTTTGTCACATCTCGCTGCAAAGCTTTTAATTCCTGGAGCTCAGTTCCTTCCTGGAAAGTCTAAGCTGCTGTGATGGAGGGGTGTGGGCTCCCTGCGGGCAGCTGGGGTCCTGCTGGCCAGGACAGGGCAGAGAGAGGAGAAGGAAGGAGGTCCTGGTACTTCGGGTCTGTCAGCTGGTGTCAGGTCCTGCACCTGGGGAGGAATAACCCCATGCACAGGTCAGGGGTTGACCTGCTGGAAAGCAGCTCTGCAGAGAGGGATCTGGGAGTCCTGGGGGACAACAAGTTGCCCGTGAGCCAGCAATGTGCCCTGCTGGCCAAGAAGGCCAATGGTCTCCTGGGGTGCATTAAAAAGAGCATGGCCAGCAGGACCAGGGAGGTCATCCTGCCCCTCTACTCTGCCCTGCTGAGGCCACAGCTGGAGTCCTGGACCCAGTTCTGGGCTCCCCAGTTCAAGAAAGACAGAGAACTGCTGGAGAGAGTCCAACGGAGGGCTACGAAGATGCTCAGGAGACTGGAGCATCTCTCTGATGAGGAAAGGCTGAGAGACCTGGGGCTGTTCAGCCTGGAGAAGAGCAGACTGAGAGGGGATCTCATCAATGCTCATCAGTATCTAAGGGGGGTGGCAAGAGGATGGGACCAGACTCTTTTCAGTGGTGCCCAGCGACAGGACAAGGGGCAACGGGCACAAACTGGAACATGGGAAATTCCATCTCAACATGAGGAAAAACTTCTTTCCTTTGAGGGTGTCAGAGCACTGGCACAGGCTGCCCAGAGCGGTGGTGGAGTCTCCTTCTCTGGAGAGATTCAAAACCTGTCTGGACGCCGTCCTGTGCAACCTGCTCTGGGTGACCCTGCTTTGGCAGGAGGTTGGACTAGATGATCTCCAAAGGTCCCTTCCAACCCCGACCATTCTGTGATTCTGTGATTCTGTGATCTGCTGGTCCCTTGTTGCCCTATTGCCCACCCCAGAGCCTCGGGGTCTGTTACAGGTGTCTGGGAGGCAGCTCTACTCTTGGCCCCAGCACTGCTTGCCATGCCAAGACCAAGGACCTGCCCAGCAATGGACTGAGCTGAGCAGAGACAGCTCTGCTCCAGTCCCTGCAGAGGAGCATCCATCACAGCATCCATCAGGCTAGGCAGCAGGAAGCAGGGCACGTCACCAGCAGTGTGGGTACCATGAGGGAGATAGGACCCAACAGCTGTGTTGGGTCATTTTCTGCACCATTTTAGAGTTGTGATAGTCTGAATATCAGCACATCCCTCTCTGTATTGGAGGGTTAGCATGAAGAATCAAATGGCATTTACAATGTGAAAAAGTATCTGAAATCATATTTTCTTCTTTGAAGGGGAAAAATATCTTTTTTTTTTAAGGAAAAATGATGATTGGAAACTTAACTTTTCTTTGTACTCAATTTTCTGCTTTGGGATATGCTGCACACTCTGATAGTTCAATTGTATTTTTCACTCTTAAATAATAGAAACCCCAGAACAGCTCCAGGAGCAGGGATACCTGGGGGAAGCACGAGGAAACTGCAGGAACAGAGGTGCCAGCACGATCCAACACAGCTTTCCCTGGGTGGAGAGGGACCTTTGAAGCCCTGCTCATCCCATCCACACCAGTGATCTCTGCTGGCTTTTCTGTTCCATGGGTGCTCTGGGGAGGCAGCAAAAAAAGAGGGTCCAAATCAGCAGGACCCACGGCTGGGTTTACCAGCTGTCAGCACCCAAAAAGAGTCAAATTTCCAATAATTCTGCTCTATTTAAAAACCAAAAGAGAATTGTGCTGCAAAGGTCTCGTTTACAACCTAATCCCCCTTGGTACTGTGTAGAGACTCCCTGGGAGCTCAGCACCTCTCCTGTAGACCCACCTTGGATCTGCAACTCTGAAATCCCTACCCATTCCCTCGGGAGCCCTTTGACACAACTCGTGGCATTTTTTTAAATAAAATCACTGCAAACCATTCACCACAAATGATCCAGGCTCTTTCTGACTGCACCAGAAAGTGATACAGCCCTTCTGCACCACCACCAAAAACATCCGCATCACTGGGAAGACGACTGTGGTCCTGCAGGAAGAAGCTCCTTGTGCACGAGTCATTGAAGGTTGGGGTTTGTTTTTTTTTTATTTCCCATTTGCGAGTTGCCGAGAAGCTGATCCTGATTTCTGCAAATGAATTTGTTATCTGCAAGTGTTCACTGAATAGTTTATGCAAACAAATTTCAGCCCATGGGGTGTTTGCAAACTGTTCATTTCATGGTATGTGATTAGTAGAAATGGTCAGAAAATGGGTGCAAAACAATTTTTACGAGCTGTCCTCAACATCCAGGCTCCTTAAGCCTACATTTCCATCACTGCCTTTTTTATTTTTTTAACTGGAATTAGAAAAATATTAACCAGCACGTGATTGAACTTTTCGTGCCTTATTTCTAGCTAAAAACTCTAAAAGGAGGGTAGCTGAGGCTCGCGGAAAGAGTAGACCTTTCTGAAATGCATCCATAAACAGAAAGCAAAGCCTACCCAAGAACCCCCTCGAAGGATGAGCAAGCAGGAACAAGGGCCTGGCTGCGGCTGACTTGAAGACCATTTTGGAGACTAAACTCTTTTTTGCGAGCGCTGCACCTGCAGGCTTCAGCCAGTGCCACCAAGAGGAACTCAGTGGAGAGGTATAAGGGATGAAACAAAAATGAAGGGGAAAATTAGAGTGTCCTCTCCCAAAAGAGCACAAACATCCTGCTTAGGTGCTTTTCCTAAAGAAAGAGGCATAAGCCACCCTGCAGGGATCACCACCGAGGACCCATTCCTGATGCCGGGATGAGGATGTCTGGTCTCCAAGGCTGAGGTGGAGACCCTCTCCCACTCCCAGGCCCCAGCACTGTTCTTCACTCACCAAAGCTTTAAATAGAGCACCCCTCTGGACACCTCTTGCCTGCTTTTTGCTTCATGTCCCACAGGGACCCTGTACCTTCTCAGATCCCTGCGGCAGTCTGCTCACTCTCATAAACCATGAAATCTGTTCACTTTACCCTCCTAGAGCTACAGCATCCATACCGTGGGCAGGGTCTCCATTACAGGTCCATCCCTCGTGCTGGGAAGGACTGAGGGACATAAAGCTAGTTCCAAACGACCTGACGGTGATGACCCAGAGGTGAGACCCTGGAGGAGCTCAGTGTAGACTTGTCCAGATTCCAGGGTACGCAGTGGGCTCAGGTGGAGGTGGCACAGGCAGCTTGGAGCAGAGTCGGAGGTTTTCTCCATGGGTTTAACAGCGCTAACAGAAAACGGTGCCCGGAAGATTTATTCATTTAACGCATCTGGTAATTACATTTCGGCAGGTGGTATGTGGGGCCTGGATTCGTTCCACGCACACCAGGCTCGGGAAGGCTCCAGTCCCACGTTTGATAAATCTCAGAATAGAATAAATAAATAAAATCAACAGTCCCCCAGCTGCGAGTGTGGAGGAGGCATATCCTCTCCCCATGCAACACGCTCCCCCTGCCTCCCACGTTTCCCCGCGCCGGGGCTGTGATTCAGCACTACACCCCTCCTCCCGTGGTGGGGATTCTCCCTGCTCTGACGGTGTACAGGCACCGGCACACGCATACGCACTGGAACACGCACCGTCACGCACACTCACATGAGACAGGATGGAGAGAGGCAGCGCGGGTGGAGCAGGGGCACACAGAGCAGTGCCTGGGGATAGCTCTCCTCCCAGGGTCATGGGTCTGGCAGGGATGCAGACAGCAAGAGGCAGTGGGGAAAAGCGTGTGGGAGGACCAGGGAAGGCAGATAGAGCTGGTAGAAGGAGGATCCAGAGCTGAGCAAGAGAAAAAGGAGCTAGGAATTGGTGGTGAGAAAGGGGATGGCCGGTGGAGAGATGACAGGATAGAGACAGCCAAAGGAAAACATGGGGCAAAGGATGCTGGGTGGATGGATATCGTGCTGAGGAGGTATGGAGGGGACAACTCCAAGAGCCTGGCTTGGGGGACACCCCAGGGGCTGAGGTACAGCCAGTGCAAGGGGACCGAGCACATCCCGGGAACCCCTCTGGGGTCCCCGCGGTTGCACATGGTGCTGCCCACAACGACAGGGCAGGACATGGGTGTCGGGGCCCTGGGAGGATCTGGAGCTGAAGCCTCGTCCCCTCTGCAAGGAGCAGGGGTGGGGATGAAGAAGATTGGGCCACAGCTTCCTTTCCAAGGGACCTCAGACTTTCCAGGGCTGTCCCATCAGGGGTGGTGGCAGTGCCAGGGTGTGGACATTTCCCCTGACCCTACCCTGGGCTCTGCGTGACGGAGGATGCTGTAAGCACAGCTGGATGCTCACACCCAGCCCACAGCACAGGAGATGTCTTGGGCCAACACGCAATGGCTCAACGGGGACTGGCCACCCTTGGCTTCTTGCCTGTGCCGGGGGTCTCCACCGGTGCCCAGGGGACCCTGCAGGGCAGATGTCCAAGGCAGGAGCTGGCTGGAGGGCACCATGTCCCACAGCACCCGGCAAGATGCCAGCACAAAGACTGCGGCTGGATTTTATTTTTATACTTCACCTCCCTGCCCCCTTCGTAGAAATGACATAATTATGGGGATTTAATGTTCCACTGCTAAATTTCTTCATTTTTCAGGATAATTTCCACTATTTCATCAAGGAATAATTAATTGCATTGTCTTTAATCAGTTGTTTTACAAATCCAGCAGCGCAAGAAATTTTCATAGACAGACAATGCAGGCAGCTGCTCTTCCCTTCTGGGTGCATTAATGAAGTGAAAGAGCTCGAGCTGGAAAAAAATCGGCTGGCAAAAGAAGAAATCTATTGACAGAGAGATTGAAAAGATCACAGTGTAATCCCTTAATGTGCGCGACAGGGAGGGAGGGGGGAGAGATGGAGCCCAGGTGTGAGGGCAGGAGGATTTGGGCTGCTGGTGGAGCTCAGGGCTGCTTACCCAGGTCTTTGGCATCAGGGACATCTGCACAGATTTTAACGTGTGGGTGCAGAAGGGTGTCTGCCCACGTGAATGTGTTTTTGCATAACGAATGTGAAGGTGTATGTGTGCAAATGCACACATGCTAATCAAAGGGCCAAAATTTCATTTCTAAAAGGCATCTGAAAGCAAAACCAAAACCTTTCTGACCCTGGGGTAGGGAATGTGATGGATACGGTGTCACAACATCGATGGGGTCAGCACTCCAGCCTGACCTTCCTCCTCTCTCAGCCCCTTCCCTCCCTGTGTTTCCCAGCCAGAGTTACCCCTCCAGGGCACACGCTGGGCTCCATGGAGATCCCAGGGATGCTATCGCATCGAGCCCAAAGCTGTCCCCGAAGCTCCCTGCTCCAGCATCTCTGGGGTCCCACCTCTGCTCCGCCACCTTAAAGTGCACAGCACCAGCTCTGGCATCTCCTGCCCGCCCTTGCACACCGTGCTGTGCTCTTAGCTGGGGCTGGAGGTGTGAAAAATAAACGGCAGCAAAGAGGAGAGGCAAATGAACTATGAGACATCCCAGATCCCTGGGTCTTTCCTTGTTCCAGCTCGGTGCAAGGCCCAGATACCCCATGTGCGTGTGGGAGGGAGCGAGAGCTGATGGTCTTTGTGGACCCCTCCCAGTCTGTCCAGGCTCCAGGGTGCGTTTTCCACCTCCTTCACTGAGATTGACCTTATCCATCCCTTTGCACCGTGTAATGGATGGTCGACAAGACGGGGCAGTTACACACTACGGAGGTCTGGGCATGGCCCCATACCGCAGGGCTTGGGTGGATATTCAGCCCTCCCCAGAGAGAGGGCTGATGTCGGGGTCCAGCACTTTGATCTGGCCTATGAGCTAATGAACTCCGTGTAAACTGCAGCTGTGAATTTGTCATTCTCAAGGCTGGAGAGATGACAGGCCAGCTCCTTTAACAAGCTGCTCTGCCTCCAACCAGCCCAGTGCCAGGACACTGCCCAGCCCCGACACCTCCTTGTCTCCCGGGCATGGCATTGCTGAGATCTGGCTGAGAGACCCACATGCCTGGGGGGATCTGAACACTGCTCCCCTTGCTGGGCTCTGTGTGTGCACTGCGTTATTTTATATATATTATTATGTATTATGTTACATAATAACACATTTTTATATATAAATATATATATATTATATATATTATTATATAGTCATTATTCTAGTTTTTGCACAGCACTTTCCATCACTACATCTGAGCAGACTTTACAAAGGAGGTCATAACTTTTACCCCAAAAGACTGTGAGAGGCTCTGCGCAGCGTGCTCGATACTTTTGGCACAGGTACAAGTGTGGTGACAACTCAAGGTGCTCTATAACTGGTCAACAGCCCTGCGGGCGCCAAATGACCTTGCTTTAGCTCAATTCAATTAGGGTAAAGGGCCAGGCAAAAGCCAGGAGGTTGGCGAGGGAAGGAAAGGCTTTCTCTCAGCCCTGCTTTGATTTCAGTTGGAAGCAAAATAGCTGGATGTACCCAGCGGGAGGGAGTGTGGAGGGACAGCCCGAGGAGTGACCCCAGAGGAGCGGTGGGGACGCGTGCGGCAGCATCTCCAACCGAGATGCGCCGAGCCACGCTGCTGCATCCAGCTCGGGCAGCTCTGCTCCACACATTCACACACAGGAGTTTTGTTTTGTGATGAGAAGATGCACAACACCAACGTCCTGAACCTTTGGGAAGTTTTTTGTGTCCGGAGACACTTCCCCAGCCTGAGAGGGCTCTGCCACCCGACATGGGCAGCTAAGGATATAGCTGCTGCAGCCCTTGCAATGCCCTGGCCGGCTGGCCGAGGATGCTGTGAGATGGTCCAGCTGAGAAAAGGAGAAAAAAGGCCATATCCTGGAGAAACCTCTGGACCAAACCGTCCCTCTGGGGCTGCCTTGGAATCACAAGGAATCATGGCCATTTGTCTACAAGAGAGAGCAGGGGACAGAGCTGTGCGTGTTGTGGTTTTCAGACGGTTTTGAGCATATCTGTTTGCATATATGTGAGGAAAAGGGATCAGGGTTGCTGTGGTTTTCCCTTGGTATCTGTTGCAATCAGGTATCTGAAGGTTTTCCCTAGAGGCCTCGGCAACAGTTAAAAAGAAACCGGTGTTAGGAGAGAGGCCCCTGTTCGTACAAGGAAGGTCATTGTCAGGCACTGAAAGAGACACGTGTCTACGTGAGCAGGGTCTGGGGGCATCTCTCCTCCTCAACCAGAGACAAGCAGCTGCACCAGAGATAAGAAAAAGATAAGGGCCCCCCTTCTGTCCCTCCTGCCCTTGCTCAGGTGGAGCAGGAATAAGCAAGGGTTTTAATCCTGCTTATCTGAGAAGACTGGGAGAAGCTGGCTTGCTTTCCACCAGCCCCGTGGAAGCGGTGCCTCGCAGAGATGAGAACAGCCCAGCAGAGAAGCAGGATAGCATCTGTCCTAATTTGGCAGCAGCGTGTGTCGATAAGGGAGAGCGCTGGTAACGGGAGGAGGTGCGGAGGATGCAAAAGAGAGCTGCAGGGCTGAGGACAGCCCAGGCTTTCCCCAGCTCAGCTCTGTAACACCTTGTGCTGCTGCCGAGAAGGGGCGAATCGAACCGCCTGTGTGTCCGACAATGTGGGGAGCCGCGCGCACTGGGGCGACGGCTCGGAAAGCGAGGAGCCTCCGCAGGCAGAGAGCTGCCCAGAGAGCCAGGAGGAAACCGCAGGCGCCGGGGCTTCACCTCTGGTGGGTTTGTGTGCACCACCTGAGCGTCCGTGCCACGCTAGTTTCCTGGCACAGAAGCCGTACCAAAGTTGCATACAGGCATGCCCAGGAGGACTGAATTTCTAGTTTGCCTTCATGAATATTCACAGTGCATTCTCCAACCCAGCCCCGGCGGCAGAGCCATGTGATTTAACATGACTGATTGCCATGTGGCCAACACAGCTCAAAGAGCCCACACTAAATACCCACAGGATCCACAGAGTTAAATTATTTGAAGGAAAATATAACTCTCACATAATTTTCCGTAACAATCACTACAATCGCAAGCAGCTTGCAAATATTCTGTGCATGAAAAGAAGCTGATTTCCTCTGGGGAACTTCCTACTCTGCTCTCGGAATAAGCCTCCTAAAGCAACACCTTCAACAGGTTTCCGTATTAGAAGTGTGTTCTTCGTTATTAAACTGCTTTATACAGTTATCAACCCAAACTCCTCTGCAGCGTAAACATATCATTCCTGGGAGAAGCTGTCAGTGGAATGCCAAACTACAGCATGCAATTAAAGCCCTAAACAATACAACACAATAAATCACTGGCGCTATGGCCGGTCAGTGTCGCCAAGCATGGAGTAAGGATCTTAATTACATTTAGACCAAACAAGTATTAGATTATTTATGGGATACTGTAAGTGCTTGACAATGGGTAGAAAGTCATTCCACACGCATCCCTGGGCATTTCAGAGTCCGGATGAAGAGGTACAGAAAGAGAGGGAGAGAAGTAGAGCCAATATCCATCACGGAGCAGTATTGGAAGGGAAAGAGCTGTTGCTTTAAATAAGGCCCAATTGCATCATCAATTTAAAAGCAATAGCAGCAGCATCTGAAGAAAGCAGCAGCTGCCACAGGTGGCCAAACAGCTGGAGAGCTGCCAGCACCCACAGGAGAACACCAGAAACCTCAGTACTTTGTCACACTACGGCACATTTTTAACCCTTCCAGACCGGAGCCCCCTGCTACGCAATATCCAGGGCTGGAAAGAGCCTTGCTGCACCCAGGGGCTCTGCAGGAGCCAGGGGGGTTGCTGGGGGCTGTGTGGGGCGAGGCAGGTTAGGGCTCCTTTGCATACCTTACCCAGGATGCTCTGCAGCACACAGCTGGATTTTAGCATGTTCCAGATGTGGCCAGGGCTTGGAGGACATAACCTGCCTGGGAAATCACAGGGTTCAGCTGGGGTCATACGAATCTGCCTCCAACCATGGACCATCTCGGGGCTCACGGGTCCTTCAGAATGACGTTGTGTTTAAGGAAAGCAGAGACTCTTCTCTGCTCAGGATTACAATTTGAGAAGGACTTGTGCACACTCACAGGCCATTAAGGTACATGAATCTTTCTGGAAAAGCTGTTTGCTCACAAGAGCTTCCTCCAGGGAAAGATACTGAGACACGAGTGGATCTGCCCCACTGCCCTGGGCTCAAACAGCCCTCCCTAATGCAGTTAAAGGGTCAATAATATTGCATGTTGCCGTACTACAGACCTGCAGTCCCTGGCCTCTCCAGGCTATGCAGCGGGCTCGGGATGTCAAAGGATGCCTATCCATGTTGGCACATCCCGTGCTACATGACTGGACTCACAACATGCCTGATCCTCACATGTCACCTGATGCCACCAGGCTTGTGGGTGCTTGTGCTCACATACATCAGTGAAGGGATGGAGCAGGGCAGCTGTGGAGATTCAGATGGACTCCGGAGTGGGATAATCTGAGGACAGACAGCTCATCCAGACCAGAGCGTGTTGCTGAGAGCCCTGGGGCGCTCTGGCCACTGGCTGTAACCTGAACATCATGAACGTTGCTCCTGCTCTCATTCAGAAGGGTGCTGCCTCAAACCCCCTACAGCAAACCTCAGGGAGTGACTTAACCAGCAACTGTCCACAGCCCAGCCCCGGCTGCAGTCACGGTGTCCAGCTGCCATCTAGCCGATTTGCCCCGCGGGCTTGTCTGCTCGTCCACCACACAACGCCGCGGTGCCGCGTGCTCAGCCTTGGAAGCCGGGGGTGGTGGCAGAACAAGGGCTGGCTGTCCAAGAGACTTCCATTTTGGGTCTAAGTCCTCCCTCTGCCATCCTGCACAGCCTAGGGCAGGTCAGCAGGGTCGGGTTCATCTGACTGCATTCAGACATCTGCAGCGGCTCTCCTTGTCTAGACAGCCGTCAGTCCATGAAGGGACGGCTGGTGGGGTGCCCTTCAGCCCATGGCTGTCCAAAGTAGGTCAGATGAGTGGTTTGCCAGCAACTATTTATTGCTGTTGACTCTCTGGCATGGAACATGTAAGTCCAACTGAGCTGCCTGAAATCAGGCAAGGTGATCACACCCTACATCACCAGGAGCCTTTGCTCCTTCTGCCTGCAATTATTTGACTCCCTGTCCATCCTCGCCACGTCTGAGTGCTCGGAAGTGACCACAGGGTTTGCCAAGCTTCTCACAAAGTGGCTGTGAGCTTGGGAGAAGCAGCAGACAACAATTTTTTGTTTCTTTTAGGCAGGAGCTGAGATTCTGGCCCAGCATTTCAGACCAAGGGTGGCATGGGCAGCGCCATCTATGCCTGCAAAACTTAGGTAACCACATGCATCACGCATGGTTCACATTGCCCGTAAAACAGGCATGAGGGACAACGCCCAGATACGTCCATTCCTAGTGTCACTTTTTTGACCCAGCTGAACCAAATTTGCTCCGTCTGCTCTGCCATGAGATCCTGGGCATGGATCCAGTGTTGTGGGGCATTCCGGCACCAGTGCATAGGGAAGGGGCTGGGTTGTTTGCAGAGAGGTGAGGCAGAGCCATTCCCGGGTCTGGGAAAAACCGTGAGCAAGGCAAGCGTGTGGGGTGTCAAAGGGGCTGGTGACATGAATCCCTAATCACAGGGCAGAATGATTGATCAAGCTGACAAGCTCAGCTGATCTTAGGCACTGGTCTGAGGCCATGCCATGCCACGAGGTGGCCACAGCTTCTGATTGATGTCAAGGTCATGGGAAGGCACAAGGAGGGGGAGGAACAAGAGCCCACTCATTGCTGGGGATTATTCACCAGCACTGGACCATGAGCAGCCACCACACTCCCTGTCCGGGCTGGTCCATGCCCACGGCCAGCTGGGGCTAGAGGATGCCCCGGCCAAACCTTGCCCGCACTCTGGACCCCTCTCCCATGGTGCAAACCACTTTGAGGAATTGGGAGTTAATGCTCTTTTTTGTTCCTTCCCTCTCTTTTTTTCTTTTATTCCCCCCCCACCCTTTCCGTCTCAGCAGCCGACAGGCAGTAAAAGACCCTTTGCAGTTGTCAAGGCAACGCCGTATCACGAAGACGGTGCCGTGAAGTGGCAGCAGCCAAGGGCTCTGCTCTCAATCTCTGCCGCTTCCCTCACGAGGCCGCGGTGCCGCTGCCAGCGATGCTGTTCCAGAAAGCACCGGGTGGGCAGAAGAGGAGCTCCCCCCAGGCCTGCCTGGCCCGGGCTCCACCAACCGGCACCAAAGGCATCCACTTTTCTGCTATAAAGAGCCCTCCAAGAGCTTTCTCCCAGTGGAGACAGTCCTTGGGGTGCAATGGGGGGAAATGTTTGCATCCCACAAACCTGCTGCATTGACTCATCAGGACCATGACAAGCCCTGTGGTTCCTATGCTGGGAAGCTGCCACGGGAAAAGATGAAGACCTCATTGGGCACCCTGGCAGGGAACCTCTCCCTACAGCTCACCCCTTTTCCAACCTGCAGAGCGATTGCAGCAGAGATCCTGTAGTTTGTTCTTGTGTAGGTATTTTTCCAGGGCGAGATGCACCCTCTCCATCCTCCCACCATCCCCACTGCAGGCAAGAGCATCCCTCCCGTTCGGAAAACCAGCAGCATCTTCTGGGCATGGTGAAGCAGGTGGATGAGACTTTGCAGGTTGTCTCCTACAGGTCAGGCTCCCCAAAGAGTAAGACAAAATCTGAGGACAAGGAGAGTCTTATTTGGCAGCAACCTTCTTGGAAGGAGGTTGCTTGAAATGCTGGATGGCTCTGGAGATGAGCAAGGAGAGGAGATGGATCTCTTGGATGGAGAGGTGTGGATGGGCAGATTCCTATGGCTCCACAGTAAATGCCTGGTGCAGGGTTCCCCATGTACCAGCCTTCCAGAGCATTCATCCTTCTCACCAGTTCTTGGGCTCTGGTCTGAACTGCACGTGCCTAGCCCCAGTGCATCCTACACTGACTTGGCCCAGGTGTTCCAGCAGGACCAGCCAAAGGCATCTCTGCCCCAGCTGCTGGCTCAGGCCAACACCATGTGGTGCTGCCTGGGGAGCGCCAGGCACACGTGAGAGCGGAACCGCGCTCCTTCGCTGGCTGCGGGAGCTGGCACGGGTGGCCACGGCACCCGCACGTTGGCTGCGGCATGTAAACAGCCAGAAGGGAGGTGGCACGTGCTCGCCCGTGCCTGCCAGCACGGCCCCTTCCAGCAGAGATGGCGAGGACAGCCACGCACGCAGCCCCTGTCCCACCTCCTTGTGCACGGAGATGAAGCTCTGGAGGTTAGCATGGAGCAGCACCTGCACCCACAGCAGTCCAGAGACATCGTCTGGGCTGCGGTCTCTGCAGCATCTTTGCCAAGTCCCGGAGCAGCAGTACAGCGGGAGCCCTGGGAGCTCCATCACCGTTGAGTCCTGCTGTTGGCACCTCTGACAGTCAGGGTTGGCTCCTGATGGGTTGAGAGCTGAATACATGCTCAGGTCCTTGCCAGGTCTCTGCTCAGCGTGGAGTGCTGTGGGACCAGCCACACACTGTGAAAAGAGGCCGGGGGGAGGGTGTCATTCTCATGGGAGCAGGGGTTTTGGAGCAGGGAGGTACAGTCACGGAGCCCACGGAGATGGGTAGGGGCCAGGAGCCCTCGTCTCACACCAGGCGCCCAGCACACCCATCTGCCTGGCTCCCCACATCATCCTGTCTGACTGTCCCAGGCTGGCGTGTTTCCCAGCACCCCGAGAGAAAGGCGCTGAAACAGGACCCGTGAACCCAGCCAGCCCGGGTGCTAACAGTGCTCAGCGAAGGGGCTGCAGGAGCAGATGCTCATCCTTGAGACATTTGGCATTTTCTGTTGCTCTTGACTCCAGGGAAATGATTGCTCTGCTCTGAGGGATCTATAAATAGTCATTGCCCACTAACCTCCACTCCCAGGAGGCCAGCAACGTGGCAGGAACACAGTGACTGCTGCCAGAACTGACGCCCCAGCCTCCGCCTGGGTCAGTGCTATCTGCCAGGCTCCCCAGACCTGCCCAGCCTGCCTCTGCCTTGGAGGAGAGGAGACGACCAAGGAAATTATTCTTCTGAGGTAGGCAGTGTCTAGGGTGGCTTTAGAGAAGGGAGGATGAGACACAGCATCTCTTCGTGGTGCTCAGGCGTTGCCCTCAGTATCACATCACTCCTGGCTGAAGTCCCCTCCCCACAGGACTGCTTTGTCCTGCCTGGGCTGGGGGCATCCCTGTGCCAGCAGGCAGGCAGTGGACCCCCACACTGTTGTCCTCATCAGGTCCTGGCAGAGCTGTCCCCACTGTGCTGAGTGCTCTTTAGGCAGCTGCCTGCTGCGGAGCCACTTCCCTGGGAGCAGAGCACTTGGCAGGGAGAGGCATGGACATCTCCCCACTTTGCCACTCTCCCATTTGGGACAAGCAGTGGAAGGGACAGGAGGAGCAAAGGAACTGATTTCCGTTTTCCTTCTGCTCTGACAACACCAGGTGGCCCCAGCACCTGCCTTGTCCTTGAAGATGCTGTGGGTCATCCTTTTCTTGGGACTTGTGTCTCTTCCCTGTTGGAGGGGATGTGGGCAGGGGGTGAGTGCTTGGAGAGACCTTCATGCCAATTGGCTGGGCATTCCCACTCCACAGAGAGACGTGGCCATGCAGGCATCTGCCAGACATGAGGGCAGCAATGCCAGCAGGATCTCTGCAGGCTCAGGCAGTGATGGGTTTCAGTCCAGCTCTGCAGTTCACCCAGACTTCAGCCACTGCCCTTTTGTCCCACCTCTTCTCTGCTCTTGTCCTGTGTCTCAAGGGTTGGGGAAGCCACGTTGAGTGGGGGTGGCACTTCCTACCTGTTCATGCACCTTTCAGAGAAGGGGTTATGTGTCTTGACTTCTCCAGTCTTGTGGCCCTTGACCGTCTCTGCAGTGTATCCCCTCTGTCCCACGTTGAATGTGTGCAGGACCTCCCATGCGGGAGGTCTCTGCCCATGTCTCACCTGTCCCGTCACACTTTATAGTTGTGGATGCACACACCATGCCAGAGCCAGGCAGAGGGACAGGTTCCTCCTGGAGTAACCTTCATGGCTGGGGATAGTGAAAGAGCTTTCCTTTCTAGAGTTACTGAGCAAGAGCCAAGTCTTCAGCCTGATGCATGGCCATGGGTATCCTTGGGCTAACATCATCCCCATGACAGGTTGATCCAGGAGCTTTCCACAGTTTTACAACCACAAAATTAAAAATTACAGGCCAGGGAAACTGGAAAGGAGTTAGAGGGAATGACAATGAGATCTGAGTACCTAAATCACTTGGGTTCAGACTTTGAAAGGATTTAAGCCCACTGTCTCCAACTACATACAACAACCACTGAGGAGCAAGCCTGGCTGGAGCTGTGTCTGCAGGGTGCTCAGGCCTTCGGCAAGTCTCCCTCTGGCTGTGCTCCCAGCAGTCCTGAATCCACATCTGTCTGCTCCTGGAGAGCTGCTCCTGCCCCCGCATGTATGGTACCCCACAGAATTCAAACAGCCTGCCCTGAGTCTCAGGGGAGATGCTGGGACATGACACCTTCCCCATGCGGGATCATCTATCTGCTGTAGCCACATCTGGGGTGAAGACGGCCATCCCTTCCCATGAAACGGTCAGAGATTTCCAAATGTGTCCCAAGCAGCACTGGGATGAAAGCCAGGCTTTTTTTCCACGGGAAATGACAGCACTGAGGAGGAACCCAGAATCAGCCAGCATCTGGGGACTCGCTGGCACGTAGGATGCAGGTTCAGGTCTTGGTGAACATCGGGCTCCCCATCCCTACTGTCCCCGGGGCCTGGGGTCAGCAAGGGACTAAACATCATGAAGATGCTCTTCCCCAGCCACGGCTCAGCTCTGGGGGCCATTTTGGGCACAGATTCCTGAGGATGCACCTGGGGTTT
The DNA here is from genome assembly GCA_013397275.1 of Burhinus bistriatus. NCBI lineage: Eukaryota > Metazoa > Chordata > Aves > Charadriiformes > Burhinidae > Burhinus > Burhinus bistriatus. The sequence goes on from VYXH01010527.1 coordinate 311,863, forward strand.
CTCTGGATCAGACAAAGATTCCCCCAGCACAAGCCGTGCAGATGCGATCGGCCGGACCAAGCTCTGCTCTTGCTGGCAGCAGTGGAGGGGGAGGGGACCTTGGCTGGATTCGTGCAGCTGCCAGGGACAGGCAGGATGCGGCCGGTGGGTGATCCTTGGTGAAGAGAGGAGGATGCCAGCAGCGGGAGGCTTTCGTTAATGCATCTCCCACTGTGTCCCTGCCCGGATGACGAGCTTCCTTGGAAAGGAGGGGAGAGAACGACCTCCCCACCCTGCCAGCTTGGAAAACCTCACCCAAGTGATGCCAGGATGTGTTGTATCGTGTTGCCGTGGCAACTGACATCTTACGATGCTGAAGCAGGCGTATGCGGAGTCATGCCACATGAATCACGCGAATCATCTGACCTCAGCGTGATGGGGACAGACAAAGAGCAGAGATGCGCTTGTCAGGGCCAACCTCCCGGGCTTGGACTCGGTCACTACTGCAGAGACGGGTGCAGAGGAGAAGGGGTGACACCAGTGTGGGCAGGAGCACTGAGCCCACCTTCAGCATGAACCCAGAGCCTGGTGCAGCCCTACTCGAGGGATGGTGGGGGCAGGAACCTGCAGGGATGCTGGGTCTGGAACATCCTTGCTCTGGGGCTGTGTGGGGTAAAGAACGCAGAGGAGCTGCACAGTGTGAGTCCCGTGGGTTGGGCTGGGTACAGGAGTCGGTGACATCCCCCTTCTGCAGTGCAGGGTCAATTCCGACTAGTGCTGGGCATCTCTCCCTCCCTGCACCAGCTGCCTTTGCAGCTTCACTCATCCTTAGAAAATCGCTAGATTCTCCCAAATAAGTTTAGATCCGTCTGCCTGGCTAAGAACCGACTGGTCACACCCGTTGTGGCAGACGTGTGGCTTTATGAGGTTGTTCGCCCAGGGAATACAATCAAGAGTCCTTTTCCAAACCCTGAATGTCCACAGGTTCCCAACAACAGGCACATGGTTGTGCTGCCCGAGCGCGATTTGTTCCTCCTGGGATGCTTGGCACGGGGGACCACACTCCGTGGGTGGATTTGAGGGAGGAGGAGTCCGCTTCCGTCTGTCACATTATTTAAGTGACACCTACCAGGCATCAAAGTCAAGGAGACCAAATTTTTCCATCTCAACTTGTTAGAGAGCTGAAATGTTTTCACTCCAGCAGTGAAATATTACCCCCTCGTCTCCTCTCAGATGGAATGATTACAGTTTTCTTCCAAAAAATGAGGGCAAAAATTAGTTTGGTAGTTTGCTCTCACTTCATCCCCCTTCATTGTTTCTTGGGGTGAAAAAAGGTTTGAGGTGGGAGAGAAAAAAGCCTAATCCCCAAAAGCTGCATTTAATTTCATTAAAAGTTCTGCCAAAAAAAATGTGCGTCTAGATGTTTCTTTCCTTTCAAAATGAGTAACTTTTTACCATCCAGCCTCATGTGAGAGAAAGGCAACACAGACTTCCCCCAGTCAACCTCTCTGGGAGCACTGGTTCATGTTGTCAGCAGTGAATCTCAACAGAAATCCATTTTCTAGCAAAACGTCCTTATGGTGGAGTCTTCCCCATGTCACAGCAGCATTTTGCAACCTGTGAAGCCTCCAAAGCCCTGGTTTACAGAGTCGTTTCTCCAGCCAGGAACAGACATGCTACCGAGGGATGACCCTGACCCACTGTACATCATGCAGAGAGGACAGCCAAAAGTGCTGCTGCCATGCAGAGCTTTGTACAGTACAAATCTTGTCTGGGGATACTTAGGCCTAGGGAAAAAAAAAAAAAAAAAAGAAAGATGAATTCCTCTTCTAGCCAATTTATCCTGCCGCATCCACCCAGCTCTAGTGAGGTCTCACTGGAGGCATCAGGGTGGGGATGCAGAAACAAGAGGGAGTGAAATCTGCTCTTCTGGAAGCAATAAATGCCTTCTGCCTTTTACAGGCAGTTCCTGACCTTGCTTCAGCTGATGGGCAAGTTTATAATCTTGCTTTTAGCTAAATGGAAGAGGCAATTACTCTTCCTTTTGGATTAAAGTGACTTCAGGAACAGAAATGCTAAATGAAGGAAGAGCCCAGCAAAAGCTGACCCAGGAGGAAAACTGGGGTCTCCTGGGAGAACAACTAGAGACGGAAGGGCTGGCAGAAGGCAACTGTAGAGCAAAGGGCCGGCAGAGACACAGGAGTGACGCTGGCTTCAGCAGGAGGAGCAAGGCAGCGGGACTCGGTGGTCGAGCAGCCACAGGCATTGCCAGCAGGGGAATTGCCTGCTGCTGTTTGTGCCACCCACCTTTGGTGGAGAAGGCTCCCATCTCCAACCCACATGCCAACAAAGGGCTCTGCCAGAGAAATCCCTGCTCCTTCATTGCTCAGAGCAGGCTACTGTGGCCTCAGGGCTTGCACATCACTCCGACTAAAGTGATAACTACACAGAAATATACCCTGATGCATTTCAGTTTCTCTGCCCTGGTGAGCTGGAGCCCTCCCCTCTCCTCGCAGGATCTGGGCTGCCAGCTGCTCTCCAGCTTTCACCCCAGAGGAACATACGTTCACCACAGCAAGCAGTCGGGAAGAGGAAAGGGGGCTCTGAGCTCTTCTGTACAGGACATGGGCACAGCTCAGGGATCAGGGAACTTATAAGCCCTGGAGCAGGGCAAATCTGGAGCAGATTTCACATGGACATGAGCTCTCACATCCTCTCCCCACATATTCCCACCCAGCAGCAGAGATGCAGAAAAAGGTTGGGAGTACGAGCCCCGTGCTTTGACAGCAGTGCGAATTTGGGCAGCTTTTTCCACTCTCTAACCACCCCACGCTTGCCCCCATGCTATACCCTGGCGGCAGTGATGTGGCAGTGACCATCACTGGTCCGACCTGGTCCCTAGAACTGGCAACTGAACCATGCCGGGGCCTTGCTGTCCTTCCCCAGAGCAACACTTCAGCATGGTTTGTCTTTGTGCTTTGCTCTTTCCTCCCCGAGGACCAGCTCAACCCTGAGCGTCTTTTTCTCTCATTTTCTTTGCATTAGCTGCCAGTGTTTCTGATCCATCGTTTCTGCAGCAGTGATGCCGTCTGTAATCGGCTCCCTGGGAGACAGACTTGGCCACAAGGTGAAGATGCAGGAGCACCAGGGACTCGCATTATTAACATTTCCTGAAATACGGGCAAACCTTGCAGGGCACTTGCTTGCTGGAGCCTCTCCAAATGACTCTGACCAAGATCTCCCCACCTGGGTGAGGATCCTCTGGCTTTATACAACCCCCGCACATGGACATGCGTATACTCACACGCACAGGAGACACAGATGGATGCGTACATGCAAACACACACGCATGATCACGCAGACTCTTGCGCACACACACACGCACACCTTCCCGTGAGGACACGCTCCCACGTATATACAAGAGCAGAAAAGCAGAGGCGGTCAGTTTGTGATGGGAAGTGTTTCAGGTTTCCGACCCTGCCATGCACTCCCTTCCCCCGGCAGCGGCAGTGCCTGGGGCTGTCCTCTGCATCCGACCGGCGAGGGGTTGAGGGTTTATGAGACGTGCGAAGGGCTGAGTTCCCCGCTCTGCTCCGACACCAGCAGCTCTGCAAGTGCAGCACGCCACGGGCAGAGGCAGGAGTGCCCAACCGCGACTGACAGCCTCCGGTAAGGGGGTATTGCCATCCGAAGGGTCACCGACCTTTCTCCTGTGGGCACAGACAGACCGACGTCCCACAGTCCTCGCAGCCAGCCGCTCTCCCACCTGCAGCCAGACTTGGTGCTGCTCTTGTTTAGACCAGGCACAGACTCATCCGTTCCAAGGCTGCCTGGAAGAGACGTTTCTTCTACAGAAAAGTTCAAGCAAATAATGACACTTGAATTAAGATATTTTTTCTTTGGGCAGCGGAAAGGTTCAGAGCAAATATGTTTTTAATAAGCATTTTGACCGAAGTTGAGCTCTTCCCCTGCAGCAATTTGATTTTTGTCATAATTGCATTTTTTCAACAGGGAAAATAAGTAAGTGGCCAAGTGACTCAGGTATCACTGGGCATCACATCTGGTATCGCCAGGTCCTGCAGGTGTGAGCAAAGGCTCTGGGCATGATGCTGCTGCCTGCACCAGCATGGTCTGGCAAGAGGGAGTGCAGGACACAGGTTTACTGCCAGCTGGCCCCTGATTGCCAGGGCTGCAGGTAAGAACAAGGGCATGCCGTGACCCTGGCTCCACCTGGGCGCTGCTGCTGCCTGCATCCCTGCATGCCCTGACGCGCTGCGTGGTGGGAGGCTGCGCGCAGGGCCGTGGCCCTTGCAGAGAGCAAAGTCCTGCTCTCCGTACAGCCTCTGGGAAGCTGCACACCTGCCCGTGTCTGGCCTCCACCTCTCATCTCTAGAGCTGATAATATCAGTCCTATAGTTCAGTGGAGCTCGCTGAGCTGGGGCGATGCTGGAGCTGGGACACCTGGGCTGGCCACAGGCTCTACCAAAGTCTCCTGGTACCTATAGTTGCTCTACAAAAGCTGTGGCATGGAAATGGCTGGCGTTTCTCTTAGGGCCATGCTGACTGAAGGCAGTCCAGCTCTTTCCTGGGCCACGTGTTTTCCAAACAGGCTGCTGTCCCTTCGTTTGGCTTTCTCTCTCCTCCCACTGCAGCAGTTTCTTCCCTTTCCCCAGCTGGGCTCAGTCTGTGCAGGCTGCACTGAGGTGGGGCACGTGGCCTTTGTGCCCCAGGAGGGATGTTGGGGGTCCGCTGCTTTGCTTTACCCTGGTCCTGGAGAAAGCAGCCGCACGCGATGCTCGGGCTCGCTGGTAGCTTGGAGGCCTGATGGTAATAAATGAGTCAGGAGCACATCTGCACGCAGCGGAGACACTCCCTGCCAAGTCGCTGCACTGCAGGACCACTCTCATCTGTCTCTCTTTAACAGGAACAAATGGAAATGAGCGAATCAATTAACACAGCACATTAGCAAAATGTCAGAGCCTCCCAATCGCGCTTAACCCTTCCCTCTGCCAGCCCATGCCAGCAGCCCAGCGCGGCCTGAGTCAGCAGGGCGGGTTGTCCCGGCCAGCTCCTGGCCACGGTGGCTGCAGCGAGTGGGACCTCTCCCGACCTGCCCAGGCAGCAGAGAGTGGAGCTGAGATCACAGCGGGGACCACCTCCCTTGGGGATGACACAGAGGTGGGGAGCTGCTGGGGCTAGAGAGAGTGGCTCGCCGCCATGTGGACCACAGTGCAGTGCAGCTGGCTTGCAGCTCCCATGGAGCCCTTCACGGCTGCGGAGAGGCAGCTGGAAGCAGGTTTCCTCCGGATCAGGGCCAGGAGAGGGAGATGTCTGGGTACCAGCTCCGTTATTCCCCTCGAGGCTCACCCCTGCCTGGAGAAACCCCGGTGAGGGCATGATGTGGCCAAGGCATCCTGCATGTGCTGAAGCTTGTGCAGACGGAGAACAGTGCTGAGCGGGACTAAGTCAGGTCAGATAACCAGCACAGGGCTGGGCTTTCCCACTGTGGGATGCATTACAGCCCTGACCTCCCCCTTGCCAGCATGGCACAAGGGCTTATAGGCTCTGTAGATCAGTTGTTCCTGCACAACAGTGCTTGCACATGTGTGAGCAACAGGAGCATCAAGCCCTCTCTCCTCTTCCTTGCCAGTAAGTGTCATAGGCAACAGGAGAGCTGTACTAAGACGTAATAAACTCTCATCAGCTAATTAATAATTAGAGACACTTGTGCCTGAAAGCCTGGCTCCATTGGTGGGATGATGCACCTCAGCTCTCCTGCCAGGCACAAGCATCAAGATCTCCAAACCACGCTGGACCTCAGGGCTGACATACGCCGAGGTTGCCAGTGGTCGCAGTCTGCAGGACACTGAGGGCTTCTGTGTCCTAGACCCAGCCACAGTGGGCAAGGCATGTCTCACTTGCTTCTCCCAGCATTCATTTAGATGCAAACTCCTGGCCCGGGTGTGCATGGGCAGGACGTGGGCAGGGTCTCCTTTCACCCAGAGGAAACAGGGCATGGGCCATGTAGGTGGCTGAAGTCCTCACACCAGGTGGGAAGATCAGCCAGAAGTTCAAGCTATTCCCTCCTTCCTATGGGATGGAAGCAAGGCTCTAAAGTCCCAAACTGGGTTGAAATGGAGATTCCCTGCGTGATGGCCCTACAGAGCTCTGGCCTGCAGACAGGCGGCCTGACAGGAGCAGTTGCGCTTGGCATCTCCATTCACTAGCTGGGTTCGTGAGCTTGAAATTTTCTTAATAAGTCTTGGGGGGGCCGGAAATGAAAGAAAACTTGCAGCATCAGTAAAAGAAAACCGCAGATGTTGTCAGCAACGGCTGGTTCTTCGACGGGTGTCTGTGAGCACAGCCCTGTTGTCACCCCATCTCCCCACGAAGGCACTGATGCGCTCGCACACCGATGTGCATACACAGACCCTGCGCTGCCAAGTGGCTCATCACCCACCTCTGCGCACACGCGCGGGTGTGCGCACGCTCTTGAACAACGCTGCCAAGTGCTGCGCCTCCCATCTGAAACGGAGATGGAAACTTTCTGAGAGCCTCTCAGAAACACTGGAAAAAATGCTGCAAATAGCCCAGGGTTCAACGCACTCAAAGGAGGAGAGAGTAGAACCATCTTTGGATAAGAGAGCTTGTCATCTCGCACACCCAGGAGTGCCAGTGATGGCAGGATGCTCCTGGAGGGAGGTGGGGATTTGGGGAAGAGCCTCTGCACCCCAGGGTCTGCTTGCCTTGGTCTGCCCATCCTTTCCTTCCTGGGAAATCAAGGCAAAGCTGTGATAAGCCCCAGGAAGCCAACACAGGGGCTCTGAATGACTGGGACAGCTCTGCACCACCCACCAGCCGTCACCACCTCTGCCCAGCCTAATGGCCAAGGGTCACACATGTGGACCTGCCACATGTCCCTCTCTCCCATAGCCACAGGTGTGGAGCTGTTTGCAGCCAGGGCTGGATCAAGACAGGTCCTTTCAGCATTATTTTGCCTGCTTTCGTTCTTGCTCCGGGGATAGCCCAAAGACAGTGCAGGATGTCTCCCGTAATGTTCACAGGGACCTTTGAAATGCTCCAAAAGAAAAAGGCAGGGAGGAGCCCTTCTGAGCAGATGCTGCCGAGCGATCCCACCAGCCAAATTCCTGCATTGTGGTGCGAGGTGATTACCCGCCATCAATGGCCTCTAATCCACTGCCATCGATTCCCACAGGAGCGCCCGGCTCTGCGCTCCCTGCTGCATACAAATCCCGCCTGCAGAATAGGGACGGATTGTCAAGGCATCACCTCGATTATGCGACATGGCCCTGATAGCTCAGGGGACTTTGTGTCCGAGGCTCCCTGGGCCCCGGAGAACGTGGGGTGTGAGAACTGCGATGCGAAGCCGAGGGCACCGAAACAATCATTGCCATGAATTAATAATGTTCTGCGTGTCTATGGGCTCTTCCAGCTGGAGATTTCAAACCGCTTTGCAGGCACTAATGAGGAGGAGCCAGGTGGACGCAGCCGTGGAAGGAGGCATCCAGGCTCAGAGTGCTGCAAGGCAGTGATGCTCCCAGATGCCGCAGTCCTGTCCCCGGTCCCTCCCAGTTCTAGGATGCTCTGGAGGGACTGTGCATGATTGAGTGGGGGCATCTGTAATTTGTGCCTGTGCTCCCCGTTTCAGCCCTGTCATGCTCCTCTGCAGGAGCTGTCAGGGCTCAGGGCTGATCCGCATCAGCGCTGCGGTTAACGGGCATGGCAGGGGCCCGGCTGTGCTGACTGTCGTGTCAGACATCAGAGCTGTGTGAGACCTGGCAGCGCCGTCACCAAGCTGCATGCCAGCGCAACCCCCAGCCCCATCCTGGGCAGAAGTTGCCTCCTCCTCCCCCTGTAATTCCTGGGCGTGTGAGACCAGTATCAGGGACGGGAACTGGTGCAGGCTGACCGAACTCCGTGTGGTCCCTCGCCTCTCCCTGTGCGTGCTCCTGCCAGCTGCCTACAGCACCTCTGTGAGCACGGTGGCCTCTGGAGAGCCCAAGGGGCATCTGAGTCTACCTGATACCAGGGGCAAGACACTGGCTTCTGTGCATGTTGCCTTTGGCTCCAGCCTTGCCTGGCTTTCAACCACCCACGCCGTGCAAACAGGGAGAGTTTGGGCTCCAGGGCAGCCTGCTTTAAAACCCAGAGCTGCTGCTGCAGTCTGGGGGCTGACCCTCCTCTCCCAATGAGCCTCGAATATGTCCAGAGATGCCCACAATCCTCTGATACCTTTGGACAAAGAGAAAATACACACCAGCCCCGTGGATCCACGTTTGTTCCTCTGTGGCTGCAGCTGCAGACCTGCAGGGTGCATGCCTGCCCGCCCTGCCTGCGCCTTGCACCCCTCGTGGCAGAAAACATGTAGAGAGAGCAAGAGAGGGGCAAATAGAGGCAAGAGAGGAGATGAGGCTATGAGTATCAGTCTCCTGGCTACCCGTGGTGGACTGCAGCTAGGAAGTAGTGTTGGTGGCGCTGGTCCCCATGGAGGTGTAGGTGCAGATGATGCTGGGCCACCAAGGCTCAGAGTGGGGGTCTCCTGGCTCTTCACCCTGGATCCCTGGGCTGGGACTATCACACTATCCCAACCTTTCTGCAGAAGTTTCTTCCAGGTTGCTGGAGCCCCTTTTCCCCCGAAGGACAAAGGCTTCCTCATTCACCTGCTCCCCCACGAGCTGTGACTGCTCTCTTTTACAGCTGACGTGACTCCATTCGCTCGCACTAGAAATTTTTATATATAAATAGATACATATATATGTAAAAGTGTGTCACAATCCTGCTTGCAACCTTTCTAGTCCTCCAAGGGAGGGTTAAGGAGCGTGGTGTCTGGATAGTCCTTGCACCCTGGGCAGTCTCCTTCCAAAGTCGGGCCTGGGCAGTTGCCTACTGAGCAGCCAGACCCGTGTACGTCTGTCCACCCGCCATGCCACGTCTGTCTGCATGCCCAACCTCTGCAGCACCACAAGGCAGCATCATCCAATGCAGAGATGTAAATACAGCCCCACTGGGACCTGTGCTCTGCAAGTGATTATTCACAAGCTTTTTTAAAAAATAAAAAAAAAAACATGATAAGATTCTTATTTCCAAGCATGTTCACAATCCTTGACTAATCTGTTTCTCTACTCATATTTTTTATCTATGCATCTATCCATCTTTTTATCCTTTCCCCCTCTCTCCAGTGCTTCACCCTACCTCTCTCCATAAAGATTTTTCCCTGTATCCAGTATGTCTATATGTAGCCATCTGTTTGTCTGTCTCTCTAGCCATCTGGGTGTCTGCCTACAGTGTTTGCTGTGTCTCTAAGGCATATACAGGCTGCATGTATAGATCTATCAATTGGAGGTCTACTTGCCAGTCTCTCTAAGCTGTGTTCTGTGGGCTTCATTAACATGCAAATTAGCAAGATCTGACTGGCTCACTTAGCTGCTACTTCTCTTAGACAGCCATGCAACAATGCAAATACTAATGAGGCTCTGGAAATGGCACTTGCTCTATTGCTAAGCAAGCATGCACACAGAGCAGGCTTTGGCAATTTCAGGCATGCCATCCATCCTCACACCTGCTGGAGGACTCAGGACAGAAGGGATGGGTGATGGATGGATGATTAGGGGCACTGATGCGGAAAAAGAGGAGAGAATTCCCGCTCTGATGGGGATGCCAGCACTCCCAGCCCCAGGATCCTCGGCTCCAAGATCCCTTTGTCCTCGTTGCTACATGCCACTGCTCTGGACCCCAGCCACCGATGGGATCCCCCTGCTCGGGAGCACATTTGCCCCACCAACCCAGCCGACACGGATCCACATCGTGCTGTACTGGCTTCCCCCCACGCCAGCATGCTGGGTCGTACTTTCAGCCTCCCTTGGGTCTGAAGGCTCTGATGTACCTGGGTTATATACCTCTTCTCCATGCTGTGCTCCCTTTCCCCAGGCAGGAGAGGGGGAGCTGTGGCCCGTCTGCTCTTGCAAACTCCCAGACCTGTCTCCCAGCACAAGGAGTACAGACGAGCTCTTGGGCAGCTGGGTGCAGCCAGACTCCGCCATGGGGCTCGGGAGCTGCTCCTGCCTCCTGGTCCCCCAGCTGAGAGCTGTGCCGGCTCCTGTGCTCTTCTGCTCTTCTCCCTTCAAGCACGTAACGTGAGTCCGGGTCGCCATGGGGGAAGTTTTCTGTTACTCTTCAGCTCCATCGCCTTCTCTAATGATAATTCAACCATACACCTCCTTGTAAAACATCTAAAATGATCAAACACTGTGCAGAAAGATGAAGGCACCTCATCTTAGGAACCTGGTTTCCGTATTCCTTTTTATCCTGGAGATAAAATAAAGAACCATTTGCTCTGGCTGCTGCTGCAGTCTCTTGCCTCTCCTCACCCACGCCGCTACCCACCCCCTTGGGAAGTCACACCGCAACAAACCCAGGCTGTTTTACCCCCCAGTCCTTTTCATCTCGACCTTGACTGCTGTCACAGGAGAAGCACAGACTAGCTCTTGCAAGCACTCTCCAGGGCCCGGAGGAATGTCCCTGTCTCTCCTCTGACAAGGTGATGTCATTGTGTAGGTTCCTACAGCTGCTTCCTGGTGGCAAAGCCAGAGCAGTCACCACGCACGTCTTACCCCTCCTAAGGACAGCACTCCCCTCCCATGCCAAAAGATGTTCACAATCACACTGGGTGCTGGGATGAGGGAGGCAAAGCAGCCTGGGATGAGAGAGGTGGGGAATTTTGGGGAGATGGAGCTGACGCCAGAAGAGGTGCTCTGGCGCTTGGGGATGAAGCCCACCAGGTAAGCAGATGGCTAAACGGGGAGTATGACAAACCACAGGCAGGAAGGGTGGCTTGCTCTGTCCAGAGAGCACCATGGTCCATGGGAAGAGCTATGTTTCGGTGAGGGAGGGAGTGAGGTTCACTGGGGATGGAGCTGGCCCAGCTCATCACAGACTCAACAGCAGCCCACGGCACTTTGGTAACTCCATGCTGTGGTTTCTAGGGCTTTTTGTCCCTCCAGAAATGGTCTCATAAGAATCTTCTCTGTGGAGGTCATCTCTTGTAAGAAGGTAAAATTTTAAATATGGCCCAGGAGGCAGAACTTCCTCCTGGCTTATAGACAAGTGCCTGAGTTTAGGCAGTGCATTTGTGGTGGAAGAAAGAGATCAGGAGCCGTGGCTGTCTTTGTGGGAATTGCATTGGACAGAGATCGACTTTCTGTGCTGAGCCAGCCCCGCGAATATCTCTGCTTCCACTTTTGCAGCCCGCAGCTGGGCACAGCTGGGGCACTAAAGCCTAGCAGGTAAAGGGCTGTTTTCTGCTGGATGTCAGCTAGATCGTGCCGATGTAAAAGCTCCACGGGCCCCTGGCAATTCTGAGTCTTCTGCGATGTGGCATGCCCACCCCATTGCAAATCCAGTTTTCGGACTAGAGTCCGCATTCCTTGCTCAGGAAGATTGGCCACACGTGCAATGCATATTTGCAAAGCAAACTGCCTGCCCGGCTGTGTGGGGGCTCCATGGATCGGGCACAGGCAGTTTCAGAATCACCTCTCTGATTGTCTGGGATTGCTTCTCCTGGCAGGAGAGTCCCGCTGCGACACAGGGCAATAGGGAGGAGCTGTTCCCCTCCCATCACTTGTCTCTGCTACGTCCTTAGCTTGGCAGTGCTCAGGGGCTCCATTAATGCATCCATGGAAGGGAGGGCTCCATTTTCCAGTCCTGGACTCTCTAAACTCGGTGTTTCTACCCTGAGAAATGGCATTACTCTACTGAGAAGATGTGGAGACCTGCTGCAGGGGGAATCTGTGGCAGGATAAATCTATCTGATGAAATTGCTCTGCTCCGGGGATACTGGCATAATAGCACCCTGTGCTTGACTGCACTCTGTGTTTGCACATCACGAGCCTTAGCAGCTCTCCAGGTCTCTCCCCACTCAAGTGTGGCCTCCAGCACTGGGTTGGTCTCCTCATCCCAATGGGCTGATGCTCACGGAAGGATCCTTCAGTGAAAAGTGCCCCACTGGAGACTGTGTAACAAATGTTTCCTAAGTGAGATATTTCCTTGCTGCTCTAACCTTCACGCTCCCACCCCAGCTCCCTGATGCTGGGCTTGGTTCTGGTCCTTTGGCTTGGTTCTGGTGCCACAGTCATGTCTCTGGTTTGGCCTGAGGCTGCCTGGCTGCAGAAATGTGTCCTGAGGCTTTGTGGACTTTCATGAAGGGATGGAAACAGCTTCTACATTTTGTGGCTGCAGAGTAGCTTGTTACCAGTTTTTAAGCCTGCACAAGTCCTAAATGTCCCCATGTTGCCACTGCAGTCTGGATTTCAATCAGCCCCTGGCTGGAGATGCAGGGCTCCCTGTCTCCCCTGCCAAACACAAGCTCAGACCAGAGTCCTTTCCAGTCAGACATGCATTAAGCCCAAGACAGGTCCCCGCTCACTGTCAGAGGCAGGAACCCATCCCAGAAACTTCCTTTAGTGTGACCAGAAAGTAACGTTGATGCTCAGGCCTTGTGCTTTCCTTTCATTATCCATGCTTTGCCTTAGACTGGTGTCTAGTATCCGGTCAGGACAGGTTCCCAATGGACCCAGGTGACTTCTCACTGTCTCCCGTGAACTTTCCTTTATCACTGCTCGCTATGATTGCCATCTCTTCCCTTTCTGGGCACTGCAAACACCCCGTTTACCGGCAGAGTGAACATCCTATAAAGGGCCACGGCATTTGGTGAAGTTGACAAAGTCAATGGAGGCCCTGTTGAGTGAAGAAGGGTCAGTGCAGCCCTGTTGGGTTGGGAAGAGCCAACTCAAGGCATTTGGGTTGGGGATGAGCCAGGACAGGCCTTGTTGGGTCAGGCGGGCAGGAGCCACATAGCCTATTTAGAGCTGCTGTCCCCAGACGTCTCTACAGAGGATGAGACTGAGATAAGCTACTTCAGTGCTGAAGGCAGAGTAATTTCAGGGGGGACTTGAGCAGTCTGGTGCCAGGAGGGTCTGCTTTTGGTTTGAACAGGTTTAGGACTGCACCTAGCACATTGCATGGGGTGGCAAAGTCTTCCCCAGCAGCGGCAGCAATTAGGAGACCGACACCTGCACTTGCCCTGGGAGCCTGGAGAAGAGGTGGGGAGCACTGGTATCCCCCTCGGTACAGCTCCTCCTAACTGCAGTGGAAACACACGCGCACACACACACGCACACTGCACATCCCTGGGCTGGAGCTGGATGGATTCTGCCTTGAGATGAAACATCTGAGAAGCTTGCCGGCCATTTACACGCTGTAAAGTAGTAACGGAGGAAGGAAAGCAAGCGGCACCTTCATTTCAGCTTCTGTCCATCTCCGACAGTCGGAGACGAGGCAGGATAAAACATCTGCTTAATTTGACCTGTCGACTCTTCAGGGAGAATTGCTTTCGTCCACCAATGCGAAGGTCACCTCATTAAGAGGAGCGAGAGCCGAGTCCCCCACCTGGGGGAGGCTGGGTGACTCCAGCCTGCTGAAGGGTGACCTTTTCTCCAGGCGCACGCCATGCGGGAGGAGACGGGTCCTGGCACACGTGCTCCAACCCAAATGGCAGTTTGTTTCGCAGACACTTACACGTCCCGAGCACTGGTTTTGAACTTTTCATTCTCACAAGCTTGTCAGATCTTGAAAGCTCTAAGTGCCTGCGGTGTCTCGTGCTGGCTGCTGGGGCGAGCACGGTGCTGGTGCGAAAATGCTCCCTCCCTCGCTGGAGGGGCTTGGGGAGAGCAGGCTCAGGCCCAAGATTCCCATCCACAGGAAGGTCTAGGCACATCTTGGGCCCACCATGGGTGGACCGTTCCTTCTGCAGCGTGGCTGACTTCCGCTGTCTCTCAGCTCCCCAGAAAACAGGCTGGATGTGACCCAGACACAGCCGATGCGCAGCTCATGGGGCGGCATGCGCGACTCCCCAGAGTAGCCCAGCTTGTGGTGCAGAACGAATGAGGGAGCATAAGCCCTACAGGATGCCTGCTGGGACACCGGGTGCAAGCCCTCCTCCCACCCCCAGCACTCTTCCTCGCCCCAGCGGGATCCCTGCTGTGCGCGAAGCCCCAGCCCCTCCGAGCCCCTCTGCGCAGCAGGACGCTGCAAGGCCAGCAGCAGCATCTGCGCTGCGGGAAAGCAAACGATCCTGGTCTCCCCTGCTGCCTTTCACGTTATCACCCAGCTGGGCAAGGAGAACATCAACTTTCCTCACCAGCAAGGGCGGCGTTCCGACCGCCGCACACCTCCAGCAAATCGGCAGAGTGTGCTGGACTGCACATCTCCCCGGAGAGCTGCCCTTCCACCCCTTCCCGGAGCAGGAGAGGAGAGACATGCCCACCTCCTCCCTCCTGCTGCCCTCCACAGACCTTTAATTCTTTCTCCTCTGATGTTAATCTTGGAGGTGGTGCACAGGTCAAGTTTAATATGCTATCCTGGGGGAGTTTCATTTAGAGCCAGTGAGAGGGAGACTGGGGATTCAATTAGGGTTTCCCATGTAGTCCGAGAGCATCACCAGCTTCAAAAGGCAGCAGGCTGTGCTCAGCAAATGCCAATGGAGGCAGTTTCCCGCAGACCTGGCTTTTATCCACAGCTCAACCATTACCCGCTGCTTCTCTGCCCCACACCCCTGCCCCCCATACGACCCCCCCCGCCTCCATGGCCACTGTGCTATTGCCCGGAGCCCCTCTCAGACGCCAGCCCTGACTCGCACATCTACCCACGCATGCCAGCACACGTGTGCCAGTGCCCAACCCTGCGTACTGGGGGAAGAGCTGTCTGCAACGGCTATGGCATGTCCGCCCACTCCTCCCCTGCCTCAGTTTCCCTATCTGGTGAGTAGGAATCAAAAGTCATAGGGGGGTACTTATGGACGGTTCTTCTATGAGATCTACGAGGGGATGGGATGCACAGAGACCCCGTTGGCACCGTGTCGTGGTTTGGCCTCAGCTGGTAACAAAGAACCAGGCGGCCACTCGCTCAACCCCACACAGCGGTGGAGGAGAATCGGGAGAAAAAGGCAAAACTTGTGGCTTGAGCTAAAGGCAGTTTAACAGAACAGCAAAGGAAAGAGGAAAACAACACCAATAACTGATGGAGGAATGTACAAACACGGTTACTGTACCACTGCTCCCGGACCAGACCGGGCAGCCCCCACCTATAGACTGGGCATGGCTCCCATGGTATGGAATACGTGTGTCCGGGCCAGCTCC
Source organism: Burhinus bistriatus (assembly GCA_013397275.1). Lineage (NCBI taxonomy): Eukaryota > Metazoa > Chordata > Aves > Charadriiformes > Burhinidae > Burhinus > Burhinus bistriatus. The sequence goes on from VYXH01010527.1 coordinate 327,054, forward strand.
TTGGGAGAATTAACCCTATCCCCGCCAGAACCAGGACACACAGGTACCTGTCTGAAGCATTTATTGGGAGTGTCAGGGGGATGCTGATGGCTCCAGGCAGTCAGGTCCCCCCCCATGCAGACTGAGAGACCTCATCCCCATCCACTGCTTGGGCACGTGGCAGCGGTGCCGCCCGTAATGTAAAAGGACAGGCAGTAAAAGACTGTGATGGGGATCATAAATATCCATTAAACCAGCTTTTAATCTATCCTGATAACAACAGGGATGCCGGTGAGCGAGAGACAGGAGCCTGGCAGGCTGCATGCAGGGAGCAGGTGGCATGCAGGCAGCAGGGCACCCCGACATCCCGCCGCAGGCTCTTGCTTCCCAGGGAGGGGACGAGCCGTCTCTGCAGAGCATGCAGCCAGGGGCAGTGCCCCGGGACCGGAGGGCATGCTGCCATGCTGCCTCCTCCAGGGAATGAGCTCCAACCCAGCACACAGCCCTGGGCACCACCAGCTGCACAAGACCTGACATGACACCAGTTCGTCAGGGGGAAATACAGTCCGTGCCCAGATAACAAGGTGAAGCCACAGCCCCTCTTCCACCAGAGCTGCTCCAGCAAAGGAGAAAGTAGGTCAATCCTTCCCTCGGTGCTGGGGAGCAGAGCCACGTCCTAGCCCTTGGAGGCTGGTCGTTCACGGAGGGAAAAACCTGGCTCCTCTCCCCAAACAAAACCCCATGTAAAGCCCTTCAAGGAAACCCTGTCTGTGTGCTGCCGCTGCTCACCCCCAATACAGGGACCTGGCTCTTGCATCCATCTTGTCCTGCTTTCCAGGGACAAAAGACTATTCCTGGGGCTCCTCTGAGTAACAAGGGCATCCTCTTTCCTAACTCCTGTTGACGTGTTTCTCTCCACTTTGTGTACAATGTCTTCACCTTCCTCCCTGCCGGCACTGCCACTCACTATTTATGGCTGTAAAGCATGGAGCAGGTCACACCTGGTGTCCTTCCTCTGTTTTAAGCATAGGACAAAGTGGTCCTGGATTGCTGCTGCCCCTGCCACGATGCTGTTTGCTGGAGCCACAGCCAGCTGCAAGGTGACAGTTCCCTCCCCTGGGAACCTGGGCTCTTCCCAATGCAGACTTTTCCACAACGTACAAATTTTGGGGGGGAAATCATTCCACCCAGAAATATCAAAATGTTTAGCTGGGTTTTGACGCTGCTGAATCATTAAACAGTAAAACGCTAGATAGAATAGAAATGTAGATTTGAAGTAATATGATAATATAAAAGCCCAAATGGAATGAAACCAAATGATAATGTCAAATTGAAATGTTCGCCTCTCATTGGAAAGAATCCTTTCGACGTTATTGAAACAAAATGTGAAAGTTGAAATCATTTGGTTTGACACTTCTCCATAGAAAAAAAAATCATCAGGATCGACATGTTCCCAGGAGATGTGCAGATTTTAAAAGCTGCTCTGCTGGAAAAATGTTGCCAGACAGAAATAAGACAGAGCAAAAGAGCTGATTTCTCCCTCTGCCCCGTTTCTGAGCCAGCGGTTTGTCACGGAGGGAAGATTAATGCAAGGGATGCTCGAAAGGGACAGAGCAGGTTCTGCCCTTGACTCCGACCCTTTACCAACCTGTGCCCCAGCTCCGCACCCAGGGCGAGTGGCTGGCCGGCAGCCTGACCCTGCACCATCCCTGCCAGGACCACGCCAGCCAGGGACTTGTATTTCACCCTGCTCCTCCTGCCTGTGTCTCTCACTGTTCCTTATCGCTGGCAGCAAGCAGTGTCGGCAGCAGCACCGGGGCTCATGCGGGAGGTTGTTCTGCAGCGGCAAAACTGGTGCTCTGGGATTTCACAGCCCATTGACTTGCCCAGTCCTGTCTCTCAGCATTTTTATATATTTTTTTTTTTTTTCGTGACCCTTGATGAGTCTGGCACACCTGCCGGAACAAGACTTGCTCTGAGATGCTGACCTGGGTGGTTTGCACCCCTCTAACACTTTCTGGCTTGCCCAGTGTGGAGGGGAGTGGTGAGGGATGCCCAAAGGCAGTGATGACCCAGAGATAAGTGAGATCCACCCTGCTCCACACACGCTTTGATACCCTCGCATCTGCCTCCAGAAAATGTTGCCCTTGGGGTGCACAGAGCCCCCAGCTAGGATCACTGCCCCACACACCCCTCCCTTGACATTACCTCTGCCCTGGCCTGGAGGAGCAGGTATCATCATCCTCCCGAGCTGCTCCGAGCCCCCTGCTCCCCTCACTGCGTTGCCAGGTCTCCAGGGCTTTCCCAGGCTGGCAGGGGAAGGCAGGAGATCCAGCAGTGCCGGCACAGCTTGGGCAGCAAGCGCCCGCAGCAGAGAGCTCAGCTCCGCAAGCCTGGCTCTTTGCACAACAGCAAAGCCGTCCTCGCAGCCCGCTCTGCAAGGGGGTGGATGCCCGGAAAACCCAGCGGCAGCCAGGTTTTCCATCTCTGCTGGGTGACAGCAGGATGCAGCTGGGGCCAAACCTCCATCCTGGCTTGGTCCCTTCTCTCCAGGCTGCAGAGCTCGCCACGGTGGGGCTGGTGCTAATGAAGATTTCCTGGAGCGCTTGCTTAGCAGAAAATGATTGGTTACACCCGAGCTCGTAATTAAAAAAAAAAAAGAGCGAGTGCACTAATGGGTATTTATTTGACTGTTACCTTGTCATGTATTTATCGATGCAGATAAATTCAAAATCATTAAATGCTTTACAGGGCCTGACAATTTACAGCCCCTGTCAGGGCTCCGTGCCCTGCCTCTGCAGCGGTGGAGCAGCGCGGTGCGGAGGCACGGCTGCGGACAGGGGACAGATCCTGGCTCTCCCCTGCCTTGGCACGGGGTCAGGACCCAGCCAGGGCAAGAGGAATCAGGGGAGCCAGCAGCCCGGGATTGAGTGTGGCATATAAAAAAGCCACCGAGGCAACGCTGTGTCACAATCTCTGCTCTGCAGGGATGCGCGGTGACAGCGACAGGTCTCTGTGTGGGGCTGGAAGCACAGCCTGGGTGTGATGGGCACCTTCGGTGCTACGTGGTGGGTAGATGGTGATTTGAGGTCCCGGCATGATCCACTGTAACCCCTGCTCCCCACAGCCCCCGTCCCTGACTCGGATGTCCCTGTGTGGATGACAGCCCTGGGCAGATGAAACTGGAGGTGCCTCAGGGGCGAGGTGGGGCTGAAAAAATTTGTTATCTCTATGTGCAAGTGGAAACCCCAAGCTGAGCACACAGGAGCTGCCTGGCATTGCTCAGAGGACAAATAATGAACCAATACGACCACAGCCCAGGGGAACTCTTCCTCTGCCTTCTTCCTTGGAGTGGAAACCCCTTTCAATGTCTCCCCGTCACAAAGCCAATGAAGACAGCAGTGGACGAAGGAAGGATGAATGGTTTTCTTGGCTCTGCAACAAGCAGCAGCGGCAGCCCAGAATAGCCACAAATCTAAGGAGAGCATCTCTCTAGAGACTTATCAGGTGTGCAGGGGGAGACAGGGGCATCTCTTGACTTGGTGTTTGCATAGCAACAAGGCCCTGCCTTCATGCTGATTATACAGCCCCTAATTACCTTATTATTCCCATTAGTCGAGGCGGGGAGCCCCCTCCTCTCCACGCACCCGCAGGCAGCCTGGGCCCCGGTCTGAGTGTGGGCATCCCAGCGCTCCGGTTGCCTGTCACCGGCATTTTATACACCCATACAGCAGCGCTCGTGTGTGGCAGCGCCTGAGCCGGCGCAGCCTCCTGCCCCATAACTCCAGCTCCATCCTCAGCACCCAGAGCGTGCACCCACGGGTGCACACCCGCGCAGCATCATCTGCCTACCCGCGCGCGGGTGCATGTTCTGGGGGTGCGTGCCTGCCTGCACACACACTCCCCGTGTGTGCACCTGTGCACGGTGCAGCAGCTCTCCTCCTGTTTCCCTTGGGATTTTTCAGGGAGGTGGTTTTCCCCAGGGAAGCAATGTGGATCACCTGTTCCCCCCAGGATGCCCGGAGCAGAGTAAGCAGCAGCAGCCCTGATCCAGGTCAGGGATACAGCCATTGTGGCACTCATCCTGCCTGCTGCCAGGTCACCACGTCCCCATGACCCAAACCTGTTCCCAGGACCGGGTCTGACCAGCAGCAATTCCAATATAGACATGGCACTTGCCTCTCCCACAGCTCTGTCCTGAACCTGAACTCGCCATGACAGGGAAGATCCCAGCTCCCTGTGCTCAGACCTGCTTCTCGTCGCACCAGGGTCCTCCAAGGGGAAATGTCTTCATCTTGCTCTCTGCCATCCTTCACCAAGGGGAACTGTCAGGCTGACATCAGCATGGGGGTGAGCACAGCTGGTGCTGCTGCAGGCTGGCCCCAGGCACAGCTGGGAGAAACCTCTGCCTGAGCACCCTGCCTCTGAGCACGCTGAACAGCCTGCCTTGCTGCCCTTGCTGTCTGCCGGCAGCCTGGCAGGCAGGAGCACAGCCTCTCCCCTGCCCGCCAGCTGCAGCGGAGCCGGCTGCTTGCTAGGTATTTCCCCCAGGATGAGAGCCCTGGGCAGCATCCACACCAGCCGGGGTGCTGAGCCTCCTCCCAGCACCCACCAGCGAGAGTGGGTGTCGCACCGGAGGATGCAGCGCGGGCTCGGTGAAAGGCTGTGCGAGAGCCGCTCTCACGGCGCTCGGAGGACACGGCACGGTAGCTTGGACGGCATCGTTGTAGGGGAGAGGAAAGGCGAGAGCTGGGGCTGTGCGCCTAAGTAGGTCACACGCGAGGCTGGAGATGAGGCCACGGGCACAGACAACAAATGCAAGAGGGAGAAGAGAGGGAAGGGGGGGGTGGGGATGTCTGGGGCTGGACAGTGAGGGAGCAAGGGCTCAGAGACAGACAGAGAGAAGTGCAGGACCATGTCCATACCCACCGTGTGAAGGCACAGAGGTCTCTCTGCTGTGTTTCTTGCCATCAGCAGCATCCTAACTTTTCACTCCATTGCAACCCTTGAAGTGTGTTAGACAAAGTCCTGTCCTGACCTCCTTGCCCAGCACAGCCCATTATCAGAGCTGTTGCCTGCTGGGATCAATGTGGGGAGGGTGCTCACAGCTATGCAGCCTCTGGCTGTTCTCACTGCTGGATGCGTAACGGTCTTTACACTTATGACAGCCACAAGTCATAAAATTCTACTGCGACACTGAGCTGCACCAGGGCTGGGGGCAGAGAAGCAGCTCAGCCGCCACGATTATGGGGAAATGTGCCCTGGTGGCCAAGAAGGCCAATGGTCTCCTGGGGTGCATTAAAAAGAGCATGGCCAGCAGGACCAGGGAGGTCATCCTGCCCCTCTACTCTGCCCTGTTGAGGCCACAGCTGGAGTCCTGGACCCAGTTCTGGGCTCCCCAGTTTAAGAAAGATAGGGAACTGCTGGAGAGAGTCCAGCGGAGGGCTACGAAGATGCTCAGGAGACTGGAGCATCTCTCTGATGAGGAAAGGCTGAGAGACCTGGGGCTGTTCAGCCTGGAGAAGAGCAGACTGAGAGGGGATCTCATCAATGCTCATCAATATCTAAAGGGCGGGTGGCAAGAGGATGGGGCCGGACTCTTTTCAATGGTGCCCAGCGACAGGACAAGGGGCAACGGGCAAAAACTGGAACACAGGATATTTCATCCCAACATGAGGAAAAACTTCTTTCCTTTGAGGGTGGCAGAGCACTGGAACAGGCTGCCCAGAGCGGTGGTGGAGTCTCCTTCTCTGGAGAGGTTCAAAACCTGTCTGGATGCCGTCCTGTGCAACCTGCTCTGGGTGACCCTGCTTTGACAATGGGCGTTGGACTGGATGATCTCTGAAGGTCCCTTCCAACCCCTACCTTCTGTAATTCTGTGTGAAACACATCTTCCCCTCGCTGGGCAACACTTGTACCCCCGTGTCAGGCTGGAGGGGCCAGGGTGATCCCCAAGACACCCCACTGAGGTGGGAGTGCAGGCAGGGGCTTTCCTCCCTTCACATCCCAGGGCGGTCCTGTAGCCATGAGTGGGTAATGGGCAATGAGCGCAGCATCGTTGTGCGGGACCCACGCCAGCAAACACCCCATCCAACAGCAGGGGCAGAGAAATGCTCCCCTGCTGCCTCCCATGGCAGCACCTGATGCTTCAGCACATGGTTAAACCCTGCATCCTGCAACCTAGTGGGTTGTGAAATGCTGAGCACAGGCGGAAAATGCCTTCCCGGCCCCCGTGGTGATCAGCCGGTACCCCTAGGCGGGAGGCACAATTAACCTTCTCTTGACAAGAATAACTAGCGATGTTATTATTGATCATAAAATTACCCAGCCCTTTTCAAGCCCCAGCCACAGGACTGGAGTGGAGGTGGCACGACGCGGGAACAGAGAGTGCAGAAAGGAAGACGCAGCATTTGCAGCATCCCAGCATGCTCCTGGTGCACGTGGCGGAGCTCTGCGAGATGTCTCCACAACCTCCCACCTTCACACCCCCAGGTGCTGCAACTCCCCAGACCTCGCAATGGTCTGGTCCAGGAAGACACGTGAGCTGAGACACATCAAAAGACAGCAGGAGTTAGGAAATGGCCTAAAGGATCTTTGTCAAAGCTTAAAATTGAAAATGAAACAAAGTAAGTCACAAAGTAAGACATGAAAAAAAAATCCCTGGTCTAATCCACTGCTCTAACTACTGGGAAGCACAAAGGAAAAGGTGAGGCTGCGTGTTTCAGAAGCTGTGCTTGATTACAGGTTGTGCACCAGGCATTGCAGTGAATAAAAGATAAACGGGAAGTTTCCTAATTCCAAACCTGTCACCTCATACACATCTCATCCCATACATGGATGTGAACCAGGGACAGGGCACTTTGGGATGAATCAGGGTGAACCATGTTGGTCAGTCCTTGCCATACCCAGCCCCACACAAGCCATGGTGTGCCTGCAGCCCTACAGGGTCTGGCCACAAGCGGGGACACCCCAGACATCCCGGGGGGATGTAACAAGGATAGGGTGTTGTCCTTTGGCATCTTGACTGAAACCACTGCAAACAGTTTAATCACTGTGTAATTATGTCAAAACATCGGTCGCTCACCGAGTGACTTTTGCAGAATGCTAATCTGGGGAAAATCTTTCCCTTTTTTGTAATGGAAAGCAAGAAACTGGAAATTCTCAGGGTAAAACATGTTTCTGGTCTTGGTTAGGAAAATCAAGCTTTGGCTGTTGGAAAGCCAGGCATTTTCACCGTCTTCTGTCCTGACAGCTTTTGTTTGGGGTTTTTCATTTATGAAAGGAAAGGGTTTGGCAGAGAGGGGGGAATCTGATGGCAATGCAGGGAAAAGGGAGAAAAAGAAGATTTCTTCACAAAATTTGCAATGGAAAATAACCAGAGGGGGGTTTTTTTGGGTTTGTTTTTTGTTTTTCTTCTTTTTTAATCTGCCTCCTTTGAACCTCCCTGCTGGAGGGGGCTACTGTGGCTCACACCTTGCACCCGGCGTGCTGAGGGCTTGTCCGTGGGGCAGTGCACCAGTGGGGATGCCCTGCACGCCCGCCCCTTCCTCCCCTCGGGCTGTTAGCAGCGGCGGCTGCCAGCGCTAACCCAGATTCCAGGGGCGTCATGCTGCCGCGGCTGCTAAATTGGCAGCACGTAAGAGGCATGTCACCTGGGTGACAGGGTGTCTCTGACTGCGGGAGTGTTTGAATACACTGCGCCGTGTGCTAAATACTCCCATCCTTACAACTGAGCTGGAGAGACGGGGTGGGAAAGTTCCCTGAGGTATTGGGAGCACGGGTGGAGGCTGGATTTGCAGAGTGCACGGGGCAGTGAGCATCCCCCTTGCACCGGCACACGGTCACAGTGGCCCGTGCCCTGCTGTCCCCATCCCCAAACCCTCCTGGCCTTTGGAAGCAGAGAACTGGCAGCACCGCTTGCTGGATGGAGGTTGGGCATCTCTGCGGGAGCACGTCCTTGCGCTCTTGACCATCGCCAGACTCACTGAGTCTGGTGGAAGAGATAGCTATCTCCTGCTGAGGGCAAAAGAGGGAGCAGTAAATTGCCCCTTTTTCTTTAGAAATAACTGAGAAACCACAGACTAAGGCTGGAGTCAGAGCCAAGCCATGCGGTTGGAGGGGCTTCCCTGGGGGAATACGGATGCGAGGCAGTAGGAGCCGTGTGTGTCTGCGAGTCGGACGCAGCCGGAGAAGGTAGCGGGGAAGCCAAGGAGACAGTCACAAGTGCGCTGGTAACCTGACCCTGGGGGATGGTGCTTTGGGCAGCATGGCAGAGGCTGGGGCTTGTTATGGAGAAGCTGCTTCTTACTGCCTGAGCCCCTTGCAAGCATGCAACAAAAAAACATCTTTTGCACGGGCACCCTTTCCCCTCTGTGGGGCGACAAGCCAGTGAAGGTCCATGTCAGCTGAGCTCGGGGCTTGGGAAGGACGGTGCTGGGTGAGCTTTGCAGTCAGTGGCTGCTGGTGAGCATCATGCATGCAGAGCACCATGTGGGCTTCTCCATGCACACCTTCACCAGGGGCATGGAGGCTTCACGGTGGGTGTGCAAGCACCAGTGTTGGCTGCAACAGCCCTGTCTTGCCCCTTCTTCAGAGAAGCAGCGCCCACCGCTCCCCCTCTCCTTTCTCACACTGAAACCCTTTCAAGCCACTTGCAGGGGTCCTTTCCCACCCTCCCTGCCAAAGGGTGGTCACTTGTGAAGACCTCCCAGCAGTGGGATCCATCACAGCTCCCTCCTCTCTGTCAGGCAGACATGGGCTCACACCAGTACAAGAGCCCAGCCCTCAGCCCCTCGCCCGTGTTCCCGGTCCCATTGCACACAGGTCAGGCAGCTGGAGTGCCTGCGTCAAAGAAGTGACAGCAGATCTGCAGGTCTTCAGGGCGACAGGTTGTGGCATCCCAAGTTGTCAGAGGCGCCATCAAAGAAAGTAATTTGTGCCCTGAGCAGTCAGGTTTCCAGCCTCAACGTCGGCGCTGCTGCTGGACAACAGGCCATTTCCACGTGTGAGGAGGTGGCTTCAACCATGCTCTTCTGGATCTGAAAAAACATCAGCCAGGTCCTGGGTCTGTTTCTTCTGCAGCCAAGCTCCAGCCCCTCTCCCAGCCCAGCTAAAGGCTGTAGCTATACGAGAGAGAGAGACCGAGCGAGAGGCTCACAGATGCGTATTCTGCTCATTGCTCACAAATACTAATGGCCCAGAGTTATTAATATTGCCACTGTAGTCATATCTGGGTAATTACTGCCATTAACCACCAGCAGAACTATTGAGTTCCCCTAATCAGTGCATTATAATAATTGGGACCAAGTGTTTTATAGATCCGGACACTAATTCCTTCCTTGCACCTCTCCCTCCCTGGGAGCTGCTCCTCCCTGCTCAGCTGTGAGACGTCTCCCAGCCCAGGGGTCTGCTCGTTGCGACCACTGCTGGGGCCGTATGCGTAGGATGGATGACAGCTTGTGCAGGGATGTCCCATGCCTCTCTCCAATGGGAAATCCTAGCTGTAGGAGATTTGGGTGTCTAGGTGCTCCCTGCTCTGTGCTTGGGCTGTCACTAACAGACCCATCGGGCTTTGAAGGTGGAGGTGGGTCTGCAAGCAGAGCTTGCAGGAGGGGAGATGGGTCCAGGACCTTCACGTATGGTCCAGCAATACCGCAGCTCCCCGGTACTGGGAGGCAGCGGGGATGGAGGGAGCGCTTTGGCTGTTCCTGTTCTGCGGGGACAGAAATCTGGTGTGGGTGAAATTAATTGCACAGTCTGCTATTTACACCGATTTCCTCTTGCTCTGGAAAGCTCTTCGCTACTGCAGCCATCTGGACCTCAGAGCCCAAACCCTCCTTTGGCCCAGAGTTGGTGGCTGTTCAGGTAGTGATTCAACGTGTTGCATCAGACGAGCATCTTCTCCACGCTCCCGGATGTGCCGAGCCAAGTGGGCAGCTGCCTCCGCATCGCCGCTGCCTGTCTCCGGTGCAGGCAGGAGGGTCCCTGCCTTGCCCAGCGTTTCGGGAGGGAGGTCAGCCGGGGCCAGCTCCTTTCCCAGCTTTGCTTTCTCTAAGCACCAGCAAGCCCTCATTCTCCCCAAGTGGTGCCCGGGGCAGGCAGAGCCAGGCTGGCTCCGAAATCAGCAGACAGGCATCTGCCACAGACCTTTGGACCAGACTGGGGGGAACACAGTGGGTCCCAAATTGAACCCTGGCAGGGAGGGCTGGAGGCTCCAGGCAGAGCGGGTCTGCGGCCCCCCAAGACACCTTTGTCCCTGTCTAGAACAGGGCAACGGATCTGTGACTCGTTCGTGACTGGGAAAGCACAACCATATGTAATTTAGAGCTGGCCTGCAAATGGAAATCCCTGGAAATNGGTTAAACAAAAGGTTTTGTTGTGACCAACCCAATGCATTCTCTTCCAACCACAGCCATTTCACAGAAATTTTTTGATGTTTAGAAAAATAAAATTAAGGGAAACTTTAAAACAAAGTCATTTGGAAGGGAAAAAAAAAATCAAAACATTTCACTCTGAAAAGGCTGAAATGAAATGTTTTGATCTTTTGGGGTTTTTTTTTTTTCCTCCAAACAAACCATTCAGCAAAATTGACATACTCTTCCAGAACCTTTTGGT
>VYXH01010527.1:337655-364329 GCA_013397275.1 Burhinus bistriatus
AAAAAAAAAAAAAAAAAGCCCTCTTGGCTCTAGCCAGCCAGAGAGGCAAGTTCCCAGCAGGCGAAGAGATGCGCTCTATCCTCAGTGGGAGCTCCCTGGTGTTTTTGGGGGGACCCGCCTGGATCTCCCCCTATGTGGCTGTGAGTCCTGGGGAGAGAGGTTCACCCCTGCGGAGCAGAGAGCAGCGCAGGAGCCGTGCTGGAGAGCAGAGCTCATCCTCCTGCGCTCTTGCCCCCGAGGGGACACGAGGGGCCGAGGGACAGTGCTGCGGAAGGGAGTGCATGGCCTCATCACCCTGGGAGCGGGGCTGAGCCAGGTGAGAGCTGCTCCTCTGGTCCCCCGGGATCCGGCAGGTGAGAGAACAGAGCGATGCAATCAATAGTGCTAATTGCAAAGGCAATGTCTAGCAGAAATAAGATGGTTATTCTGCATCACTGGACACTCTTACAATCAAATCGTCCACAGACAATTAGCTGAGCAGGAGAAATAGGAATTAGATTTCTAATTATTCTGCTGGTGAAAGGCATTTCGGAGCACTTGGAGGACTGGAGGAGGGAGAGCTTTGCGTCTTTGCGGGGCTGCAGGAGCTGCAGTCCCTGCTGTCGTTCCCAGAGGGTTAGCTGAGCCAGGGAACGGGGACTGCAGCTGGGAAGTACAGACGGCTTCTTGGGAGGCTTTGGCCAGTGCTTATTTTTCACGGCTGGGTTATTTATTTCTTTTATTCCGCTGCCGGCACGGCTGAGCGGGCAGCACTCTGTGCTTCTCTCCAGGCACTCGCACACTGGCAGCGTGCTCCCACAGACCCTTGGGTGTCCCCAAGCCCCATCCTGGCATCTCCCACCCATCGCCCACCCTGCCAAGAGATGACCTGCATCTCTCAGCATGCTCCAACCAGCACTGTCCCCATGTAATGAGGCAATAGGACGGGCAAGCAGGACTCAAGCTCCTGGCCCCGAACCCCCATCCAGCGACTCCTTGACAAGCCCACGTCCTGCTAGACGGCACATTGAGAAAGACGGGGGAGGGAGCGCTAGGATTTTTCTGTTTGTTATTAATGTTCATGTTGACTCACACTGGTGGGTGTTGTACAACTCAAGGGAGTCTCCTGATGCTGCAGCTCCTGGGGCTGCATCGTGAGGACAACGGGAAGTCCTCCCACCTCTGCTCCCTGAGCTGACAGGGAGCAGTCTTGGCATCCCTAGTGCCTATGAGGTCTGCCTGTTTTGGAGGGTGGTTTTGGACCGTAGAGGTTCTTGAACCATAGAGGTCCTTATACCCACTCTAATGTGGTGGTTGCCCTTCAGTTGCATTCTCAGTTGGCAAGCGGGTATCGTGTAGCTGCAGCGTGCCAAGAGGGCCATAACCCTCCCTTAGGTGTAACATCTGCATCAGTGCTGATGGCAACACACTGCCCTTGTGCAGCAAAAGCTGTGGGCTGGGGGAAAAGACCCTGTTAGTTTTTGGTACCCACCAGTGCAGAGAGCAGGGACCTCTGAAAGCAGTTTCTCTTCCTTCCGTCTCTCAGCATAAGTCCATCATCCAGCTGCTGATCACCACAGGGAGGAGGGTCCTAAGCAGTGCCGAGGGGACCTTCCAAGGGGCTTTCCCTGTGTGCTTCCCCACATCCCCACAGCCTGTTGCCAGGAGAGCAGGGCTGGCTGTGAGCACAGCGCAGCTCAGCGGGACACCCCGCAGGGACCCTTCCCTCCTTACCCCACTGGCACTTTTGGATCCAGCATCTTCATGGGTACAAGGATAATCCCAGCTGTTCTCCCTCATGATGCCACAGACAGCAGAACCACAAGCGTTCCTTTCCTTTCCATCAGCAAAAGCAGGAATCATGAAGGGCGTTATGCTCCTGCCTTGGACCCCTGGGCAGGACCCGCTGTCAGAGCTGGGTCTGCAGACAGAAGCTGTTTTGGTCTCTCCTGCCTCACCACCGGAGAGTTACCGTCCCAGGATGAAGACCTGGAGCAGCCTGCAGCAAAACGCTGGCAGCCAGATTTAGTGGTCAGGGGATCTCCTGCTGCTGTTGCTCCTCTGAGCCTAGCTGGTCCCTGCTGCACCCTGGTGCTGAACGCTTCCATCTGAGCAGCCTAACCATGGGAAAAAAAAAAAAAGGAATCAAAGTCACCTCGGAGGGTGTGTGGCCGCTGGTCAACACATTCCCACTATCCATCACTTTGGGCTCAGCGGAGACCACCATGCTTTTTGCGTGTTGAAGGCTGGATGTCCTGCATCCTCACCAGAAACCGCCCTGCGGGGGAGCCCCGCATCTCAGACCTGCCGACACGCTGCCCACGACGGGGCTGGTTGCGCAGGGGCAGAGGGGCTGCGGTGTGGGCGCAGGCAGCACGGCGAAGGCTCCCTGCCTGCCACGGCGGAGACCAGCACAGCCTCGTCTCACGCTTTCAAAAAGATCAGCCCCAGGTGCTGAGGCCGCCGTGGGAGTACAGCCAAATATAGCCACACATATGTATATTCTCATGCACACACGTATGACTCCCCTTCGCCTTTGAGTCACTGGTGTTAGAAACCTTCTCTGCCAAGAGTCTTCTGAGAAATATTCCCCCTCTCTGTTTCTCCCTCTCTCTCTCTCTTGCATACGGGCTAATTTTATCTTCTGTCTTTCATCTACCACTCCTGACAAAAAAGAGATTTTCACAGATTTTGCTAGTGCTCACCAGCTCTAAAAGCTTTCATCTCCCGCCGACGATGAGTGCATGTCATCTGCTCGCTCCAAATTACAGCGGAGGCCTTCACACTCAATCGGAGCATTTTCTGCCTAATTTCCCAGGCAGCAAGATTAAGTGTGGGCTCGAGGCTTGTCTGGCGTGATCCGCAGAGCAACCCGCCTCCCGGCTCCCGGGGCTGGCCCCGGGGAAGCCAGGAGCACACCTCGCCCTGCCTTCTCCAATGCGCGGTCTTGAAAGGAGACGTGCAAAAGCCGTATCTCCAGAAGGCAATTCCTGACCCCACGTACCGGAGGGAGATGCCTGAGCAGGGGGTCTGCCAACGTGCACAGAGCCCTGAGGTCTGCCTGCCCAAATGAGGTGCGAGAGCAGCTCTGAGCACTGCAGGTTCAGAAAGCCGCTCTGCACCAAACCCACCCCAGCAGAGGCTGGGGCAAGTCCCGCAGGCAACTGCAGCTTTTCTGTGTCGTGCAGCTTTTCTGTCCTTTCTGCAGCAGCAGGCAGAGTGAGGGGAGCAGCAGATGAGGGGTTAGCTCCCTGCCGTCATCACTGTAGGTTTTTCACGGGGCACAGCTGGATCAGCAGGTCCCAGGTGGGAGCTAATTGCCACCCTGCCCCCACAGCAGAGTCCCCTCCCTGCATCTCCTCTATGCAAGGCTTTATCAGGAGGGACACAGGCTTGAAATGAGATGAGCTGGGCAAGCAGAGCCTGGTACCCAGGGCTGGTACCCAGCTGGTACCCATGGCATCGTTGTGGGTCCCCAAATCCTGCCAGCTCTTTCCCCTCTTGGCAGGCATCCTGCACTGCCAGGCCAGTCCCTACCCTCTCTGCTTCCAGGTCTCCCTCCTGCACCTCAGAGCATCTCCCCAGTGCGGGCACGCTGTTGGTCCACGTCTGGCCTCCCCTGGCGAAGCACACTGCCCCTGGGCACCAGAGCAGGCAGCTCGCGTGGTCCCGGTGACCCAGTGCCGAGCGGGAAGGATGCTGTGGTCAGCACGTCCAGTCTTTTTTCTGGCAAAGGGGGCTGGGTGGGTTTGGGGTGAGTTCATCAATGTTCACAGCACAGGAAGATGTGCCAAGATCTTATCACAACAAAACCACACCGGGGCACTGGCTGCAGGGGTGACTGAGGACAAGGAGGACTAAGAAAACCTTTCCCCCTCCCCATGCAGTGATCTGCGCATGACCAAGGTCTGACTCTGATCCCAAGGTCTGACTTTTCTCTCCATGTCCCCATGGTCAGGTGGCTGAATTTGGCCGTCCCTTTGCGGTGCCAGGGCATTTCAGCTCGCTGCCTCCCCCAGCGCTCTCTGCCCAGTCAGGTGAAACTGAGGTGAAACTATTCATTTATTTTTTGCAACTTCCCCTTCATTCAGCTGTGCCATTGCCAGAGATACCTCTCACAGGCAAGGAGTTTGGACCAAATCCGCATTTTCTGACACAGACAGTTTTGACTGTGGTTTCCAGGCCATTGACGTTGTCTCTGGGTACTTTGCAGCCACATCTGAGGTCTGGTCGCTACCAAGGTGTGAGCTGTGGTGTCCACACCAGGACGTGCCAGCTCCTTCCCAACAGCCATCCCACTGCTCCCTGGGCAGGCTGTCCACAGGGCACAACCCTGGGGTACCAGCCGAGCGTGGTGGTGGAGGCACGCTTTGTTCCTTAAAGGTGATCCTATTTTTGAGTAAGGCAGAAAAGCCAGCACAGGGATGTCAGGTAACATGGTCAGGTAGCTCCAGCCCAGGGACAACCCAGCCTCCTGACCATACTAACCACCCCTTGCAATTCCCCATCCAGCACCCTTCATCCTGCCCCATGGGTGAGGTAGTCTGACCCCATCCCTTTAGGATTTCAAATCGCATCTGCTCCCAGGGCACACATATGAGGCTACAAGACAAGTGGTGCATGCTGCTGGGGTGAGGACACTCACCTAGCGCAGACCTAGGACTCCCAGGCAAGGAGCCCTCTCCCACCATGGTCAGGGTGGCGTGGGGAGCCAGCAGCTCCTCCCTCGGCTCCCCGGCAGGCAGAGCACGAGCTGAGATGGAGTGAGGAGCAGACGGCACGATTAGCTCTGCTCAAAAAGGTCAAAACACTTATCAGACATGAACAGCAAAGCTAAAAATACACTCGGCACCTCCCTGGCAATTCTCTCCCAGGGAAGTGACAGCCGTGGCTGGTGGGGAAGGGGGTGCGGGATGTGAATGGGGCTGCTGCACTCCTGGATGGGTGCCTGGATCAGCACCTTCTCCCACCCCTCTGTGTGACTAGGGAAGGGCAGAGTGACACCAGCACCAGAGGCGTTAGAGATGCTCTGATGGTGAATGGGACGGGTGGGATAAGGCAGGAGTGGGCTGATGCTGCAGCCTGGAAAGCCAGGCTGAAAGTCAGGCTGTGGAAGAGGTGCGGGGGGAAACTTTACCGGAGCTGAGACATCAGGGACGAACAGGACTGAGGGAAGAACAAGGAGGTAACAAGACGCCACGGATGATACAGGTGGGGAGCCAGAGACACGAGATGTACTCCCTTAGCAAAACCTGGTGCTGTTACCCCACCTCACCCTGCTGCTCTCGCTCTCAGGGACCCCTCACAGACAGCCAGGCTGCAGAACGTTCAGACAGAGTGCATTACCCCTCGATGCTCCCGGTCACACTCAGCCAGGCAGGAGACATGCCTCATGGCCACGTGTGTGGGAGGATACACAGCACACACTCCCCAGGCACTGCAGTCCCGCCGGGGCACCAGCGCTTGTGCAGCCAAGAGAACTCCAGAGTATCCCACCACCTCCCGGGGACAGAGCTCCTGGAGAAGAGGTGACATTCACCACTAGGACCTCCTCACCATCTGGCCCAAGCCCTTCGGATATGTGTTCTGATGTTTTCCATCATGGTGCAGCAAATACATCTACTAAGACCTCTGGAGCTGCCCTGCCTCTGAAGTTCTCAAAGCTGCGATGGAAAGGAAATTCTCAATGACGTTGCAACTCTTGGTCCTATTTTTTCCTTGAGCTAGGAGCATGCTTGTTCACATCTCTCCGTGCTTCTGAGCACAGCTCTTTCCACCTCAGGTCCTCCCTCAGCCCAGCACTACAGCCTGGGAAGAGCCCCAGAAACAAATGTCTCCTCTGAGAGCCTCGAGCAACTTGGCCTCCCAGTCCTAGCAAAGAGGGTGTGCAACCTGCTGGCCTCACGGGCAAAATTCAGTTGTGCCTCTTGGATTTCATATCTAAGGTTCTATTGCTGGCAGAGGCTGAGAAGAGGCAGTGTAGGCTGTGGTGTAGGCTCTGGGGTTGCTCTGGGCTAGCACGCTACTCCCTGGCTCCTGTGGTCACAGAAAGCCCAGCCCAAGACTCGAGGCCATCCCTCCACCATCGAATCCCATGGTGGAGATGGCTTGGGTGGGACTGAGGGATGAGAAAGTGGTACTTGCCAACAAAAATTGCTCCAGCCCAGCGCGTGGGAACGCACAGCGTGGGAAAGCCATGGGACACCGGTGAGACAGTAGGGACAGGGACCCAGCCAGGATGGGAGCAGCTTCCCCGCATGAATCAGGGCTGCACCAGCACAGTCAGCGGTGACAGTGAGGAGAAATGACAGTGCCAATTTGCAGCAGGGTTTCTGAACACTGTCACTGCCAATCGCTGTCACCACATAGCCTCGAAGACCTCACCTGGGCGATGGTTAAGCTCCTGGTCTCCTCGTCTCATTAGGAATGGTTACCATCATTATCGCTGCATTTACTCCTGCCCTGCACTGTGCAGGCAAACGCTGGCCCCGCAGCAGCCAGTGCTGCCCCTGCGGGGACGAGATGCTGGAGGAGACGAGCTGCATGCCGCAGGGTCTTGAGCCCCCTCAGAATTTCCTGGGGTGCTTGCGTGGCCGGGACCAGCCCCAATAGCCCTTTGCTGTCCTGGGCTACAATACAGTGCAATGGGGCCAGCTGCCCCTATTAAGGCCAGCAGTTGCCCTGCTCTCCTCCACCTCGGCACCCAGTGCATCAGTTCCTCTGGCGCACAGCCTGGAGTAACCCTGTGGATTAATGTGTGTCCCGTGGAGAACAGTGCAACCTTCTTCCATGTATCCCTGCCACCATGTCCTGTCCAGCTGCAGACCTGCAGCTGGGAGGTGGGCATCACTGCTCCCTGCTCCATCAAGCATTACCATCTTCTAGGAGCTGTGGAGCCCTGATCATGCCAAGGACAGGAGGGGCTGGGAAAGGGACTCCCCAGGGACCAGAAGCCAGCCCCCAAGCCCCGCTGTCCCCAGGGGCTGGTTCTTGTGCCCTTGTGCCCTAGAATAGATCTTGTTCCCTCTTACACCCACCACTCTCCTTGTCCCCTGGTTGTGCAGGGGACACAAGGACCCCACTGTGTTGTCCTCCTGCTCGTCTCCAGGGAGAAAAGCAGGAGGGAAGAGGTGTTTACTGCTTCACCTCCACTTTACCCTTCCTTTAGGCGAGGGCTTTTAATTTCCTTTTAGGGCCAGAGCAGCAAACACTAAATGATGTCAGATCCCTCGGTGGAAAGCCAGAGGATCCCCCAGCCTCTGGCTAAGTCCTGTTTGAGCGACAGCCCAGTACCTGCAGGTCAGAGACCTCCCTGGTGCTGCTGACAGCTCTGCTAAAAGCTCTTTGTTCCTCAACCCCTAAGGCCCCTGCTAAGTGACGAACAGCACAGAGAGCATCTGCGGAGCCCATGAGGAGGACATCCTGGTGGAGAGATGCTCTCTGGGCTGTTTTCCCTGCTCCTCTGAGCCACAACGGGCCACGTGCAGTGTCACGCCTCACTCTGCCTGCTTGGTGGGGTGGTGGATTTATCCACAACCAGGCTGAGCCCATAGATCAGGAGGGCTGGCTCCTCTCCCATGGGTGCAATGCTTTCCATGGATGTGCATGTAGCAGGGACGGCGCTGTCACTGCTGGCAGACCCTGCCATCCCTCACCCGACCTCGGCTCCCCTGCTACCCCTGCACCTCTCCCATTTAGCTCCATGCCGAGTGTGCCGACCAAACCTGTTGATTACGGATGCGAGCGCTGCAGTTCGCTCTCCGTAATCACCCGCCTGGTGCTACCCCTCGTGGAAGAGCCACTGGAGAGCAGATGTGATTAGCCACCGAGCCAGGGCTCCTTCGGTGGGTGCCGCCACCTTTAAATCAGGGAGAAAGGAAAAAAAAAAAAAATCCTTCGCCTAGAGGGCAGTGGAACAATTTTGACTTTAAAAAGAGAGCGAGACAGAGAGAGCGAAGTGAGCGTTAACAACTCCTGATCCAGTCCCTGGGCATTCATTAATGTTTCATGGCGCTTTCAATTATTGCCTCCTCTGCCACTGCCGTCATCTGTCTCTTCAAATCGACGGTATAATAACCACTCAAGCAGAAATCCACTCTGCTGTCTGCCCGCCGCTCCCCTCCCAGCCTCCGCAACTCCCTCTCTCCAAGCTTTTCATCTGTGCCTCGCACAGCTCGCCCTGGAAATGCCTTTGCCCCTTCCCCATACGTCGCGGGTGGCCCCGGCTGGGGACGATGCTGGGTGGTGGTGGGGAACGGGACACGCGGGAGGGCAGGGGATGTGTCGTACCCTCCTGTTTCAAAGTCAGGCTTTTATCAAGCAGATCCCACCCTACATCAAGGGGTTCGTGCAGCTGGTTTGGCCACGCGGTCTGGGGCACCAGGGGGATCTGACACCCCAACCTGAGTGACTGAACCCCCCAGCCTGCGTGCACCCTACGGCACCCACCCTACCTGCAGGGCACCTCCCACCCACCAGCCCACAGGCCCCCATGTCCCCGCTCAGGAGACGTGCAAGGGCGTGCAGGCACCATGTGTACCGCACACCCATGCGCACGCCCAGCCCTCTGCACCCACACGCACGTGAGCGAATCACCCCAGGGCAAGATGGCTCTGCCTGCGCAGCCCTGGGCTCAAACCCCAGCACACGTTTGCACACTAACAGATGTGTCCCAAATCCCTCCCTCCTCTGCAAACTGTCCCCACGGTGCTACCTGAGCCCTTCCAGGACATGGGCAAGCTCCAAAGCAAATGTGGGCTCCTCAGGTGTCCGACAGCAATGGCCTCGGATATTCGGGGAGCAGTGCTGGAGGAGGTTGGCAAAGACTGTGAAACCAAGTCTGTCCATGCATTTCCCTGCAAGATGTCCTGGCTCAGCCAGGGGAGGTCTGCAGAGGGTTGGAGATGGGTAAGGAGCTGTTGAAGCACCTACAGCTCGCTGTGGGTCGTGTGTCTCACAAAACCGCACAGCTCAGCTCAGCCTTTCAGTGCCTGGATGGCCTCAGGTCCACCAGCATCAAGGCTGCAAACCTTCCACAAGCCACGTGAATCTGACATTTGCCTTGCCCCGTCTTCAGTGCTCGCAAACACTGGGACTCAGCACCTCGGGGTGAAGGAGCCAGAGCCTTCAACTCAGGGCAAGGATCTGTGAAGGACCAAAAAGTAGGTTCCCAACTGCTCTTCCCAACATCTCCCAGCCTCTCCGAACACACTGTTGCTATCTAGGATGGGAGGAAGAGCTTGTGGCTTCCACTGCAGACTGCGATGAACTCAAAACACCCCGTTTTGGTGTCAGCGTTTCTGCTCAGGAAGACAAAAGCATTTTGCTTAGATGAAGTCATGCCCTTCAATCCCACCCCTGCATTCACACCTCACAGAGGTGTTGGGACTGCACTTTTTAACATTTATTATTTTCTCAGAATGGAAATAGTGTTGAAATGTCAAAATTTCCAGTGGGACATTCCCTATTTAACTGTCTTCTCCGGGCTGGGATTTATTGCTGACAACTGAATCACCCACATCTTGTTGCTATTACCATAAAGTTCTTCTCGCTCCTGGGGTCCTCCCCAGCTCTGGTGTCCAAGTGCTCTCCAAGAGGAAAAAGATGCTTGGAGATGTAGCAAGGTCACCTGAGAGATCCGGTGGCAGACGGGCATCTGGAGGCTGGTCGGTCTAAGGACAGAGCAGCACCCCACACCCCTGTTTGACCATCTCGGTGGCCAAGCTCTGCTGCCTGGCAGAGCTGGCTTGTGCTGCCATCCCTCCCCAGGACAGGTCTGCAAAGCAGGCTCCCAGCCCCCTCACTGATCTCCTGCCACCAGCACTCCCAGTTGCTTCCAGCAGCTCCAGCTCTGACTGCTGCAGGGAGGCTGGAAGCACAGAGTTTCTTGCAAATCCTCACTGCTCCTCCCATCCTCCCCCTTACCCCACCGTGACGATTTTCCTTTTGAATCTTGCTTCTCCCTTTCCTGGAACTTTTCTGGCTGGAGGATGGCTGGAAGGAGGCAAGCTGGGACCTGGCCCCGGGTAGAGGCTGGAATCAGCGCAAGGTGCTGGGATGCACAGGAATGCCCCAGCAGGAGTTTTTACTCTCTCTTTCCTTTCTCTCACTCTTTTAAAGATATTTCGGAGTCCCTCTGATGGGAGCCAGATGTGGCCCAGATGTTTCTGCTTAGCAGAGTGCTAGCCTGCCTCCTGCGCACTCTTGAAGGATGCGTGTGTGTTTCGGTGACGTCGCCGCGGCGCTCCCATGCACCCGCACCGCTCACCTCCAGCGTGCACAGAGCTGCCGGGGGTGCTGCGCACATCAGCAAGCACAAACAGGCAGGGACATGCACACACACCTGGGTTTGCACCTCCGGAGCCCCTCGCCGGGTCCCTGCAGGCTGTGATGCTGGGTACGGGGCAGATCCTGCATGGGCTACCCAGCAACTGCCACTCCAAGAAGAGGTTTTGGAGATCTGCTGGAGCCTTGCCTTCCTACCACCCATCACACTGCAGCACGGTTGCATGGCCACCGGGGGCTGGCCATCACCTCCTTTTGGCAGAGCGCTTTGCCTGACAAGTGCCAGCAAGCACCAGCATTCCAGAGCCACGCCGGAGAGCCACGCCGCCCTCTCCCCTGCGGGGCCTCGCAGGAGCTGAGCTCGCTTCTCTTTCTCCACATGCTTCCAGCATCGGTGCGATCCCTCCGAACCAGAGCGGGCCAAAATCCCCTGCCTGTGACAGCCCCCGCAGCACTTGGCATCTTCCACAGAGTAATCTGCCACAGACCCTTTCCTCCATCACTCACCTGCCTCTGAGCAGCAGCCAGCCCTCCCTCCCTCCCTCCCTCCGGACACACGCACGTGCACACAAGATGTATATCATTGCAATATTTCCCCCATGTGCTTCCAGAGGTGGTCTCCTGCGTGCCCTGGGAGGGGGGTCCTGGGGGAGAAGCAGCCCCAGCCCACTCCCAGAACTTCTAGCACCAGGTCGTCCAGCCCTGGGCTTCCCCCCACAGCGCTGCAGAGTCGGGCTGGATGGAGAGGGGCAAGGATGGGGTTTCATGGTCCCAATGCATCGGGGCCCGTGACTCACAGGTGCTGGGGGCTGTTCCCTGGCTGGACCCGTGGTGTCCAGGGCTCAGTGTCCGGGAGCCAGCCCTGCCATGGTCAGCACCCAGACCCAGGACCAGTCTCCTTGTTCGGGCTCCAGTTTTCTTTCCCATTTATGGACTCGTGTTGCCATTCGCAGTTCATTGTGCAGCATAAATCTCAGCAATGCCGGGTGACATTTAAGAGCAGGCGAGTGTGGATGGGGGGGGACAGCGGTGCGGTGGGAGGTGGGGCAGAGAACCCATCACATCCAGTGATGTTAAACCTCAGATGAACCTGGAACAACGTGCCTGATCCGGGAGCTTGGAAATGACCATCCACTCACCAAGCCAGACACCCCATGTTGATGTCCAGGGGCAAGTGGTAGGTCCAGGCTGGGCATCCCAGCACAGAGCAGTGTGCATGGGGGGGTTGGCATTGCCTCTTCCCCACCACCCCCTCCTCCGCTTCTCCCTGCTCACGCTCCCCCTCTCTCTCCTAATCCCCACAAATGCTAAGATATTTAAATGTGGTATTTTCAAATCTAATCAGCGTTCCAAAGCTGTGCTGCCGCCACTCAAATTTAATTTGATCCATTTACCAGCTTTGTGGTGCATCTAATCAAAGAGACGGAACAATTAGGTTAATGTCAGGGGTCACCTCGCAGCCTCCTGTGCCGCTCAGCAACAGGAGGCATCTGCAGCAAGGCCGGCCCTGAGGAACAAAAGCAGGAGCCAGGGGTCTCTGGGGCCTGGGCTGGAGATGGCCATGGAGACAGAGGGCGTCCCGGGTCACGCACATCACAGGGATGGCTCGGAGGGAGGCCAGGGAAGGTGGGATGCTTCATCCCTCTTTGCTTCAGCGTGAGCAGAGACATGGGCTATGCAGACCAGTCTTGTGTGAGGGTGTGCGTCCTGCTCCAGCCATCTCTTGACCCATCCATCCCTAGAAAAGGCTGTTCTGTGACGTGCTTGGCCTGGGACTGCTACTGCTGCTATTACAACTCGGTGACTCCTGACACGATAATCTAGATAAGACGAGCTTTGTGTCACTCACACATTTGGGCTCTGGTTAGGGTTGGTAGAGGTTCAGGTAGCAAAACCTCAGCCAAACTATCTCCTAGCTTAACCAAAGCTGTAGTACCATGTCATGCATGGGGTGAGATCGCTCCAGATCAGACTGGACATCACATTTGCCAGCTGATGATGGGCAAACCAGATTTAATGAGAAGGAACAGACAGGATCTCAGTGCCAACAAATCAGACAAGCCTGGTGAACAAGCAGTGCCGTGAAGCCAGGGGAGAGCAAGGAGCCCCTTGGGGATGGGTGCCTTTCCCCCGCCTTACTGGGGGCCATAGCTCTACAACTGGAATCTCTCCACCATGATATGGTTCACCTCACAGGCTCTCTATGCTCTTCACTCATGCCAGGATAGGGCTCAGCCCCATTGGGAAGGGCCACTGGAAGGAGCAATGGTTGTGGCATTTGCCCTCCTGGGTTATAGCCTCCAGTTTGGTCCCGGGCAGCTTTGAAGTGCTACACGATCCTGGGCCTGGACACAGTCAGGAGGAGACGAAGATCAAAGGTAAGTGTCTCTGGTGCTGCATTTTATAGCCCCAATAATGGCAGAGCAAGGGATCCCTCCCTCCTCCTCCCCACCTCCCTGCCGCTAAGCAGCATGCTTTGCCTTGCTCTTGAAGCCTCAGCCCATCCCTCGCCTACGGAGATGTCCTCCTGCGTGTGCTTGTTGGGCTTGGCTTCAGTCCCCCCTCCATCCCCAACCCCTGATCCTGCTGCAGGATCTCTGTGGCGTGGATGCGAGGGGCTGGGATGCAGAGCAGGGCTGCTGGGGACGATTCCTTGTTTGTTTTTTTAATACATTATTTGAAAGACTGGAAGAAGTGAAGGGGAGGCAGGCGTGGGGAGAGACAGCACATGTGATGCCTGCTGTCCCCCCTCCTCCTTGACACAGACCTGAGCCCAGAGGGACCCACACTGGGGTGGCAGTGGCTCAGGAGATGTCAGGTGGGTTTCAGGCAGTCTTGGGGTGCCGCGTGGTGCCATCCCAACAAGTTTCTCCACCCACAGTCCTCACCTCTCAACACCCGGCAGATGTGCATTGCCCTCCTGCTGCAGCGTTGGTGAAGTCCCTGGTCTAAGCTGGGTTAGAGGTTTGGGAGCATTAGGTATTTAGCTTGAAATGGACTGAACGGAAAAACAAACTTTTTTCCCACCACCCATGAAATTCCTAACCCAAACTTTAATTACTGTTGTAGAAAAGCCTCAATCCCTCAAAACCACGAGAGGGGGAAAAAAAAAAGGGGGGGGAGCAAATACAGGAACAGAGTCTGTGAAAAGCTGGGGCAGAAAACAAAACAAACCTACAGAAAACGAAAATAAAACCCACCCAGCTTTGATTGCTACAAAATACATTATTTTTTCAGGATTTTCATTTTCCCCAGAAGAAGTCCTCTGCCACCCCATGAGCAGCCCCAGTACCCTGACATGTTTCCCATGCCTGGGCTTCCTAGCATCCCCTTTCCCAAGCCACAGCCACAGAATTGCCACTCCACTGCTCCCTGCCAAAGGAAGCCACAGCCCTGGACGTGGGCTCACACCAGCTCATCTGTCACTGCACTCCAACTTGGCACTGGAAGGATAATGAGAGAGACAGTAAAATTTAGAGCTGGTACTGGAGAGGGGGGCAGCCCTGTGATGCCAATTCCAAGCAGATATATCATCCCTGGGAGGGAAGGCAGTGCGGGCAACATGCTCCCACCAAGCCCCAAGATGTAGAGAGGAGATCCAGCATTGCTTGTGCTGGATGGATGTGGGAGGGTGAGATGGTGACCATGTACCTACGCATCTGGCTGCACGCCTGCGTGTAGTTTGTGTTTCCAGTGCCTGTTGTGGGTGTAACACTCCCATATCGGTACCTGTTGCTCCTATGGGACCAAGCCCACCAAGATCAAGAGAAGGAGTCAGAGTGGAGGCTCAGGGCTTTAGCACTGTCCCCCATGACTTTCCAATCCACTCATGTCCCGAGGATGCAGATGGATACCTCCGAGTCTGAAGCATCCTCATGTGCCCTCCCTGCTCCATCCCACAGGCCCTCCCTCCTCACTGCCTTCCCTTTCCCCTAAGGTTGTTACAGCCTTTCCCGCCAATTCCCATGTGCTTCCCCACAGCAGCAGGATCTCCAAGACCGGGGCACACATCTCATCAGCCGTGGACCAGGTCCCACGTTACCGCTCTGTGCCCGTGCTCCCTAGGGCAGCAGCATGGCACCTCGCTAAGCCGTGTCCCAGCTTGCGGTGGCTTTTCGCTCCCCAAACGGGTTGTAAGGATGTTTCTGCACTGTGTGATTTAAATACACATGGTTTGCAATCTGTTGCAGAGTGGGGGTACTTGGCATGGCTCCCCTGCCCAGGCTGTTCAGGGACTCTTGGGCTCAGACACAGCTGGGGTTTCCCAGCATAGACCAGGCTTAACACAAGCGAGTAAGCGGAGACAGAGGTGTGTGTCCCACGTCCCCTGCATGCTCAGCTGGATGAGGTCCTGCCCAGCACGCCCTCCACAAACCTGCCACTTCTTCCCAGTTTGTGGGTGCCCAGCAGGGTTTGACGCCAAACCCCACACCCAGAGCGTTGGGTGGGGTATGGGAGGCGAAGGAGAGATGCCCTGGGAAAAGGGGAATTAGAGGCAAACTGGTCGTATTTATTCCTGTTATGGGCAGGAGGGTGGGGGAGCAACTGTGACAGGCTGGTACCCAGAAGCTCTGCCAGGACCTCAGTGCTCCACACTCTCACACTGGGGCTGGCCAAGCCCCATGGTGGGAGCAGGGAAATGCTACTCTAGGCCCTCTCCAATGCCTTCCTTGAGCTCTGTGCCCAGAAAACCGTCATTTACCAGTGCCAGCACAGCCCACAGGCTTGCTCCGAGCCCTCTCCATCCCCCGTGGGTTGTGGCAGGGACCTGGGATGTTGCATTCAGCAGCCCACCTTCTCCAGAGATCATCTCCCTCCCCAAACACAGCTGTCCCTCTGGGTCCTCATAGCCCCATGCACAGCGGACCCAGGCTGATAACAAGAGCTGGATCTTCAGCCCATTTTCCTGCACTTCAGCGTGCACAGGGCATGGAAGCACTGAGCTGCCCGTTTCCTTATGGACCACGATGGAGCTGGAGTGTCTTCATCACAGGGAATGTTGAAAAATGGAGCTTAAACGCCTGCCAGGGCCACCTGTAATTTAAGGCAGGCATTTTCTCTTTCCTTGTAGCCTCCTTCCATCCCTTCTGATACCCGGTGGCTCCCTCCGCCTCCCCTTCACCCATGGTCTGTGTGTCCAGCTCAAGACTGCAGTCTCTCTCCTCTTCCCCGCATCCCTTTCCCTACCATGAGGGTGCCTCTTCCACAGCACATATCACACCCCTGAAGCCAGTGGGTTTCGACAGGAGGACAGGAAGGAGAAGAGCCAATGGATCGGAGAGACCAGACTACCAGGCAGTTGGAGAGACCTTCAGGGGGAGGAAGCCGCTGGGGTGACTCCCCCAGTGGGATATCTCATCGAGCTGGGAGAAGGGAGCACACACTGGTGGCACGGCAGACCCTCTCCTCTTGTGTCTCAATCCTCTTTTCATCACCTCCCATACCCTCTCCCTGTTGTTTTTCCCGCACGCATCCCTCTCCATCATCCCCTTCCCTCTCCCGTCTCCCTGCCTGGCCCCCTCTTCCCTGCGGGGCCGTGCAGCCCGCTCCCACCCCGCACTCTTCCCCAGCAGGGAGGAAGGCGGCGGGGGGCCGGGCTGGGCTGCAGCGGCGAGGAGCGTGCGCAGGAGCTGGCGTGTGTGCGCTGAGGACATGGGAACAGCATCAGAGAGACGACGCCGGGGAGGCAAGGAACACAGAAAGAGTTTAAAAAGCCTGCCCCCCTGTCTGGTTGCAAGGAGTTAATACTGTGATCTGTTGCGTGAGTTCTGATGAGAAGCTGGTTGACATGCAGTGCTGGAATAATGAAACGTAATACACATTAATAGGACCTCCCTCTGTGTGATTGCTTCTGCTCCACTAGCCCCATTGAAGATTTCACTTTTCTTTTAACAGTCAGAATAACAGAATGTGACATTAAGTCTTTTACATGCAGCAATTTATTTTAAAATATTGGGGCACTCAAAACAGTATCCAGAATGTTAAATAAGATATGCATGAGATGGAAATCAGAGCAGCACTGCAGTAAGGAGACAGGAGTCAGACAGAGAGTTTCGCAGGCAAAGGCAGCTCCACTTTTATTCTTAATTGCTGTTTAAGGCACAAAGAAATAGCCAAGTTGGAGAGAGCTCTGAGGTACAGAGCATCTGATCCCCTTAGCTCACAGGTCCAGATGGGAAATCAATGGCCAGCGCGGATCCCGCCTTGCCACCCATCCCCAAGGTCAGGCAGATGAGACAAGCAACCTGGTAAGGTGCCCTGCGAGGCTTCAGGCTCAGCGGGCGCACAGCCTGCCCAGCACTCAGCAAGCCCGTGGAGGCTCAGGGCTTCTGGGAGCCGGCCTGTTGGTTGTCCTTGCAATGAGAGAGGTTCCTTCCTACTTTGCAAAGCACACGCCTTTCGCTTCATCTTGGAAACGCAGTCACTTCTGGGTTGGAGCACATCAAAGCTAACGGCACCAGGGAGCATCACAAGGCTTCCCGGGCTGGGGCCAGCTGTGAGCGGCGTGTCCGAGCTTTGCTGATGTTATGGCCACACTGATCCCACCCTCCAAGGACAAAGCTGGCTCAGCAATGGCACTGAAGCTGTGCCAATGACAGTTGCGCCTAAAGCAACTTGGGATCTGCAGGGTTCGTGCAGCACCTCTTCACATGCTAGGTCCCATCCTTAGCCCTGGAGACTCTGCCCCGTACAGCTCAGTCCCATCCCGTGACCTCTCGCAGGGCTGTCTCACACCATTGCTTTCACCCTTTCCATGGAGTTTCCCCTGCTTCTCCACACAAGCACCTGTGCCCTGTGGAGCCTTCATCCATCCCATCACAGGTGCCGTGCCAGGCTAAGCCCATTGCTGATTCACTGCCCAAGCGTAACGTCAACCTGATAAGCAGTAGCTGTTCATGGGGACAGTGACTCATGTCAGCTGTGGCCTGGCCCTTGTTCTTGGCCAACCCTTTGTGCACCCCCCCTGCAATCCCCAACTGGGCAGGGGCCACATTTAGCTGAGCCCCCTGGACCCCTGGCTCAGGTCTGATGGACACTGCTGATCCCGCCGGAGTGGGTGCAAGGAGCCCAGCACCACGCCAAGTGCCCCATGCAATTGCAGAGAGGCAACGACAGAGTGTGACAGACACCATCCAGCCTTTCTTGGGGCCACAGTGGGGCTCCAAGCAGGACCCCCGACACGTGGAAGGAAGGGGGAAACCAGAATGTCTTTCACCTAGCAGCTGAAAAGAGAAAGCTCCTGATACACCCACCTGCATCTCCCTTGCCCTGGGAGGAAACACCACAGGGACTCTCGGACCTCCTCAAACCACAAGCCAAACTGCATTTCTCCCAAAACTCCTCTGCCAAGCCCTGAGGCTGCGGGTCAGAGGCCTGAAGCAAAGCTGGGCGGCTGAGGAGCGTCTGGTTGAGTTGTCATCCATGGAGGTATTTAAAAGATGTGTAGATGTACTGCTGAGGGACATAGGTTAGTTGTAACTTGGCAGTGCTGGGTTAAAGGTTGGACTTGACGATCTTAAAGGTCTCTTCCAACCAAAACAATTCTATGATTCTGTGATTCTAGGACACAGCGGATGCTTCCTGCCTGGAGCATCCCCTTCATGGGGTGGAGGTGAGCTTTGCCCCTCTGATCTGGGCAGACGTCCCCTCTTGGCTCCAAATCCCACAGATCCCGACACCAGGCAGCACCTCCCCACTCCCGCAGACCATGTGAAGAGCTGTCCCCACATGCCCTTTGCCGACTTAAAACACTGCTGGGGCACAGATTGTCCCCAGGCCAGACCCCCCACTTGGGTGTCACACAGGGCAGTGCTGACACGGGCAGCAGGACCATCCCCTCTCTTCAGCGCTGATGTTGCAGAGGGTCGGTGGGGTGTTCCGTTGAGGGTGTCCTCCTCAGTGACACGTAAAGTGCCTGGAGGACTCAGTGCAGTCACAACCCATGCACATCAGGCTTCACCACTCTCAAAGTGGGAAAAAAAAAAGAGCCAGTATCCTACAGGAGAGCCGCTACAGTGCTCCCAAGGGCCACTTCTGCCGGTGCTCGTGCCTCCTCTGCCTGTAAGCAGGCAGCTGCCCCTCAGGCTGCGTACCTGGGTGGGCAGGCGCAGTGCACCTGGGAGAGGGGCTGGGGGATGCTGAGCCAGGCGGTGAGGCCGTCAGCCATGCCACAGCCCTGACCTCTGTCCCCTGGCTCCAGAGACCTGGAGCCTCTTCACCTTGGAGAAAACCCGACCCACCGCTGCGAAAGGGGCCTGGGAATTTGCTGGTGTCCTTCCTGCCTCCCTCGCAGCGCCAGCCTTGTCCCCGTGCCAGCTTCACTTCAGTATTATTCTAATTTAGG
Source organism: Burhinus bistriatus (assembly GCA_013397275.1). Taxonomy (NCBI): domain Eukaryota; kingdom Metazoa; phylum Chordata; class Aves; order Charadriiformes; family Burhinidae; genus Burhinus; species Burhinus bistriatus. Next base: position 356,263 of record VYXH01010527.1, read on the forward strand.
GAACTGATGCAAAAGGCTGTCCTGGCAGTTCGACTTGCCTTGGACTGGGGTTATTTCGGTTTAGCTTCAGTCATCTGAGGACAGGTCACGCTTTAAGCAAGCCTATCTCCACATGGCGAGGGTTTGCAGGGGATCGCAGACATCCATGGAATGGGTTAAGGAAAGCTTGCTGCCTGAGCCGGGCATCACTGGGGATGTACAAAACCCCCAAGGTGCAGCCCAGGAAAACTGCACAGGGCTTCCTCTGCTGTTTCGGATCATCCTCAGCCCTGCACGGACACCCGTGCTCCCCTGGGAGTGCTCGAAAGCACGTTGGTGAGCTGGGAACAGGCTGACACGAGCCCAGCTGGTGACAGCCCCGTCCCAAGCTGTGGTCACGGTGAGCTGCCCACCCGTAACGTTGGGCTATTGCAACCCCTCCACCAGCGCTGTTTTTATTCCTCTAAACCTTGGCAGGTCTCTGCAGCCTTGCTGGGGGAGGACTGCCTTCCGGATGGGTTGGACGGACCTCACCCTCTCCCGTCCCTGTGGCTGGGAGCGGCTGGCACCGGAGTGTCTGCCCTCCTCTGCTGCTGCCACCCACTCATCCCCTGGGACATACACGGCCCTGGGTTAAACGGGGGAGCACTGGGGTGGGATGAGGTCTGCGGCATCTGGGAACATCAGCATGGAGGTGGGAATGGAGGTGGGAACAGTCCCCTCTGGCACTGAGCTGGGGAGGAGACGATGCTGCGGGGGGTGTGCGTGGCAAGGCACGGCGTGCAGGCATACCGTGGGCTCCCGGCGCTCACCTCCGGCACATCCCGGCACAACTCCAGTTTGACAAGCCCAGTCTCGTTGCTCTGGGATCGGACGTGGGGCTCACCCTCTCGGCTGTGTCTGCATGATAAATTCGACATGCCCAGGGGTGTTGCTGCAGACTGAGGCCAGGGAAAGCACAACACAAGTCCCCAAGATGTCCAGGGAAGCCCCTTAGCCTCCAAAGCGGGATGCTGAGTCTGCAAGACTCCAGGCAGGAGCTGATGTTCAATGGGGACAGCCCATAGCAAGTAAAGGCTGAAGCTGCCTGCGGGGACAGGAATGTTCCTGCATCATCCTCCAAGAAGCCAGCACTGGCAAAAGAAGATCATGAACAACTGGCTGAAGATGGATTTGTTTTAGCGAGGTGATTCCCAGGTTCATTTGGTTTAACAGCACCACATCCCTCCCACCTTAAGGACCACAGAGCCCAGGGCTTCCCCCAGGGTTAACACTGCCCATGTGTATGTTACACATTTTGCTCTAAACCCCCAGGAGACCTCGGACCAAAGATAAGCAAGTCCCTCAGCACCCCGCTGGGGAATAGGGAGCTTGGGGGCAACTGGGAGCCAGAGAGGGCAGAGTCCTACAGAGACCTCCTGGAGGCGGTGAGCCTGGTGCTCATGCTGGTGTCAAGCACGTGGCATCCCCCAACTGCAGGCTGGGCATGCAACCCAGCCAGTGGAGCTTATTGGCATGCGGTGGCTCCGCTCCTCACCCACTGCATCCGAGCAGAGCCGAGGTCCAGCTTGGCACCCCAGCAGACGCTGGTGGTGCACAGGCAGCAACCTAAAAAGGAGCCTCAGCCTCGTGCAGCTTGTTTCACTGTGGATGATGGCAGGGCTCCATCTCTCCATGCCTGCGTGGGGCACTCCTGGCCAGCCCAGCTTGGCCGTGCCTCACAAAAGCAATTCTTACCCTGAGCAAGCACTGCAGTCATCGCAGCTCTGCAGGGATGGCTGACACCAAGGAACAAGACCAAAGAGTTGTAATGCCCCCTCCACCTGGCCCCCCTGGCACAGGGAGTTGCTTGCCTGGATATGGCCATTAGCCTGGGCTGGAAGGGCTTTCTCCTGCTCTCTGTGCATGAACATGTTCCCCTCAGGACTCAGGTGGCTGGTGGGAGCATCGCACTCTGTGCGTGTGTGTCCTGACTGCTTTAAATGCCTGCTCTGTGCAGTCATTAGATGATATTTATGGTCCTTATTAAGCAGCAAGAAAAAAAAAAAAATCTGATACGTGCATTGAGAACTTGAACTCACTTGGATATGCAGACAGCAGGCGCCATCCGAACACGGATCCTCGACGCCCGCAGCAGCCCCGCGAGGGACGAGTTCTGTGTCTTTAACGGCCGCGCAGGATGGCGGCGGGAGAAGGCTGGGAATGTTCCTGGCAGGGCTGCACAGCCCAGCAGCGCGCAGCAGAGCAGCAGTGGGGATAAAGCACGGTCTTGTTTAGCTGAGGGAGAAAATGCCTCTTTCTGTGCCTATTTACCACGTCCGGTGTCAGGGTCCACAGCAGGGGAAGAGCACGTGTTCCCATCTCAAAGGGTTCTCCTTGATTCGGTGCCACGCAGCCCCTGAGCTGCTGGAGGGGCTGGTGCACGCGAGTTCTGCGTGCAACATGTCTCGTGTCTGGGCATTGCCTGCTCCAGACTGGCCGAGGGCCAGGACACTGAGTCCCAAAGGTGCTGCGACTCCCCAAGGTCACAGGGAGGACTGGGGAAGGGCCAGGAGCAATGCTTAATCCCACGGCTCTTGGAAAAAAAACCAAAAAACAAAAACTCTTTCTACAGCCACACACAATCTAGCAACGGGGTCTGCCGTGCTTCGTCTGCTGGCAGCAGCACAAGCACCGAGGTGGCACGGGTCACCTCCCTCCGGGAGCCCTTGCGGCGGGGGCGGACGTTGCCTCCCCCCAGGTCCTGGTGCTGAGGTCCTCGGAGCTGATGGCAGCCCCCTGGGCTTTCGGTCCTGCCCTCCCTCGAGCGGCGGTGGTGCTGGGGAGCGGCGGTGGTGCTGGGGAGCGGCGATGCCAGCGTGTGCGGGAGACCTCCCTGCGCGGCTGTGACTTTGTAGCTGTGGATTTGTAGCCTGGCTGCTTCCTAGCTCAGCATGGAAGACACTCTACAATTTTTAATTTGCCAAAAAAGCCCTCTTTTTAGTTTACAGGGACAGAAGGGGGACTTTTATGTGCAATCTGTACAGCTCTCCAGAAAGCACTTACATTTATGATGTTCATGAAATTTATAGCCAGTTGGCAGTGCTGCTCTCTCCTCTCCTCTCCACCAGCCACCCTGGCAGGATGGCAGACTATAATAAGCAAGCCACGCATTCAAGTGGCATAAAAGGCATTTCTACAAGTTAGCCTCCTGCCCAGTCTTATAAACTCTAACAAGTCTCTAACAAGTAGGCAGGATCTCTTTATACCCAGGGAGAAAAACCCCTTTCAGAAATGGCCTTTTCACAAAGCCCACACCTTTCTTCTAATTAAGGTTAAATAGCTCCATGTTTTCTGGCCAATTTCATTCTTTCCCCTTATTCCCCTCTTAACAAGGCAGCCTTTAAAAAGACATCACTAATTGGTGTCTGCTTCTCACATACCATGCGTGCTTTGATAGTCGGTTAGAAAGCCTTCCCCATCGATCAAACTTCCACTGAAAGGCTGCTAATGTGCTCCATGTGTCTGCCACAGGACAAAGCCAAGTGGCGGGTCCCCAGCTCCCTTCTTCTCCTGTTCCCATACTCCCTCCCGGGACCGGGGGTCCGCAGCCAGGTCTGCCCCCCGGCACCAGCCTCCCTGGGAATAGCCCGGCCCCGGCATTGAGAGCGGTGCGGGGAAGAAATGACTCCTCGATGTGTGTGGCAATTCGGAAATTAATGGGGAGTGGTTAAATGTTAAGGGTAGGATCTAAAACAGAGCGGGGCGAGAGAGCAATTGTCATGCTGATGAGGCTGGAGGAAGGCCAGCGAGCCTTCCTGTGAATCCCAGTCCTCCCCAGTGCTTTCTGGGCTATTAAGTGAGATTTTCCTGGGGAAAGAGTTGGGGAGGGGGATGCTGCCCTGCCAAGGGGCAGTGCTCCCCTTTGGCCTCCCAGCCCTGCCAAGGACGGGTTTGGGAAGGAGGGAGCAGTGCTCCCAGGTGTGCTGTTCCCCATTCCCTGCGCCCTGGCCATTGAAGGACACAGGCTGCATCTGCAACTGGTGCAATCTGCAGCTAATCAGCCCTTCTCCAGCCAGCAGGTCTGAGCCGCCGCAGTGCCCTTGGGGAAAAGACACAAGAGACGGTTGTCATTAGGAGAGGGCTGCAAGCCAGACCCTCCCCAGGACCCGCTCCCTCCAGCCCGGGCTCCTTTGCTCTGACCCTGCTCTTGCAACCCCGCTCCTCACCTCCACCCGCCGTCCCAAGGAAGGTGCTCTGCCATGTCCCCGGCTCCACTGCCGCTGTCACCGTGCTGGCTCTGTGCTGGACTCCCAGCTTTGGGCAGAGCAAAACTCCCATCCTGTGCTGCTCCGTGGGGTCTCAGAGCACCGACGGCTTAACTTTGGGTGGCTGCAGGAGACACCAACCAGCTGGGCTCCTGAGCCTGGGGCCATAGTGGTGGGTTCGTGTCTGGAGTGGGAGAGATTCAGTGTCTTTTTGGAGGGGATGGCAGCAATGTGCACTGGGCAGGAGCCCTTAGCAGTCACCCAGGCATCTCTCCCCAGGCAGGGGATCAAAGCAACTACCTGAGAGAGGAGAAGGCAGTGGCAAACCTGCCTGGAGGAGGCTGGATATGAAGGATCACGCCTGGGCTTCGCTATGATGCTGCTCTGACTGCAAACAACTCTCCGTTCCCCCTGTCTAATAAATGCCATTTTTTTTAAGAAGTTACCTTTCCCAGCTGTGACTCGCTGCTGGTTGCCAGACCTCCCCCTAGGATGAAGTCTTCACTCTGCAGGTTTAGAGGTCTCTGGCGGGGCTGTTAAGTTAAGCCTGGAAGTGATGTCTTCCAGCCTGGTCACAGGGGCTTTTTCCTGGAGTAGGAGCCAAGGATTCCCAGAGGAGGCTTATAAGGGTGGCAGCCAAAACCAGGCATCTCTCTGGCATCACTGTGTGACAGGCACATGCCTGGCACAAGGTGCTCTACAGAGCAGCAACCTATGACCATACTGCCGTGCCGAGGTGACGGGGTGTCCCCAGAGGACACACACGCACACACCAAGCATTTTTTAGTGACAATTTGCAGCCCTTTGTGCTGCTGGAGCCAAGGAGGAGAGAGATGGTTGGCGGCCAGACGCTGGCTCCCTCCCAATGCTCAGTGGGGTTTGTCAACACCATAGGTTGTGCAGATGGAGACCTGCCAGGAAACGGCGTCCCCAAACCTCCCAGGCAGGCTGGCAGGTGGCTTCCCAGCTCCGTGGCCAGAGATGTAGCTGGTGAGACGTGCAGAGCCCTGACACAGTTTTGGAAAGAATCCTGCATGCTTGTGGCCCTGCTGTTCCTCCCCACCCCCCTGCGAGGGATTACCTGGGTTTTTACAGCTTCATCCCCATTTTTCTGCTGCAAGACAGCAGAGGAGCAGGATCTCCGTTGGGCTTGCCATGGAGCTCGCTCCTCTGGCAGGCACGGCCATCCAGCATTTCCCATTCCTGGGCTGGTGTGCCAGCGCCGAGGCCATCTCCCAGCTCCCCTCCGCAGCCAGCTGAGACACAGCCGGTTCCATGGGAAGCCTGCCAGGACAGAGACGCCACGCGTGCTTTTTGGTGACTCCAGACAATGGATAAATGGCACACCTGCTTGTGCAAAGTTCATTTAAATGGCACTCCTGGTGCTGCCGGCAGCTTATCGCAGCGGTTAACAGGTGTGAATCGGTATCTACGAGCGCACGTTTTCCACTGCACAGCCCTTTGTTCAGCTCCTGCTGCTTCCCTGGCTCCGTTCTGCCTGCTAAGCACACAAATCTTCCCTTAATAGAGAAAGTTAAAGTCTTCCCAGTGTTTGGTTTCTCCAAACAGACAGCACAGTCCCACGACTCGCATGAGCCCTTCCATATCACCTGGGGTCTCCAGGGCATGAATTGAATTGGGACAGGCACGTTGCTCTGTCCCCTAAAATTAGCTGAGCCCCAAAGCCCAGCTGGCTTGGCTCGCCTCCCACATGTCCTCCGCAGAGGCCAGCACCCTCGTTTGCACATTTTGGGCAGCAGCACGTTTCCTTCAGGTGAGATGGAGCTGTGGCTGGGTTGAAGGCTGTGTCTAACAAAGGCAGGCAGCACGCACGGGCTCTGCCTTCACCTCCCTGCACTGTTCCAGCACTGGAGACAACAGGAGCAGTCAAGTCACATGGTCCTTGGGGACATATTTTGGAGTGTTTTGGGGTGCCTGGTTGCCCTCACACAGACTGACAGCTCTTGGGGACCTTCCCAAGCCTGGTCCTGCTAATCAGGAAAACCAGCTTCCCACTCAGCTGCCCGGGATGCTGGCAGGACATCTGACATGAGGGCTGGGGATGCCTTTTCCCTCTGATCCCCACTGATACAAAGGTGCTTCAGGCATTAATGGATCTGGACCTTCACCCCACCAACCCCATTTTCACAGCACTGCCTGACCCGCGGGAACCCTGCAGGACTCAGACCCCCGAGTAACTCACAGGGGACAGGGCTGCCTGAGTACTTAAGCATCTCATTACACGACTGAACTAATCCTTCGGTATCAGATGTACTACCTGAACATCTGTGCTTTAACGCGGAGTGGCCACACTTGTGGTACGTGCACCGTATCGCACCAGCTCTCCGGAGGCAAGAGGGAGCCTGCCAGGGGGCTTCGGATCAGAGCAGTCCTCGTGTCGGGCTGTTATAATGAAGTGCCTGGGGAGAGGTACATGAAACACGGTGTAGCTCATCTGTGCGGTGCTGCGAGTGTCTACGCAGAGCAATTACGCTGCCAAGAGCAGGGTTTTCAAATGAGGGGTGCAAATCAGCCACTCAGCAGAGGTGCCTGGTGCAATTCAAGAAGCTCTGGGGGGTCCTGAGACGTCTCCACAAGGCTGGCAGATGTGACACAGGATCTACGGGAAACCTGTGCCCTTCTGGCTTGACAGATGGTGGCCAGGTGGGCTACCCCAGGTGTCTCAGATGGCACTGGGTGTCAGCAGGGCGATGCTAAGGGACACACCTAAATACATAGACACTCGATACGTATGGGTGTACACCCAGCCCTCCCGAAACCACATGCATGTGTTTTAGACATCTGCCCCTCCTTGCCTCAGTTTCCCCACCTGCGTTAGGTGGTTACGCTGCCTTGCCATCGTTGGTCTGCCCTCCTGCTATACGGAGAGCCAGCCCTCACCCTCCAGCCCCTCCGCCCTCCCCTGTCCCATGCTCAGTTAAGCTCCTCTGCCAGGGGGGTGTCCAGCCTTGGTTTGTCACCCCTGGGCACTTGATCCCCCCTCTCTGCCTCCGTTAACAATGTGCCTCCTTTCTAAATGTAACTCCCGTGGCTTCTGCTTCCAGCTGCTGGTTCTTGGTCTGTCTTTCACAGCTGGATTAAAGAGCCCTTTAGTACCTGGGATTTTATCCCCGTGAAGGCACTTATACGCTGCAATCAAAACACTCCTCGGTCTTGCCTCTGATAAGCTGAGCAGACTGGGCACTGCGCGTCTCGCTGCAAGGCTTTCTCCCGCCCTCCGACTGCACGTGGGGCTCAACTCGGGGCTTCCTTCAGTCCCAGCGATGGGCTTGCCCATGCTCTGGGGTGACGACTCCTCCACCACGTGCATTTCTGTGCAGCTGACAGACCTCCCTGTCTCACCTGTGCTTCCTCGGCGTTTGCTTCCTTGAGCACATAAACTTGCTTGTCGCAGCTCTGCCTGGTACAAGGACTTTACAGCTAAAGGTCCCACCTCCCGCATTCCCCTTTACCTCAGGACACTTCATGGCCCACATCATGCAGATGGGGAAACTGAGGCACGGGGAGACCAAAGGGTAGCCAATAAGTTTGTTGCAAAGCTGGAAAGAGCCCCTGGTGCCCCAGCTCCCTTGCAGTCAGGGCAAGGTGCTCACACCACATTTTCAGAGTCTGCCAAGGTGGAAGCGGGGTTCGTTCCACTCCAGTCCTGCGCCAAAGCTCCTGGAGCATCCCGGCAGGGAGCATCTCCCCAGCTCTGAGCACAGAGGGACAGCAGCGCTGCTGAGGATGAGCTGCCTACTGGTAATGACCCAGGTCTGGGCAAATGGCACATCCAAATGGCATGGCCAAATGCCCAGATGGGGAAAAAAAAAAAAAAAAA
>VYXH01010527.1:364359-384430 GCA_013397275.1 Burhinus bistriatus
AAAAAAAAAAAATCCATCAAGGGCAGTGAACAAAGGACCTGCCTGAAGTGCAGCATTCACACGCGTGCTGGGTTTGTACCAGCCTCCTGGCCCCACAGGAGGTGCAGCCCCTCTCTCATGGCGAAGAGACCTCAGAGCAGGCTGTAGGATCTCCCAGACGTGGTCCCCAGCTCACCCTCCTGTGCAGGACTGCTGGGGAGGTCTGGCCGGGCAGTGCCATCCGTCCCTGTGCCCTCCTCCTCCCCTGTCTCCCCACCACGGCAAGAGGAGTGCAGGGTGCTGAGCCCCAGCCAGGGTCTGGCCTCGCTGCCTCCTGCTGAGCCTCTCAAAGCCCCCTCCACCCCTGGTAGGTGCAACCGCCTCACCCATCTCCTTGCAGACTCTGCTGCACCCCAAGCTCCCCGCAAGACTCCCTGGCCTCTGGTGCTTGCCTGCCCCAGCTGAGGATGACAAGCGCCATGATGCCACCGTGGCAGCTCATCATCCAGCAGGTCACCAGCTTAGCCTCTATCGCTCCATTTGCTCACAGGCTGCATTGTCATCATTGACAAGAGACACGTTTGCTGGCGGACACGAGACAGGTCCAACCTTCACCTCTCCTGCCTAGGTCTCCTGCAGCTCTTTGTGTGCGCTGCAGAAGATACCTGCCTTGGCAGAGATGCTCTGTACTCCACGGTGTGGTTTCAGTGGTACCACACACGTGACCAAGGGCCTTTGGGTTTTCCAAGTGGAGTATGGGGGCTTGTCTCAATGGTGGCACAGCAGAAATGTACTCTTCCCCTTCCCAGGATGTGCCAAGGGCCCAGGAGATGTGAGAAGGCACGGCAGGACAGGAGCCATTCGTATCCCCCCACAACACGCTGCACCTCCGAACAGATGCCTTGGGGTGCCCAGGTACATCGGCAGCAGAGGAGGTCCCTCTGCGAGGCAGGGCAGGAGCAGCTGGAGGAGGGTGAGGGTGTTTCTAGCGTCTCCATTATTCGTTGTCCGCACAGGATGGGTGGTGACAGGGAAAGCTCTCAGGCTAACCCAGGGGTAGCAGCTAACCCGGTGGGGTCCGTGGGGGCTCAGAGCTGGGACAGGGTCATCCTGGGGCTGCAGCCAGCTGTGACGAGGAATTCCTGGGATCAGGAAACGGCAAACACAGGGGAAGAGAGCTGGGACTTCCCTACTAGTCAGCTATACTCCGATTCCCTGAAGAGCATTGGAACAATTAATCAGACAAGCTATTGCAAGGCTGTAGTAGATAACAAGGAAATAAGTAACATCCAGCCTGGGTTTGTCAGGAGCAAAGTGTGTCGCACAATCTAATTTCCTCCTACAGCGGAGCAGCAGGCCTGGCGGAGGGGGAAGCAGGAGGTGTCATGTATCCAGATATGCATGAGGATTTTGACAGGGTTTCTCAAGATATTCTCCCAGGCAAGTTCCGGAAACGCGGATGGGAGAGCAGTCAGACGTCAGGTGGCACGAGCTATTTGGGAAACTCTGCAGAAGATGCATTAGCTCTTCACCTGGCAGCAGCACCAGGCTGCCCAGGGGACTGAGGGGTCCTCTTGGCTCCAGTATGATTTTCTTTTCATTAGCAGCCTGGGAATGAGATAGGGAAGGGGCCATGTGAGGGTAAACCCAAGAGTGAGCTGAAGCAATCCTACAGGACAGCATGGCCAAGGATTTCCTGGGATGTGCATGCAGAAGCATAGCCTGCGAGATGCACCAGCTCACCCTCAGGCTCTTCTGGGGAAGCCATCAGCTTTGGGAGCCACGTGTCAAGCAAACAGTGGCCTAAATGGACTGACACCAAAGAAGAAGGGGGAGATAATGATGTTGTGGGCAGTGGATGGACCAGGGGATCTTGGTCCAGCCTTTTTGTCCCTCCTGAGACAGCACACTTGAACAACTGCTTTAGGGACCACCTCTGGTCACTCTGCACCCAGCAGCACCCATCAGACCTGCCTCCAGGTCTGTTGGTTACCTGAGCCTGGACACTGGTGGCTATTTCTTCTCCAGACAGGGAGAGGCCAGATTCACCCCTGCACAACAGCAGGAGAGCAGGCGCTTACGCAGAGGCTGCTGGGCTTAAGCAAGGCTCCCATGCAGACCTCCAGACAGTCCTAAAATAGCATTTTTCTATGCCTGAACACCTTCATTTTTAAGTTGTGGGTGCATGAGGCAGAAAGGAGCACACCTCTACCCCATCCTAGTGTTATGAGCGCTGGGCTTCCAGCTCTTCCACAGCGAAACCAAGACATTTTTAGAAACTCAAATGCATGTTCTTATTTTGTCATTGCACCAATGAGTAAAATGTTTGAATTCGGTTTTCACGGAGGAGGGAGAGGCTCATCAGCCGGGAAGCATCCACCTCTGCCAGCTGTAAGCCTGGGAAAAGAGACGGGCAACGATGGAGGTTGTGGCTGGCTGAAGGAGGGGATGCTGGCCAGACCTGGGAGGAGAGCAGCGCTGCTGGACGGGGCTGGGAGGAGGCAGCCGCCAGGCAGCCCTCCCCATCCCAACAGGGCTAAGGCAGCAAACCTTCTCCGCAGCTCCTCATTCCCTCCCCCAGCTCATTCAAGGCCATTACGGCTCTGCGGGAGGGCAGCCATCACCCACCTTGTCAGATACATTTCAGTGCCTCTCTTCCTCCTCGTTCCGGTGAAGGGTGCCCTGCACGCAGCCGCATGATTGACTTTAAATATAAGAAGGCAAAACAACCGAAGGCCACCCATGGAAAGCCGCGTGCCAGCTCCTGACAGCACGCACGTCCTCCTCCCAGCTCATCAGCACGGCACGGCTCCCCCTGGCATGACACTTCTCTTTCTCTGTCAGCTGGCGGAAGTCATCTCGCCGAGGTCCCCAACGGGGCGGGGGGATGACACCGGGATGCAAACGAGTTTGTGCCGCCCCAGGTTGCTGCTTCGCAGATGAGCATCTCGCTGGATCAGGCTGGCTGCTTCCGAACCACAGTGAAGGGGAGTGTGTCCCCGAGGAGAGTGTGCACCAGCATCTCAGCATTTGATGGGTGGCTGGGGACATGCCACCTCTGATGGAGACATGAGAGTGTGTGCTGCTGTCACACAGGGGAGAGAAGGAAGGATGCGAGACGAGGGAGCAGGAGTATCTCCTCCATGAGCATCCCGGGCACTGCAGCCTGCCAGGAAGAAAAGCAGTGAGGGCAATGCGTTGGGAGGTGATCTTGCAGGGACTTTCAGGTTTGATGATGCTTCAGGGGGTTGAAGCATGGGGACAGGGAAGCAATGGGAAGCCAGGATGTATCAACAGAGTGAAATCCTCTGCTCCTGGAGAGGAAGATCATTCCTTCAAACCCAAGGGGTGACCGTAGCTCTGCTCCTGGTCTGCAGTTGGCACAGCCGTGGTTACGTGGCTGGTTGCCTGTAAGACCAAGGTCACACTCACAGTGACAGGAGAAGGCCACAGGGGAGCCAGGGAACCACATAGTCATTACGAGAGCGTGTCTGTGTGGTGTCAAACTACCTGCACGTAGGTGTCCCCACTGGGCATGGGTGTGATGGTTTTCACAGACAACAGAGAAACGAGCTGGTGGACATCTCTGAACTTACATCTGCTGATACCAACAGCCCTTGGACAGCAAAGTGCCTCTGCTCGGCTGGTTGGCTCACCCAGTGGACCTGGAAGACTCAGGTAGGCACGCTGGGCACAGCAGCAGGCTATTTGCCCAGGGGACATCACTGACCTCCCCAAACAGCCCTTCTCCTTGCAGTTTGCTGGAGCAACTGGCGTTTGTGGGGTTGCTTCAGAGCAGCTGAGTTCCTGGTGTCTCACCCAGGCCAGGATGAGCATCCAGTATCCAACTAGAGCAGGACATGGGCAATATTGCCAGGTGAGGAGAAGCTTCTGCAGGAACAGGAAGGACCTGCACCTGCTGTCTGCAGAGAGGAGGTTTTGCTTTGGCTGAAAGTTCTTCTGGATGGTCATCTCTGGCCACTCCACAAATTGGGCCAGCACAGGGCCCCATGAGGTTTTCTGTGCCATGGGCAGAGGTTCATTCTTGTCTCAAGCACTTGCAGATTAGACTGTAGAAATAATGGTGGAGCAATTACTGTCAGGAGACACCTACCGGACACTCGCCAGGCAGAGATCTGTGTGCCCTGCTTGCAGCCTCAAAGAAACTGGGGCAAATGAAGGAGCAGCTATTCACAGCAGGTTTTAAGGAAAAGTTTGGACATGCTGGAGCAGAGTCAACAACTCCATAAACCATTCTTTATTCTGCTCCTACACGCACCATGGCACAGGGGTGTCAATAAAGTGGTGACTATCCTGAAGGATCCCCGTGGTGCAGTAATCACCCTCTGAGGGCACAGAGACAACAGCCAGCATCTTCAGAGAGCTGCCAGAGCAAGCAGCGCCCCCCTCGAATAACATGTTGCCCAGGTCCAAGAGCTTTCACAGCCTATTGTGCAGAATCAAGGCCTGAGAAGCATTTTGGACCCACCATCCTCACCTCATTCTGGCAAAAGAGCACGAGAAGAATGTGCCCATGGAGACCCAGTACCTACCGAACAAGAGAGGACAGACTTTGCTGAGGAAAGTGTTCAGCATTCTCCTCCATAAGACTGGGAAACTCTTGGCAGATCGTCTGGAGTCTCCAGCAGGTTGGAGAGGCCACAGGCTTTAATGACGGGGAACTGCAGGAGCACAAACCAGAGCCAGGCATCACTGGACCTCCTCAGGATGGGCTCCCAGCCCATGGACGGCCAATGAACAGGGACCAAGGAGGCAGCCCCAGCCTCCTGGAGCCCAGCTTGCTGCTCCACATACCTGTGTTCTGGGCCAGCTTCTCCTCTTTCTGCTAACGCCCGAGCTCGGAGTGAGGTCAAGACTCAGATGGTCACTCGGAGGAGGGGGAAATGGTCAGGACTGTTGGAGGAGGTATTTCTGAGCTGCTCAAATAGGGGTGACTGAGTCAACACCCTGAAAAGGCTCATTGGCTCGGCTGGTAGGGGTTTATTACTTCATATGTGTGTGTATAAAGCAAATGTCAATGCAAGCAGGCATTTAAAGACAAAATTGGTGTTAATAATAATGATTATGATAATGCTGCCACCAAGAATAACTACACAAACACTGACAGAGGGAGGGCAGGGAGATCCCCGCTTCTAACAAACGTGTGTACTTGGAGAGCTGCAGCTGGCCGATGGGTCGAGGCTGGGACTGCGGCTGGGTAACGGGGCTGCTGCTGCACGGCAGCTGCAGTCCTGGGGATTCACGCACGCACATCGCAGCCCTCCGAATGTCACAGCACCTACGCAAGGCTGGAAACAGGCAGAAATTGTGTCAATGTCTCTGGAAACCTCTGGGATTGATTTCAGGGTCTCGGTGCCGGTCCTGAACTGGAGATTGCTGTGAAGGCAGGAGTTGTGTTTGGTCCCTCCTGGCTGTGAGGGGCTTATTTTGGGGTCTTTGTGGCAGGGATGGGTGAGTGTGTGCATGCATGTGTGCACCGATGGGGGCAAAGGAGGGGTCTCAGTCCGTTTCTTTTCGCTGGAATCACACCTGCCCTGTTCCTCCCCGTCACGGGTGATCACTCTGCAGTTGTTTCCCTCCTATCTCCCTCGTATTATTACCCAGCGCGGGAGATGGAGGATTTTTGCCATTGCCTCGGAGCAACTGTGCTCTTAAGTTTCTTCCAAGACTCACACCAGGGCCGCTTCTCTGCATGTGTGGTCTCTTGGACTGCGTAGCGCTCATAAATAAATAAGGGGAAAAGTTCTTAATCTTCATTCGAAAGCTCCTGGTATCACAATGCTGCTGCACAAAAGCCATCTTATTAGCCCCAAGTGCAAAATGCTGCCTTTTCTTGCAGAAGCTCATTAATTGCAGGTCACCATTCAACAAGAAAGATGAGGCACTTGAGTTCTTCAGGCTCTCATTAGCCACAGAGCTGAACAGTATGTGTGAAATTAACAGTCACCTGAGTACCTCTATAATTTCATAATTATTAGGCCTAATGGGTTAGTCTCTGCCAAATGGTTTTAACTCCTTCCTAGCCAAAGCAGGGAATCGCATGAGATGCCAAGGTTGGCGCATTTCACGAGTTTTATAACCATTTAACAGCTTTCTTGTGGAAATAATAATAAGGAGGGGGAAGTTTCCAGGATCATGTACTGTTTGCATTTTTTAACATATGTTTAGCTTTTAATTATTCATATACAGCGCGCCAAGGAAGCAGATAGCCTGTATCCCGGAGAGCGGGTGAAAGAGCTTTCTCTGCAAAGGGATTTTAATTGGTTTTAAAATGTGTTCTCTGTGTGTGTTTATATTTGCGTGTGTGTGTAAGAGTTGAGCCTTTGGTTTCTCTTCTCCTTGATGATTACATTACATTATTTCCCGTCTCTTACATTTTTATTTATCTTAGGCTTAAAAAGCAAAATCAGAGCTGAGATTTCTGTCTCTGCTTTTGAACTCAAGGATCTTGGAAATGGCACTGCCTTTTAATGGGGATTTTCTCCTACTCGAAACCAGCTTAAGACGAGAAGCCGGAGGGGAAGGCTGCCTCTCACCTTCAAGTAGCTAATTGTTTTTCTTGCATTTCATCTCGCAAGAAACGCGAGTGTGGGCACCTCGTGCCAGGTGGGAATGGGCACAGCATGGCCCCCCCTCATTTGGGGTGACCTGGTTGGGGACTCTGTCCCCTTGGCCATCCCATTGCACTGGGCAGCCCTTCCTAACTCCACAACCTGGGGAAACAGCCCCTTCCCTCCCCGGCACTGCCCACACTGCTAGGACAACCCTCTCCCCTCCTTTTGTCCTTGCAAAGGCTGGATCCAGGCACAGGGCGGCTACTCAGGCCAGTCCCAAGCACACAGTAGATTCGATGCCTGTGAATTAAAGTTGCTTCTTAAAACATCTCTGCACCCACCCCAGAATGGGTCCTACTAGGAGTGCCATGATCTCCTCCAAGACCCAGGATGTAATCCCCTTTCCCCCCCACTTTCAGCCTTGATGGGACCCATAGCAGTGATATGGAGACACAAGACCAGGAGACCCAGGAAACACAGAGAAGTTTAAAGTCCTCCTTAGTGCCTTGTTTTGCATGAGACAACTCAGCTCTGGAGACAGAGGGTCGTGCTGGGACGAGTCGGCGTTTCTCACTGCGTGTCCAGGGCTGATGATTGAAATAGTGAAGAAGGAGAACTTTGGCTGGAAGGGACGCATCCAACCAAGCTCAGGCAACAGGGTCCAACGTGCTCTTGGCTGCAGGAGTAAAAGCCCAAGAGCTCTTGTTGTTTAGAAATCGTGGCCGCGGCAGCTGCTATGGTGTTAGCAGAAGACGGCTGAGCTCCTGCTGCTGCACCAGCTCTGAGCTCTGCCCAGCTTCCCCCCACAGCCTCCTCGCTCTTTAACGCCATCACATTTTACAGGTTTCAGGGGGGTGGGGGTTGTTTGGCTGATGCTGTCCTGACATTTGTTTTCATTGTGTGAGAGCTAAGGAACGGGGACTTGGGGCCTGAATTTCCCCCCAGGACTGCAGTGAGGGTGAGCAGTTGGTAGGACCTCACGATGCCTGTGACACAGAGAGTTCCCGGGGTGTCCCAGGACTGGACCAACCTCCATCAGGAGCCCCAGTGGCTGGTGTGCCGGTAGCAGCATCAGGGACCTGGAGCATCCGAAGCTGGGGGCTCCCAGCAAGAGCAGGGACGGGTTTCCCAGGACCCTTTTCAAGACGGGAATCAGCTGGGATACTTGCAAGCCATCGGAAAAGGCAGAGGCTGGGAGCTGGAGGTTTGGATGGACACCAGCATCAGCTCCCGTGAGCTAATGCCTTTGTGGTGGCGTTCAATTCCCTGTGCTGCCTGTGCTGGGAGATCAAGGCTGGGAGGAGGGAGGGTCTTTCTTCACTTAGGTGCTGGAGAAACGTCTCCTTCGATGATATTTCACCTTACCTCTCCTTGCCACATCTGTCAACTTCTGCTAATTACCGAGTTTGCTATCACCCTCTGCACTGATGTGAAGGGTAGGAAAAAGAGAAAAAGGAGGTTAAGGGATTCTACAATTATAAATGATGTCTGGCAGGCTAAGGTACCATATAATGCATTATAAGCACTTAAAAAGCTAACCCATTCTGTCTTCTTTCTTTGGCATAAATAATGGCTTTTTTATGAATAAATCATGCAGCCAAGGTCTCTGAAAATAGCAGGAACCTGGAGCAGAATGTCTCCATCCTCATTTTTGCTAGGACAGCAGAGAAGTCAGCAATCCACTCCATCACCACTGATAAACCGGGACGAGCGCAACTCCCAGTAATGAAATAGGGAGATAAAGTTTCGGGAGGGTGAGCGGGGCAGGGGGATATTTCTGCCAAAGCACCGATTGCACCCGGGCTCCAAATGAAACATAATGGACTCTGAGGAGATAAGCATTTTTTTCTGCCCCATGAATAAAGCAAGACCTCATAACTCATAGACAGGCAAAGCTGCCAGCAACTTAAAAGTGCTTCCTTCTGCTTCTGGTTTGTGTTTCCTTTTAATGAAGCTCCTCCAAAGCCGAGGGGGGGCTTAGAAGTGGGGCTGGAAGCAAGCCCTGCCTTTGCGTGTGTGGAGTCCGACTCGCCGCGGGCGGTGGGGAGGGATGGCTGGGCGGCGGTAGCCACCCAGACCTCGGCACAAAGGGCTCGCAGCTGGGCTGCGTGCCGGGGACAGCCTGCCCCGGCAGAGAGGGAGGTCCTGCTGGCCTTCCAGGCAGGCGTGAAGGCAGGGGGGAGGTCTGCCTCCCCCTGCCTGAGGTCTGAGATGAGGGTTCGGTGGGGGCATGGGGCCTCTGCTCAGCCCCGGTTCCTTCTGCACCCTGCTTTTAACCCCCCAAATGGCTCTCTTCTCTCTGGGGAGGTGGACAACTAGCTGCCCCCTCTTTGCAAAGGGTCCTTCCTGGCTCCCTGGTCTGGCTGGAGGTTTCCCATTCCAGCCACCCAAAGGGTGTCAAGGAATGGCTGTAGATTTGGAGGGTGCCTTGCAGGGCACAAGTGGTCTGAGCATCACGGGGTCAGGCTCCCCGTGCACAGGGCCCTGCGCCACATCCCAGCCCTGGGTGCTGGGGTCTGCCGGCTGCAGCCCCCCTCCAGGCACAGCCCACCCTCCAGCTTGTGAGAAGCTGGTGAAGAAAAGCTCATCTCCTTAAGAACACTTCCCACGTGGGCGCAGGTGTAGGAGCCCCTGCTCGTACTCATCCTGCACCATGAAAGAAGGTTGGGATTCATGTTCACCCCAGACACCCCATGGATCTTAAACTGGAAGAGGGGAGATTTAGATTAGATATTAGGAAGCGATTCTTTACTCTGAGAGTGGTGAAGCACTGGCCCAGGTTGCCCAGAGAAGCTGTGGCTGCCCCATCCCTGGAGGTGTTCAAGACCAGGTTGGACGGGGCTTTGAGCAACCAGGTCTAGTGGGAGGTGTCCCTGCCCATGGCAGGGGGGTTGGAACTGGATGACCTTTAAGGTCCCTTCCAAGCCAAACCATTCTATGATTTTATGATTCTATGATCTCCTGCAGGACAGTGGTTGCAGACAAGGTCCAGGGTCTCAGCCCGCAACCGGCATGTTCCCCTGCACAAGCCAAGCTTGTCATAACCCATGAAGCACTTCTGGCTTGGCCAGACAGCCTCCAGGCCTCCCGCACCTCCCGATCATCTCCCGCGCTGCAGCACCAGGTGCCCGAGACCATACAGCTCATGGTATGCTTCTGGACAGAAGGACTCTCTCACACTGGTCCTGCCCCATGCCTGGAGGAAAGCAACACAGTGGGGAGTAGGCACAGCCCCCAGGATGCCAGATGGGATGGGGACACTGGGTGTCACCCCCTCAGTTCACACTCAGACAGGAGCAGCCCTTATTTCCCGTCGGGACACACGGTTCCACTGCAATCTTCACTTTCCAGGGGCCAAGGGACACATCTGCAGCTGAGTCCTTTCCATGCACAGGGCAGGGCAGGCGGCACAAGAAGAGCAGAGCGATCTCCATCAGGAGGGGCCGGTGCTCACGGTGGAGAGGAGGTTTGCGTTTACAGCAAGTGTTTAGCAGCTGCCGGGCGCATTTGTTGCAGAGAGCCGAGCCACGGGCTGCGCACCAGAGTTGCAACCAGACCTGGGACCAAACGTCCAGTGGTGGCAGGAGCAAAGCTGTCTGCTAGCAGAGACTTGTGCCGTGCCCACTTGGTTATGGCCCTACAGTTCCCTCCAACCCCCAGACATAATTTTTGAGGGCCCAGCCCTGGCTACTAGTGGCTTTGGGAACGGGGATGCGTTGCCACTGCTCAGACAGCATCGCCCGCACCGCTCTCCACAGCCCCAGCCAGGCAGGGCTTCCTGCAGCTCTGCATTAAATGCGCTGCAGCGGCGCTCAGGAAGGCCAGGAGCCCGCAGACTCACTGACTATTAATCAGCTGCCCACAAGCCCTGAAACGCTGCTCTCGGGGCTGTGGATTGAGTTATGGCTTCCTGAGGAGCTGCAGGGCATGGACCTTCCACAGCCAGCCGGGTACTGCTGGGGCTGGGGTTGTGCCGGGGGTCCGGAGGTCAGCGCTGCGCAATGCCGGCTGCAGCAGTCTGGAAAGGGAAAACTCCAGCCTGTCCTTGGAGGAGGATTAAGGGTAGATGGAGGGGAAAATGGAGCAGGAAAAAAAAAAACAAAAACAAAACCAAACGCACTTAGTAAAGTGATTAGGGCTGTACCGAGCAGAGCCAAACGCTGGGACACCTTTGCACAGCAAACCTCTGTGCCAGCGCTCTGCCATCAGGGGCACGGCTGGCCTGTCCCCTTGGAGGGAGACTGGGGAGGCAGCACTGCACCCTTGTACGCCCAGGGGGACACCTGAGTCTCTGGTCTCTGAGCACCCCGTCTCTGGGGACATTACACCATGCCACGGGCTCTCTCCCACCGTGACACTGTCCCCATGGGGTAAGTGACACTGCCCTGTGCGTGTACCTGCCTGTGCACATACAGACACACACACGCACTGGTTGGAGATCCTCCGTCAAACTGTTTTGGGGGACAAGCTCAGTGAGAGCTCAGCACATGTGGGCACAGCCCCCAAGCCACCCCTATGCACACCATGGTGGCCGCGGCACCTCTGGTGGAGCTTGATTCCCTTTGAGCTGCCTCCTGACCTGGCTGCTCAGCAAAAACCCTCTCACCCCTCTGTGAGAATCAACACAGCTAACGCGAAAGCCTCCGAGGTGTGTAGGTGTGCAAAATGTACACCCCTCCTCCAGCGGCCACCTCCTCAGGGACACCCGCGTTTGCCCAAGCCACACTCCTGCCACGCGCCTCGCACGCCCAGCAGCGCCCCGGCCCTCGCACGGACACACAGCGTCCCGTGCTGCACCCGCGGGCTGTGCATGGAGCCTCTTCTCTTTTCCCAAGGTCCCCGCCGCTTTCCCAGCAGATCCTCCCCTCTCTCCCCTCTTGCTTTTGCTGCGGGGAAATTAAGGTTTCCCGGGAGGGTCTTCGCTCCTCCTCCTCCTCCGGGTCTCCCCATGCACACGCAGGATATTAGCAGTGCAGCCCATGCCGAGGAGGTACGTTGGAGGACGCGGAGCGGGGAAGAAGCTCACACTGCCCTCCTGCTGTCTCATCCCTCCTGCCGGCGCAGGCAGCCCTCAGGCCAGGTGGTTGGGTTGCTTCCTTGGGCTTAATTCAGCAAAAGCAGCTTGTGATGTTTCTCCTTCTCCCTAGGGTGGGCTGCTCATTTTTGCCCCGTAAGACAATGCCCTCTTTCAAAAACAAAGAAATTATAAAGTACATATGAACATATGGTAACATATATTCTAGGCTGCCTATGTGGCCAATTTTCTGTATGTTACCATATGGTGCTGCGTATTTAGCAAAAATATAACTTGACTGTTTCTCTTTCCATATGGGGATTCTTTTGCCTTAATTAATAACATTGAGCAAAAACTCTTTCTAAGGTTTCCAAGATTTCTGCAAGGGAATATCTTATGACAGACACATGCTCCTGAAGGCTTTCCTCCTTATTTGTCTATAGCCTTCTGTCCTCATCCTCTTCCGCATGCACCGAGGGCGTCTGTGGATACATCTGCCCGTGGGATCGCGGGGAGGCAGATACTGCGCCCTGGCTTGGCTCCCATCCCGTCGGGGCACACACAAGAGCCCCTGTCCCCTCCCCGGGACCTTGACCTTCAGCTCCAGGGATAAAGCAGCATAGTGCTTGTGGGCTGGATCCCTCCAGTTCATCCAGGAGCTTTGAGGAGCCGAGTTAACGAAACACAGGGGCAACAGGGAGGTCACTGGTGCAGCAGAGAGAGTGTTCATGGCCACGCAGGGACTGCTGTCTTCAAAGGAGTAGAAAGCAACACACTTTTGCAGCTCTCCAATTAAGCCTCTCAAGTGCCAGTTATCTCATATAATAGGAAAATATGTCAAAGTATCCTCTCAGGACAAGCCCGCAGCCACCGCCAGCGAGATGAAACCAGTCCCAGCTCTGTCGAGGCGGGATGGGGTGGGAAGGGTCAGAGGCACAGCCCCAGCTGCTGGAGACCCTCCCGCTTTCCCATCCAAAGCCTGTAAACGAAGACAAATCTCTGCGTGGCTCCAGATGTGCCCCTTCGCCCCACGGGGACGTCCCTGCCTCGCAGGCAGGCGAAGGCAGCGGGCCGAGCAGAGCTGGCGTGGGGTGGGAGAGCAGGGACAGCAGGAGAGATGCCGGATTTCCACCTCTCCCCATTCCCAGGGTCTCGGTGGGGATGCCGATCTCTCTTTCCTTCCCCCTGCATGCTCAAGTGGGTGGGAAGGGACACAGGGTGGCTCAGCTTTGCTGCGGAGCCGGCAGGATGATCCCGTCCCTCCTCCTGCTTGGCAGCAGCACGTTTCAACCAGGCGCTGCTCCCCATGGGGCTGCCCCCGCTCCCCGCCTCCCACCAGCACGCAGATCCCTGACGATGCTTTGCTTGAACGGTCTCAGCCTCCCTTGGCTCCAAAACCCTCTTTCCTCCCTTGTGCCGCTGGCATGGGCAAGCACTGCCTGCATGAATGGGACAGGGCAGCGGTGGCTTGCAGCTGGGCATGAGGGTGGTGGGTGCATGGCTTTCCCTGCACTTCACCTAGAGCACCCAGGGCAGCCCCAGTGAAGGCCTTTTTTGGGGCAGAATCAAGGCTTTGGGGTCAATGGGAACCAGGACCTCCTTGCCTGGGCTGCCCTGGGCCCCCTGACACCACAGAGCTCCCATGTCAGAATATTTCTCTCCTGAGGAGGTCAACAGGGACCCTACCAAACCCTCTCTGCCCCTACCCAGTCCATTCCTTGTCTTGCTCCCTCCAACACCGTCCGCCTTCGCACATCCCTCCCCTCAGCTCTGCATGGATGCTCAGGGGTTCACACATATCTCCTGCTCTTTTGGCAGGCCACTGGGATGAGGACACTGGGATGTTTTGGGCATCCTTTGGAGGACAAGTCTCAGGCAACAGTCTCTAAAGAGCATCCCCTTCCCAGTGATATAAATTAACGTCTTCCAGGCTGCACAGGCACGGGCCAAGCCAGCCGCCTTCCTCAGCCCAGCTGACTTCATCCAACTCACTTTGAGGGGTGGGATGGGAAGGAAAGGCTCTCATGCACCATGGGCTTTGTGCAACTTCTTGAAAGGTTCCTTGGCCAGTCAGGGCAGTGAACTGGACAATCAGCTGATGGATTAGCTCTTCATCGCAGCCATGTTGCACATCCCCAGAGCTTTCCTCTTTGAGACATGAGCTGAATTTGATCCCGAGTCTCTGCTCAGCTCACTGCCATCTGGTATCCCCTTCACCTCCAGCTGATGGCTGTCCTAGCTGAGGACCTCAACAGTGGGTCCTTGCAGACCAGGGCACAAGGAGAGCTGGCAGAGGGGTAGTCACCAGCACTGTGGGCACAGCACTTCTGCTGCAACGCCTGCAGGAGTGGGACACTGCCAGCACCTTGCGTGCAGCTGACCCTGGCTCAGAACCACGCAGCTGCCGCATAGTCCTGTTCCACCATTTCCTCCCGATCCGTAGAGCAGGACAGAGGGTGGGACATGTGCAGAGCAGGCCATCTTTAAAGTCAGATGGAAATCATCCATAGCCTAAGAGTCACACTGGGGACTACGTCCGGTTGATGGCTTGTCCATTTGCAGAGTGGCTCACATCCACAGAGCAGGACGCCAGGGCAGCGCTGACACTCTGGCTTCCTAAATCTGCACGATGGGCTGGTCACATCCAGGGCATCCACGTACCATGACAGAGGTACTGGTGGGATCCAATTGTTTACAGTCATGTTGTGATGCTCATCTCCCCACCTGGCGCTGTGAGGCTGAGAAAGCGGCAGAAGGGAGGACTGCAGGGCAGAGCAGAAGGACATGAGAGCTGCCAGAGAGCAGAGAGCTCGAGGTGGAGGCCAGCTCTGGGCAGACTTGGGAATGTGAGAGCACAGGGAGCAGATGGGGTTGAAGACAAGAGTGGGGCTGAGCACAGGGTCAAGGGAAGCCGGGAGAGGTGAAGTTAGGGCTGATAGGACTGCAGGAGAGCAGCCCACTCCTTGGGAAGGGCACTGCTGCAGAGGGGTGAGGGTGTCACCGGAGCAGGAGTGGGGTTGGGTGGAAAGCAAGCCAGGCTGCATTCCCACCACATTTCAGACCAGAACAGCCACTGACCCATCCTGTCCAACCTCTTGGCACAACATCAAATCCCACCCTAGCAGCTGGCTGCAGCTCACGCTTGTATGAGGGCTCTCAGTGCACCGAGAGCTGTACAAAGGCTGAGCCTGCCGGGCTCCTGGTGGTGGCATTAGGAGATGGCACTAGGAGAAGGTCAGTGCGTGCAGAGCAGGCAGAAGCTGTCAGCATGCAGGTCTGCTGAGCGTCTGGAAGGAGGACAACCACAGGGAGCCGAGAAAATGGCTCTGTTCAGGAGCTGACAGGAGATGCCTGGTGCTGGGGGTTTGCAGTCTTCCAGGGAGGACAACCACCGGCCAGGAGACTGAAGCATGCCCTGGACCACTGCCGTTGAGTTTTGGTATGGTGCAGAGCACATGGGAATTTCCAGGGCCCTGGGAGAAAAATGGAGGTTGGCCTAATATTTTAAAAGGGGAAACAGGACGACGTGGGTAATTACAAGTCTGTCAGCCTGACATTGATCCCAGGCAAAATAATGGAACGGCTGATATGGAATGCAATGAATAAAGAATCAGAAAGGGTGATATAATTAATGCCAATCAACAGGGATTTATGGAAAATAGATCCTGTCAAACCAACTTGACGTCTTTCTTCCTGTTGTGTTTTTTTTTTTTTTCTCTTTAAATCTAGGATTACAAGTTTCCCCAGTGAGGCAGAGGGGTTTGCTGAGGACACGGAGAACAGCAACGGGTCACCTGGGTGCCGCATGATGTTTTTTTACAAAAATTGGAAGACCCAAACCACCATGTGTGGTGGTTTCAGACTGGAGAGGGCAAGGGCTCAGCTGCACAGCAGCGGGCACAAACTGCCATTGCAGGGCTCTGCAGGGGACTCTTCCCCCTGGCAGGTCCCACTAGTGACAGGGAGGATGTGCTGGGATGTCCGCATCCCAGCAGTGCCCACTGTGAGGAGAGAAGTCCTGTTGGGATGTCACCCATGGGGCTGGGGGGGACACTGGGGGTGATTTGCAGAGTGGGGAGCACTTTGCACCAGGCTGCCGTGGAAAGGACTAATAATGCTGGTGGAAAGGGAGAATGTGAATAGAAGTGATGTTTCCTCTGTTGTTGCTCTCCAGAGTTGCTTCTCCCGCCCCCATGTCTTGTCCTGGATGGTGTAAAATCCAGGACAGGGATCCTGGAGGACACAGCTGAAGAGTGAAGAACCTTCTCTCGGTAAAAGCACATCCTGGCTTCACATCTCCTGCGTGACACAGATGACACGGAGGACCCAGAGGCTGCTTGGCTCTATCTGCCTCCTGGCCCCACTGTCTGGGAAACCTGTACGATCTGTCCACCCCTGTGCTGTGTGCTAAGGGGGTCCCTGTTCTTCCCACCCCGCTTGCAGCCACTGTCTCCTCCCCTGCCTCGCAGTGGTAGCTCATGCAATGGTATTCAAGCCCCCAAACCCTTCCTGGTGTCTTTTGCTCCAGCCCTGATCACACTGGCCCCGGTTCTGCCTCCTGCTCCTACGAAACGCTGAGCTAATCCTAGTTCAGAGCCAAGCCCCTCATCTGACGGCTTGCTGTGATCACCACAGCTCCATCAGCCCTGCAGATGCTGCCAGCAGGGATCCCGTGTTACGTTGTGGGGTTGAGTGCCAGCAGGGATCCCGTGTTACGTTGTGGGGTTGAGTGCCAGCGGGGATCCCGTGTTACGTTGTGGGGTTGAGTGCCAGCGGGGATCCCGTGTTACATTGTGGGGTTGAGTGCCAGCAGGGATCCCGTGCTACGTTGTGGGGTTGAGTGCCAGCGGGGATCCCGTGTTATGTTGTGGGGTTGAGTGCCAGAGGGGATCCCGTGTTACGTTGTGGGGTTGAGTGCCAGCAGGGATCCCGTGTTACGTTGTGGGGTTGAGTGCCAGCGGGGATCCCGTGTTACATTGTGGGGTTGAGTGCCAGCGGGGATCCCGTGCTACGTTGCGAGGTGTGAGTGGCTTCACGTCAAGCACAAATCCCTGTGGAAACCCACAAGAAACACCTGGATCCCAGTGCCCTCCCCCAGATAAACACCTGGGTTATGCCCCCAGCATTTGAACGCCACGTGATGACTGGGGTGACATCCCGTCGGGCCCTTGCAGCTTGCCCATGGCGCATTCAGGCTGCTCCCATGTCTTGCCCACTCAAGACACAAATGCCACATCCCGTCCCAGGCTCCCTCCTGTCCCAGGGAGCTCAGCCACCAAAGAGGGACCCCTTGGCTTCCCCCTGGCTGGCAGAGGGGTTCCCCTGCAGCATCTCTCCTCCAGCCCTGCTGAGGCAGACCCCACACTCCCCGCCCGCTGTGAGCCTGTTGGCTCCGAAGTAGCTGCTGGTGCAGGACACGCACCACAGCAGAGCCATGCCAGGACCCCGTGCGCCCTGTGACAGCACAGTGCAAGGGACAGTGTCCTCTTGCACCCAGCCCGGCTCACTGCTGGGTCGGGGGCTGAAAACTCCTCCACCGTTGAGCAATTAGGTTCTGCACTAATTGAATTTTCCGATAGGAAAGTTTTTAGTAGTTGAACTCTTTCTTTCCCTTTCATCGTTTTGTCCAGAACTGACCTGTAGGGACCCACTTACGGGGATGTGCCAGGCCTTTGGGAGCACCTCTGAGACATGACCGCCTTGCCACACTAATGACTTTTTCTCCAAGTTAGCAAAAGACCATCAGTGGACAAGAACTGGACATCTTGAACCTCCTCACCAGGACTCCCCATGCCCGCACTTCACTACGTGGCAGTGACATAGGGACAATGCCGGATCCACAAGAGCAGAAATTAAGAAAGATGCTCCACCTGCAACATCAGCAAGTGGAGGTGTCTGAACTGGTGACAATGGGGTACTTGGCCACAAGTGCAGTATGATGGAGGTGTATTGTTCAGATGCTGTGCGTAGCATGCATGGACTCCTGCAAACCACAGCCAACAGCACCTTCCCCCAGGCACCACGTGGACGGGGAGACAGTGGGGATATTTTGAAATAGGTTTGGAGTCTGCCTCAATTTTCCCACCTTTCTTTTAGCTGTTTATCAAGGGAGAAGTTGAGTCCAAGTCATGCACATGATCAGGAGCTCAGGTGCTGAGTAGCCGGGAACAAGTCCTACCTTTCCTGCAGAGCCTTCAGAGAAGCCATCCAAAAATCTCCCCAAGGAGAGGCAGGATGAGGAGGAGAGATTGGCTGGCCACACTGCTGGGTTGGGTACAGGGCTTTCGGAGGGGACCTGTCTCCTTGGCCTGTTCGGTGCCTGGCAGCAGGGCAATATTAAGCTTTCTGTGCCTGAGAGCACCTAGAATCACAGAATCATAGAATTGTTTAGGTTGGAAAAAACCTTTAAGATCATCAAGTCCAACCATTAACCTAGCACTGCCAAGTCCACCACTAAACCATGTCCCTCAGCACCACATCTGTATGTTTTTTAAATACTTCCAGGGATGGTCACTCCACCACTTCCCTGGGCAGCCTGCTCTAATGTTTGATGACCCTTTCAGTGAAGGAATTTTTCCTAATATACATCCTAAACCTGCCCTGGCACAACGTGAGGCCATTTCTTCTTGTCCTATTGCTTGTTACTTCGGAGAAGAGACCGACCCCTCCTCGCTACAACCTCCTTTCAGGTAGCTGTAGAGAGCGAGAAGGTCTCCCCTCAGCCTCCTCTTCTCCAGGCTGAACAACCCCAGTTCCCTCAGCCGCTCCTCAGAAGACTTGTGCTNGAACTTACTGATCCCCTCATCCAGGTCGTTGCTAAAGATATTAAAGAGAACAGGCCCCAGTACCAAGCCCTGGGGAACACCACTTGTGACCGGCCACCAACTGGAGTTATCTCCATTCACCACCAGTCTTTGGGCCCGACCAGCCAGTCAGTTTTTCACCCAGCAAAGAGTACAGCCATCCAAGCCATGAGCAGTCAGTTTCTCCAGAAGAATGCTGTGGGAAGTGGTGTCAAAGGCTTTACTAAAGTCCAGGTAGACAACATCCACAGCCTTTCCCTCATCCACCAAGTGGGTCACCTTGCCATAGAAGGAGATCAGGTTAGTCTTCAGAAGGGTTTCAGCTTCTCCAGACTGCTTTGATGAACGCTGGGGAGCCTCTTGGGTGGCCAAGTCCCCTTTTTGGGGCTGACTGAGGGGTATTAAAGCAGACATCCATCCCTGAACCTGAGCCCTGAACCACAGAGGTTTTTTCCCAACCCACTCTGACCCAAGAGCCTAAATCCTTGCCCAAAACAGAAGCCACAGCCTCCAGTCGCTTTGGTATTTTTTTCCAGGGCAGGAAACAAATTTACCCACAAGAAGGAGAAGTTTCAGTCAAAACAGCTCCAACAGGTGCTGAAAAGGGGGATTTCTGGCCGGTGGCTGGGGGCTGCCCTCAGGGAGCCTCGCCAGGGAAGGCAGGGTCTTGGGGCAGCGGGTGCAGGGCATGAGCACCTCCATGAGCGGGACACTGTCACCCACCACTGCACCGGGCAGCGGTGACACTGAGGTAGGCCATCAGTCTCAGAAAATATTGGTAAAAGTCAGTAAATATGTATATTTATAGACTGCACAGGACGTCCAGAGGTCTGTGTCCAGGTGGGCCTGCACGAACACCTCCACAGCCCAACCATCCCCATGCTGGGCGCAAGCTCAGTTTCACCAAACATCGTATCTTCTCCTTGGTGGCTCTCCCCAGGTCCCCCCAGCTTCACCGGTCCAGCACCGTCCCTCCTGTCTCAGCTCAGACACACATAAGCATTGAAGGCAGCAGTCCCGCCTTGTAATATTTAAAACAATTTTATTCATGAAAATATGCTGTACAATGCACTATACACAGTTCTTTACATTGCCACATACACAAACTCTAATAGCACGATCAAGAAAGTTACCATTGCCTACGATAGATGCGTGGTGAGAGATGACGCCTGTCAGAGACCCTCCCCCCCAGTCTGTACAGTTATAAATATGAGGGAAAGGACGGACCGAAAACTGCCGTATGAAGCAAACCGGTGGGGTCCCTTCAGCGTCCCCTTGACGCCGGCTCCTCGCTCCGGGCAGGGCTGGGGCTGGGCAGGAGCAGGGCTGGGAGCAGAGGATGCTCCTTGTCCCCAAAGGCTGTCCTGTGGGGCAGGGGGGTGGAGGGGTGGGAGGGAGAAGGGGTGATGGAGCAGGGAGGCTGAAGCCAAGCCAGGTGGGACGTGAGGTGGCCTGGGTTCAGGGAGCTGTCTCCAGAGAGGGAACCTGGAGCCTCTGCCACCACCAGATAGTGAAATAAAACCCTGGCTTCCCGTTCCAGCAGCGCCGGCAGTGGGGCGGTGGGAGCTGCAGGGGGCACGACCGCACCGGCCACCCCCAGGACCTGCCTGCCCCACGGGCACGAAGCACAGCCCCGACACCCCCGTGCTATCACCACCACCCCACCTGAGCACCGTGGTCCCAGCATCTCTTGGCTCTGC